>CAUYUJ010018458.1:158776-196276 GCA_963575745.1 Prorocentrum cordatum
GCACGTGGACACCGCCACTGGGGCCTTCGGTGGCGCTCCCGAGGGGGCCACGAAACGTGTGAAGGGTGTGCCGACATGGGTGCGGTGGTGCCATGCGAGCGCTGCCGCTGGGGCCTTCGGCGGAGCTCCCTATGGGGCCACGAAACGTGTGAGGGGCGTGCCGAATTTTGCGCGGCGGCGCCCTGCCAGCACTGTTGCTTGGCCCTTCGGTGGAGCTCCCTCTGGGGCCACGAAACGTGTGAGGGGTGTGCCGAAATGGGCGCGGTGGTGCCATGCGAGCGCAGCCACTGGGGCCTTTGGTGGAGCTCCCTCTGGGGCCACGAACCGTATGAGGGGCGTGCCGACATGGGCGCGGTGGTGCCATGCGAGCGCAGCCACTTGGACCGTCGGTGGAGCTCCCTATGGGGCCACGAACCGTGTGAGGGGTCTGTGTCGGCGTCGGCGGCGTCGTCGTCGTCGAGGCGGGGGGGGGTAGAGGAGAGGAGGAAGAGCGGAGGAGGAACAGCTGGAGGAGGTTCAGTGTCCAGGGGGGTTGTTTTGGACCCGTGCTGGGCTGTTGCGGGCTTTACCAGCGGCGTTGGCCCGGGTACTTCTGCAACAAAAGTCGGCATGCCCGTTCGGGATTATCTGGGAGTCCGTGATAATAAAGATGGGCCGACTATCCTTTCTTCCAGTGCTGGGGCTTGCAGGGTTCAGATTCCACGCGGTGGGTCGATTCTCTGCGCGTCCGTGCATCTTCACGATGGGAGGGGCTGTCCTCACAGAACCTTTAAGCGCTGGCTAAAGTAGGCACCCTTGTGCAAGGCACGGGGCGCCCCACGCGCCCGATCTCGCGACCTCCCTCGGCGGCGACATTTCCAGATGCGAAAGGCACGTGCAATCCCACGGACGTGGAAGGGGGGGGTCAGGCTGAGAGACTATTCTGTCGTTTCCAGCGGCCTGAACGAGCGCATCCAGGAGACACCGGTTGCAATCCAGAGCCCTGTGTGACCTCACAAGCCTGTTCAGATCAAGTGCTTCCCGAGTTTGGTCGACTTGAAGTATATCGTTTTTGCTAAACCTCCGCCATTGACAGTCGACCTCCTCATCGGTCCATGGCCCAAGGGCCCCGATTAGGATGAGGTGCTGGATCGCGCCAACTTCGGGGTCTCGCACATTCATCAGAATGCTCCCAAAACGGTTGCCCAGAGAAACTTCAATCTTCTCTACCGTTTGTGGGCCAATGTTGCTGAAATTGAGTTGCAGAACAAGTGTCAGGCACGTCTTCCTCTAACAGGACCGAGAGGTCACCTGCCGAAGCAGATGTGGAAGTCGGCCTTGGCGCCCGATAAGCGCAGGGACGTCAAGCAGCCCACTGTTTATTCTCTGCGCTGGCTAGAGGGCACGTTTCGCATGCTCCCCCAGTTGGCGAAGTCCGCCAGCTAAAGCCAGGCCCGCGGCGTTCGCTCGTTCCTCGTCTCGCCGCCAGTCTGCATAGAGGAACAGTTCAGGGAGTTTCGCCCTCTTCACCTTCGTGTCTGTCGCTTGCTACGCAAGGAGGCGGAGCGCATTGGTTCTACCTTATGGGAATCCCTGGACCTCGAGCTCGGTTGTTCGATCCTGAACGACATGTCGGAAGCGCTGGGTAGCCATTCGAATCAAGCCCGTGCTGCTTCGTAGAAATATTGGAAGGCCTGGCTTCTAGACGGTATCCAGAATGGGGCTGGCAAGGAAAACATGTGGACGCGCTTGCCGTCGGCTTCGGCCTCTACTACTACGGTATCTGCTAGTGGAGTGGTGCTGGCAGACCCAAACTCTCTCCTGGCCAAGGAAGGACATCGTTTCGGGAAGGTTTGGGAAGTTGGGAGCCCCTTGGAGCCCGGCAAGTCTCAAGGGTATCTTCAGCCTCTGGAGCTCACCCCTCCCGAAGGTATTCGTGAAGTTTCCAAAACGTATGCTGAGAGGCAAGCAACCTCCATCGACGAGCTTTACATGCGTCACTTTGTAAACAATTCCGACCCTTATTTGCTCGCGTTCATGCCCGTGGCATGGATCATGAAAACGGCCCCCCTCGTCCCCAATAAGATCAAAACAAGTATTGTCCCTTTGCTGGCTTAGCCGCAAGGAAGATGGCGGCCCATAACACTGTTCGGCTGGACCTTTAGACTATGGGGAAGGATGAGGAGATGGCATGCCGAGCAGTGGGGGCAAAAACATATTGTAGATCGTACCTGGCTGCGGGCCATTTTGCAGAAGCAGCAGATGTTGTCTGGCACCAGTCCGTTCGCTGTGAAGAGGCGGTACGTCGACAAATGCGTTCCTTGAAAGCGAGAAAGCAACACAATACCATCGCCTGCAAGGTCTTGTGGGACCCCCAAAATTTCTACGACACGCTGTCATTGGAAAAGCTCGACAACAGATGCGATTACACTGGGCTTCCCCAAGGTTCCTAATGATGGGATGTATGGTCCACGGTCCTTTGTTCGCGAAGTTCGGGGCTATTGCAGGGCACTCTATGACCACTCCATACATTTGAATATACACCAACGCGACTATAGACATGCTCCGCATACCCGCGCCCCTCGACCTATACATAGACGATTACGGGCTCTCCTCCACAGGCTCCCCCAAGAAAGTTAAGCAGGGCAGCATTGAGAGTCTCGCCGCTCTGTATTTTGGTATCACTGTAAATCTGAAGAGCACCGTTGCGCAGGATAAGTCTTCTGTCATCTGCTCCTCGGCCAAGGTAGGTGAGGAGATTCGTGCTTCTCTAGATGACTCTGGAAGTAACAGCTCGAGCTGTCCACTCGTAACCCGGGGGTCGATGACACTGCAGGGACCAGTCGTCGTCGGGGAGGTCGAGCGAAGGTGTTCGAGAAAAGGAAGCAGCTGCTCTCAAGAGAGCGAAACGGTTCAAGAGATGTACAGTGGCCCTGGAGAGACACATCAAGAAAGTGTTCACGGGGGGGCCGCTGGCGGGCTTGCCATACGGTGCTGAAGTTCATAGGGGTTGGCGAGTATACGTCCCCGTGCTGGCATGCGCTCGCTACGTTCGGCACTGATCCTGGAGTCTGACCAGTCTTGGTGTGACTCTCTTGCACCAGTTGCCGGATACTCGAAGGCGATCGTCGCAGCGTGGGCGAGATCTTCAGACAAGCATCAACCTTTCAAGGTGTTGGGAACGGCTTGGGGATCAGCGCACAGCGTTCCAAGGGATCAGTTGTCCTGGAAAAATGTCACGGGGCCCATGTCTGTTTTGAGGCTATCGCTGCTCGGGATCGGTTGAGATGTGACTAGCTTCACGGTTCTGGACAACGATCTTCCAGCAGAAATCTCTCCGTCTGCTTCCTGATGCCTCTCCTGTTGGAGAGCGACGCAGCGAAGAGCTCGAACTTCCCAGATTGCGCCTGCTACGATGTCGTGTCGTCGCAGATTCGGTCCTTCAAGTTCGCGGGCTACGAGACAGGCTGCATCAAGTCTCTCACGTGCGGAGCCAGCCCTTTGGTCTAAGAGTCGAGCGATCCAGCTAGGCTATGAACTACCGATGGTCTATGCGATCTCTGCCGCAATGGCCGAGATAATGCGTGGCATCGTCTTTGGGATGCTGCTTCGGAGATCCGTTCTCAGAATGCGAAGATTGAGATAATCGAGGCCGCCGCTCTTAATGCTGACAGACATGATGATAAGGGAGTGGCAGTGTTCAGTAAAGGTTTATTCGAGCATCCAGGGGACGTCGTTCCGCGCCCCCGAAGCGATGGAGCAGGAGTCACGATCCACGGGCCAGGACATCCAGGACATCCAGGAGGTCAGGTATCAGGTGATGTGTTCATGGACGGCTCGTGCTCTAGGCATACCATTCGTGGGCTCCGTCGTGCGTCGTAGCTCTAGATCCAGATGCTCAGGTACAGGTGTCGGTGCAAGGACCCGTTTGGGGCCCAGTGCCTCAGACACCCCAGGCGGGAGAAATTCGGGGCCATGGCCATGACGGCCTGGAGCACCGCGGGGGCGACAAAGGGTTTCTCGGACTCTTCTACTGTTGTGTACATTGTAACTCCTGCCTGCACTGGCGGCTCTCCTAGAAACAGGATGCACTCGGGGACCATGATGCTTGCTGCCACTGCGGCACGGTTTCCTTGGCATCGTAAGATTAAAGATCATGGTACCGATGACCCGTCGCTGACTGCGCAGCAGCGATGCGAGAAAGCGGGGAACGATGCCGCAGATGCTGCAGTCACGCGTGGGCCTGAATCGCGTCCTGCCCCGACGGACGAAGATCTCAAAATAATTTCCAGGCAGACTACCAGATTCAAAGCAGTGTGTCAGTTGGCGGCCCGTGCCCTTCCCCTCTGGACCTGTTGGGGTGTCCCTTGGCCCGCCTGGCGCCCGTCCCGAGACCAGTCCGTGCGCTTGGCCGCTATCAGCAGGATTGGATGTGTAATGAGCCCTACTGGCGCTGCTCCCCTCCTCCATCCTCCATCCTCCATCCTCCATCCTCCTCCTCCTCCTCCTCCTCCGTCCTCCTCCTCCTCCTCCTCCTCCTCCTCCTCCTCCTCCTCCTCCCTCCTCCTCCTCCTCCTCCTCCTCCTCCTCCTCCTCCTCCTCCTCCTCCTCATCCGTCCTCATCCATCCTCCTCCTGCTCCTCCTCCGCCTCCTCCTCCTCCTCCTCCATCCTCCTCCTCCTGTCTCCGCATTAAGTTTCAGGAGGGATTCAAGTTCGACGGATCCCCGATGCCGTCCGAGCAAGGACGCAGTGGGAAAATGCCTGCGTCTTCAGAGGGAGCCAGCGCCGGGGGACATCGTCCCATCTCTTTCGCGTGATCAGATGATCCGCCGCTGTTCGCCTGTGTAGGTTGTAAAGCTGCTTCCACTCTCGGACCCTTGGCCCTCTTGGGCCAGCAAGGCGGGAACCCGACCCGCAGCAACGCTCAGGGGTGTAAGCATCGAGTTCTGCAAGGGAAGCACCCGAAGCTCGAAGGAGTTTCGATCGAGGTAGCCCCTGAATTAAGAGATTTACCCCCTCCCCTCACATCGAGGTGGAGAGGGAAAACGAAAGCTCGGCCTTACAAGGAGTCAGGGACAGTCTTCGAGAAGAGGGGTGCACCAGACGGCACGTACAAGCTGTCCGCGCCCGTTCGGGGTTCCCGTCCGAATCCGATTGAGTTTCTAGCCTGGGGTGCTTGGTCTCCTGTCTGGCGTCAGCCATAGTCAAAGGTCCTTTTCCGGTTGTCCCAAAGAGGTTGCCCGAAGAGGTGGATGTTATATCTGTATGTGTATATAGATATATCAATACGGATATTGAAGTACAACAAAATTCCCCTCCCCCTCCTCCGTATCATCGTTTCTCCTCGTTGTTCCTCCTCGTCCTCCTCCTACCCCCCATCGTCCTGAAACGCCCTTGAAGGAGTCGGCGCTCACGAAGCCACCGCACGACTCCGAATAGTAGGTCTGGCACCTGGCTAGACTCCTCCTCCTCTTCCTCCTCCTCCTCCTCCTCCTCCTGCTCCACCTCCTCCTCATCCTCCTCCTCCTCCTCCTCCTCCTCCTCCTCCCCCCTGTTATCGTCCTCATCGTCCTCCTCATCATCATCAGCAGCAGCAGCATCAGCATCAGCATCAGCATCATCATCATCATCATCAGCAGCAACATCATCATCATCGTCATCATCATCAGCACCGTCATCATCATCGTCGTCGTCATCGTCATCATCGTCGTCGGCAGCGTCGTCATCATCAGCAGCAGCAGCGGCATCATCATCATGAACCTCATCATCATCAGCATCGTCATCACCATCATCATAGCTGCAGCAGCATCGTCATCATCAGCATCATCATCATCGTCATCAGCAGCGTCATCATCATCTTGATCGTCATCATCAGCAGCAGCTGCAGCTGCGCCATCATCGTCATCATTAGCATCATCATCAACAACAACATCATCGTCATCATCATCACCTTCAGCAGCATCATCATAAGATTGAACATCGTCGTCAGCATCATAATCGCCATCATCAGCATCATCATCGTCATCATCTTCAGTATCAGCATCAGCATCATCAGCAGCATCGTCATCATACTCATAACCATGATCATAGCAAGAATAAGAAGATGAATAAGACTAAGCATAATCAGCATCAGCAGCATCAACAGCATCATAACTATTATCATCAGCAGCAACAGCCGCATCAATGTCAGCATCAGCATCAGCATCACAATTGCCATCAGCATCAGCATCATCAGCATCATCAGGATCAGTAGTAGTATTATCACAATCAGCAGCAACATCATCAGAATACCGTCCGAAGTGTCCTCACAACCTACTCTAAAATGCGGATGCCGCTGAAGACGTCCTCAAACTCAATCGGGCAGTTTTCGCCTGACAAAGATTCGGCGGCTGTGGCTGGAGACTTCCTCACAACTCAGTTCGGCAGTACCCACCCATGCTTTGTTTTTTGCAAAGGACTCCAATCGACACTCGGGCTCCAACCCCTCTTTGGTAGCATACAGACGACAGACGGTGTAGGCTGCGGCTACCGCTGTATGCATTACCAGAACTTGCTCTGGAGTGCGACTTACGCTCGAGGCCTCGTCACAGTTGAGTCGGGCCCAAACCACCTTGCTTATCTTTAGACTATACGCTGGTTGCCGCGCGGATAAACACTCCTCTGAGGGAGAACCTACGGGGGGCCGCTACATCACGAGGCTTACTCACACATTGCCCAGGAATGGGCCCCTCGAGGTGCGGGTTACTGCTGGAGACTCACTCACAACTGGATTCACGTGTTTCCCAGATTGCACCTCCTGCTTTCCCTGGCTATCCTTCTTCTCCTTGTTGCCATGTCCTGGATGCGCATCTCTCACCTTCGCCAGCGTCCGCCGCCTCCCAACGAGGACAAGATGCCATCTCCTGCGGCCCTGGAAGGCGAGGCTCTGCCTCGAGCCTCCCACCTGACTTCTCCTCGCCCCCCGCCTCCGGGGGGCCCCGACCCACGGGCTGCGAGCGCCCGCTCTTCTCGTCGGGGTCGAACGCGTAGCATCCGCACGTGGAGTTGACCTCGCAGTCGTACCTGCGACGGCCGGCTTGGCGACACCCCCGGGCGGGGGGGGACAGAGGGAGCGGGCCTCCCCGGAGGGCTCGGGAGGCCTCCGACCCTCTGTGAGGCCCTCCGAGCTCTCTCCGAGGGCCCACGGGCGGCTTCGCACGGGGCCGGCGGGCTTCTGGGAAGCCCCGCCGCCGTCTCTGAGGCTGCGCTACTCAGGCTCCTGAGGGGCCTTCGAGCACCCTCTCACGGGCAACGCTGACCGCAGCTGAAGGGCCATCGAGCCCGTGGAAGCCTGGCGGCATCAAAGTCGAGAAGGCGAGGGAGGGTCAGACCGTACCCCGACGCTTCGGCTGAGAGGCCATCCACGGCCCATCTGGCGTTTCTGACTCGGGGGACGCCACCTGTCCACCTCGTCAGCCCTGATGGGACAGGACATGACCGGTGAGGCGGGTGGTCGACGTCCCCCGAGAGGTTGCCGTTGCGTCTATGCGTAGTGTGTGCCTCTCGCTGTAAGGCGGTTTTGCTGCGGTCGCAAGCTCCTACGGACGGGGGGGGCAGCATGCCAAGAGGAGCACAGGCAGCAGGGGGGTCAAGGCTGGCTGGGGAACCGCAGTTGATTCATGAAACGATTTGCGTTTCGCATTGCTTCCTTGCTGCCATACGCGGTTTCACGTAGCCCTGGTTCCGATCCGATCGCGACGCGACTTCTATGACCGCCTCGTGACACGCGTACCCTTGTGGAGCAATAGATGGGCCAACTCCTATGACATTGTCAAGCTGTTCTACGCCGTTTACTCTGTGCCTGTGTGCATTCCCATTCGCTCACACGAACATGATTCGCATCCGTCTTGAACCACATTCAAGTCGAGTGCGCTCTGAATCGCAATCATGTGTAAATAAAACGTGTGCGTCCGCTACAACTTGTACACCTATTCCTGTACACCCCACGCATGCCTAAATATTGCACACCACGCTCATCACACGACATCACACACGATATCACACAACAGACGCAGGCCTGAACGACTGCAAGGGTCAGCGCAAGCGAGGGCATCTGTCTGTCAGTGCAGACTCTGGAAATGATTTCGCCAAACACCAATACGAAGAAAACTGCAGCGTGGCAAAAACAAATACAAGCCGAGCTAAGCCACACCTGTATAAAGCCAAAGCCAACGCCTACGGAAATCTCTGAGCCAAATACGACGTTTCATCCTCCTCGCCGTCCCCGGCTCCTCCCGCTCCTTTGTTTTGCTTCTCCCCCTCATCCCCCTCCTCTCGGGCTGCTTACTGCCTGGTATGGTCGCGCAAGAGCGACAGCATACGCGTGCAGCCCAAAGACGCCCTGCCTCCTCCTCCTCCTCTTCCTCCTCCCCCTCCTCCCCCTCCTCATCCTCACTCTCCTGCTCATCCTCCTCTTCCTCGTCCTCCTCCTCCTCCTCCTCCTCCACATGGCCGGCGCGCTGAAACAGACCACCGGGAGGATCATTTCTTTGGAGGCTCCCACCTTCTCGCGTGCCTCGACGGAAGGCCGCGGGAGGCGTCGGTGCCTTCGAGATCTCGCGCCCGCTCCCCGGTGAAGAGCAGCGGTCACGGCGAGGCGGGCCGAGGAGGCCGAAAGCAGGCCGTGGCCACTCCTACAAGCAAGTCGAGCGGGACAGCTGGCTGGCTGCACGCTGTGTTGTGCAGCCCTGGGAGGTCACGGTCGTGCTGAGAAGTCCGCGGGCACGACTGCTGCGCGCCAAAAAAAAAAAGAGATAACGACAAATTTGTCATCCTCAGCCTGCTGGCCTGCCTCTGTGCCGCTCGCCTACCCAACACAGACTGCTTCCATGCCAATCCACCAGGCACCCGTAGGCCATTTTTGGTGGGCTTCGTCCCACATCATTCACTCGGACACAACACGCACGCAGAGCAGGGCATGCTGTTTTCCCAAGAACGCCGTAGGCCGCCGATGTAACCGATGCAAGTGAACTCCTCTGGAGGAAGATCGATCGCTATGATTGCTCTCGCGTTGTCTGATGTTCCCTCTCTCTCTCTTACTACCGCATGGTCTCCATCTGTCACTGTTTCTCCCCGCTCTCTCTCTCGCCGCTCTCTCTCTCTCTCTCTCTCTTTCTCTATTTCTCGTCTCCCTCTCTCTCTCTCTTCCTCTCTCTCTCTCTCTCTCGCTCTCCCTCTCTCTCTCTCTCTCTCTTTCTCTCGCTATCTCTCTCTCTCTCTCTCGTCTTTCTCTCTCTCTCTCTCTCTTTCTCTCTTTCTCTCTCTATCTCTCTCTCTCTCTTTCTATCTCTCTCTCTCTCTCTCTGGACTAGGCCTTCTGGTCTACAAATCTGATGCGTCCAACAGGATATGCAACTTGGGGTGCCCGTGATCTGTCTCACAAAAGGCACAAACAAACTTCTGCTGGAGCACGCCACTCTCCAGCAAGCGCGTTCTGGCATCTACTCTGTCAGCGTACGTCGCCCTCCAAGCTGACGCACACCGTGCATGAACTTGCCGCGAGCCCATCAGTACAGGCTGCGCCTGAGCAGACCGCCGACATGAGTGCGAATGGCACTACGCAATGTACTGCCAACTGTGACCCACTGCCCGTCCCAGTCGCGCTCCGCCACAGCACGGGCTGCCGTTCCAGCAGCTGCACCCACGGCGGGATTCTGCTGAGCCGGGGAGTCAAACTCGCCTGCCTGCAGCCCCGCAATGCTTGCAAGCCCAGGTGGACTGCCAACCTTGCGCTGTCCCATCGCGATCCTCTGGATGCCCTTCAGGTCGTCGAGCACCACCAACTGAATGGCCAACGGCATCGCAAGGCGCCGGGCAAGCAGGGAAGGTGCACAAATACAACGGGAAGCGATGGACGCTTGAACCAACATGTCTCGGCAATAGGTAGTATGGTAAGAATGACACGTGTGTCGCAAAAGCTGATGGTGCTTTGGTGATGCTGATGATTCCTTGTGAGCGTTGCAGGCCGCAACCGTGTGCCCAGACATCGGCCGATTCCTGCGCTACTTGCGCGGACTTCGAGACCGCACTACGGCTGCAATTTCAGTCTGTCCGAACAAGGCAAGGGTTGGTGGCGAGCGAGGGGGGGAGTGAGAAGGAGAAGCTCTTCTCAGAAGACTCGGAAGCCCCCCAGCCTTCTGAGAAGTCTTCTAAGCCCTCCCCGAAGACAAGCAACAACTTCTCAGAAGGCGCGAGGGCTTCTGAGAAGTCCCGCCGCCTTCTGAGAAGGCCTTCTCCTTCTCATTTCCCCCCCTCGCTCGCCGCCGAAAGGAGGAAGCGACAACCAAAGGCGGGCAGAGCAGGATG
The DNA here is from genome assembly GCA_963575745.1 of Prorocentrum cordatum. Taxonomy (NCBI): domain Eukaryota; class Dinophyceae; order Prorocentrales; family Prorocentraceae; genus Prorocentrum; species Prorocentrum cordatum. The sequence goes on from CAUYUJ010018458.1 coordinate 169,102, forward strand.
GCCTTCCACGAGAGCCGCCAGCACTTTGCGCCTCGCGATCGACTCGGCAGAGCTGCACGCCAGACGGCGCGCCGAGCGATGGCGGGCAGTCGCTCCGTCCGTATAAGCGCACGGAGCGAGCACGGAGGCAGGGCGGATACGAATTGCATCATTGAACGAAGGCTTGGGATGCCTGCGAGAGCCGCAGTGGCCTTCGACGTAGTGGGGAGGTGTCGACGAGAATCTGTGAAGAACTATACAGTCAACCCGCATAGTAAGGATAAGCGATAAGGATGCAAGGGCCTTGGACGCCCATTTCGAAGCTTTTCCAGCGGGGCGCGGCCAACGAAAGTGGCGAAGGATGGACCGAGGAGGCAAGGTTGCAAGGGTACCCTTGGGAAGGTTGCCCATCCTTACTGTTCGGGTTGACTGTATGGGCAAGAACTGCCATCCCGCTTGCCCGGAAAATTATGTGCCCTACTCTGCAGCGGGGAGAGGGCTAGAGAGAAGGACGCAATCCAGGAGACGAGGCCGAGCCTGCTGGAGGAGGCCACTGCTGCAAATATCGTCCGTGCCCTCACTCGTGCTTGTTGAAGTATTTCCCCTCAAGCTCCGCCGGGTCCTTGTAGGTGCCGAGAACCTTGTCCCAGTATGCGAAAGTGTGGCCGAAGTTGTACACGAACAGCTTATGGTGAACATGGTGGTCGCCAGCCGTTCCGAATCCGATTCGCTTGAAGAGGCAGTCCCACGGGTGGTGGAACTCGGAGTGGATGAGAACAAGCCAATTCGCGTACAGCGAGCCGAAGGTCATGTATGACCAGACGTTTGCTGGCACAAGACGTGCTACTGCAACAAAGGGCACGATGATCATCAACAATGTGTCTGTCAGCGATCCGTTGAAGGCGTCAAACATTCGGGGGTTGACGAACCGGTGGTGTGGCTTGTGCGAGTTGCGGTACACCCAGCTCGACACCTTGTGCTCTCCCAGGTGCATGATCGCCTGCAGGAAATCCTGCAGCAGCAACTGCGCGGCCACGTGCCACCAGCAGATGCCACCGGCGAAAGAATAGTACGACTGCGGCATCCACCCGAGCATCCAGGAGCCCACCAAGTACCCGCCTATGAGCGCGAACCCCTCTGGCTGTGCAAAGTGCGTGACCATACCCTCGACGAAGCTGTACTCTCTCACCTCCTGCTGTATCCGTCGCTTCGCGCCGAGCAGCCCCGCGCACCGCAGGGCGTGGTAGGCCACCGTGAAGACCTGGCCCACGGCGACCGCCAGGATGCCGAGGGTGAGGCCCAACGGCTTGATGGAGCGCGGGTCCGCCACGCCGTAGCCCGTGAGCTCTGGCTTCACCGGCTCCTCGTCGTACCAGGCTCGCGGGAAGACGGCCCTGTAGCTGTCGTGCCCGGGGCCGAGCGTCAGCGCCAGCGGCACCGCGCAGACGATGGAGCACAAAGCACTGCACGAGCAGAAACTGTTAGAGGAAACAGAATTATGCACATACACCGATTCTGGCCAGGCCCACCCTGAGCCCAGGCTCGGTGCGTACGCCCTCCTACCTTGGCTATGAAGGTATATGCACCGATCCTGGGTCAAGAATGGGCCTTGCCAGGATCGGTGCATGTGCATAGTTCCCTTCGCCCGAACTATCAGAGCTCCGTGCGGATTCCTCCGGCCGGCGCTGAGCCCCACTCCATCACCTTCCCCTGGCGTGCGAGGCGCGCCACGGGGGGGGGCACGGGAGGGTCCGGGTGCCAAGAGGGGGGGGGAATCCGGCGCCGACCCGAGAGATCCGCGCGACCTCCGAAGAAGTCTGTGCCCGCGCAGCTGCTCGGTCCTCCTGATGAGCGGCCAGACTAGGCACGACAGGAGTGCCGCCAGGAAGCTGCCCGCAGGCTTCGCCTCGGCCGGGGCCTCGCCCTGCTTTGCCGCCCCCGCGGGCGGTGTGGCAGCCCGGCCTGGTGCGACCTTCCTGTCGTGGCCGGCCTCGCCAGCGGAGGCCTCCGCCAGGATCGCCATGGCACCCTGCCTCCCGCGCGGGTGCAGAGACCAGGCGCGCCGCGGGGCGGGCACAGTGCCTGGGCCCAAAAGACTATCGACTTGGGCAATGATGATGCGTGGCCCTGCTCATCATGATGATCACGACGATGAAAGAACAATACTGATGAGCGTGCGATGCTGGTTATGGCAAATATCCCTGGCCGTCGCCGTAACGATGAGAGCAACCACCATGCATCAACCCAATGCTCGATGTCTGAGGCTGAATACCACGGGCAATGGAAATAGCAAGTCCGAGAATCCAACGAGTGTGATTATGATGCGAGAAAGCCAAGCTGGTGAGAGCCTCACCCGCTGGTGTCATGCGACGGCTCCTGGCTCTGACCTTGGTCATGTCGACGGTGGCGACGACGGCAACAATCGCATGCGATTGCCCTGAGGGGGTAACGTCGTAAACCAGCGTAGCCAGCTCAGGCCAAGGTCGCAAACGACTCGGACGATACCCTGCCAGAAAGACTTTGAATCGGAAGCTTGGGGTGGAGATCGAAATAAAGTGGAGAGCCCCCCACCGGGAAACCGTTTTCGGTTTCTGCTGAAGTTGCGCGTGCGTGCGAGGCAAAGCTGCGAGAGGGCCAGGTCCCGCACTAGTGGAAGACACACCAGGTCAGGTTGCTTTCCCCTGGCCCAGCGCGGGCGTGCTGGGGTTGTCACACGGTACTGTGGCTGTCCCGTGCGATTATCCCGCGGGGCGCGTGTCTCAGGGTTGCCCCGTGGTTGTCATGCAACGCGTGACTCCCAGGATTGTCCCGTGGTTGTCTGGGTAGGTAGCGAGATAGCGAGATAGTTCGAAGGGCGCGAAGAAGTAGAAGATGTTGGAGGGCCTGAGGGGCTAGAAGGAGTAGAAGAGTTAGGAAGGCGTACGAATAATCCGACAACGCCCCGAAGCGGTTCCCAGAACGCGTTACGATTACCTGTCACAGCCATCAATGAGCCTTGCCCCAAGACTCCCCCAGACATAGACGCGGAGACCGCCTACCCACATTTGCAAGGGTCAGACCGCGCGCGACATGATCGGCCCTAGCCATGCCCATTGATCTCTATTTTCCCAGAGCCCCGGATCCTGCTCCAGAAACGGGCGACGAACTTGCCATCGCGTCTTCAAGATAACAAAACCTGCCGACATAGACCGCCAGGCTCCGAAGGCCCCAAAAGAGCTGGGCAAGGTCCCAAGAGAATCGAGATACGACACAAAGTATTCAGGCCCCAATGCTCCGAATGACTTCCGCGATCGTGCATTGCTCTTTCTTTTTGGGGGTGGGCGGAGTGGCGAAAATTATGGGGGCAGTGAAGTTACAAGCCAAAACAACTTAAACGTTGGGAGAGCGCGAACAACTTAAAAGACCAAATACTGTAGGACTTGTACGGGTTAGACATAGCGTTTAGTACAGTCAAAAGAGGTAGACGACAAAGAAGAGCCCGCATGGTTGTTGGCGAGAGAGAAGAGCATAACACGTCAAACAGATAGACTAGTTTGAAGGGCTGCGAGATCTACAAGCGCTACAAGCACCTAGTGTAATCATAAAAGTTGCACGGGTTCAGAAAACTGGGCGGCATGGGTGTAGCACTATTAGATACAGCAGAGGCACAGCAGCTCTTTGAGCTAGAACAGATAAACCAGATTGATAAATTGGAAGACGGGTTTGGAACAGCTCCGCCGCCGGGCCGCCGTCATGTGGGCCCTGAGCCGACTGTCTTTAGGTTCCTTCGAGCCACAATATCTGGTCACTTCGACAACTCACCAACGGCCCCAGAGCCCAGATTCTGGCGTTCCCGGGCACTCCCGGGCCCGCTCCCGCGACGTGCCCCGCGACCCGCTCCGCGACCACGACCCGTCGAGACAGACGCCTAGACCTTCCCCTGCCGCTGCGGGGCCCACGGCACCCGAAAGCTGGGGGAGCCGAGCCGCCCCCTGGGCCGATGCCAGGGAGCCACCGCTGCCCCAGCCCAGGGCGGGAGAGGAGCACAGAGGCCTCTCAAGTGGGGCCAGAACTGACGGGGCCAGAAGGTCGAACCGCACCGCCGATGCATCGGCGATGCATCGGCGTCTGGATGGAGAAGACCGGGCCCCCAATCGCGCCGCATCGCCGAAGCATCGGCGAGACAGCGAAGATCCTCCGACCCCATCTCACTGCACCGACCTTGCAAACGTGCTGCAGCGGAGTTTTGCGCGGATCTCTGTCAATGCAAGACCCCGAAACGGCGAGCGGAAAAAAAGTGAATTGCACGTGGATGTTTCAATCATTCTTGACCAAAATGAAAGTCGCACGAAATTAACTTCGAAATGCGTAACGAAATTATCCAGGACACTCTGGGCCCATCTTATTGTTCCCCACATCATAAGTGGGGTCATTGTTTTCTCTGGGCACCCCCGCGAAGGAACAGGAACATCCCACATCATCATCGCCACCATCATCACCATCACCATCATCGCCCTCATCATACACATATCATCATCAGCATCGCGGTCATCATCGTCAACATTCAACATCATCGTCATATTCGTCCCCATCACTCGCCATCACCGTCATCAGTCCGCCATCACTCACCAGCACTTACCGTCATCACCATCACCATCATCATCATCACACAATCATCACAAACACACACACACACAAAAGCACACATTCATCATCAACATCATCCGTATTACCACCATCATCACCATCATCCTAATCACCACCATCGTCATCACCCACCACACCCGAACATCATCACGAATATTTAGGGAGTCTCAAATGGGAGACCCGTCTGCGATTAGGCTGTGAGGAAATCTCAGGCGGGAACTACCTCCCTATGGGGTTCGCATCACATGTTGGAAATCCGAACGGGCCATCCAAACCCTGTAACTATCGTCACTTTGGGGCCCCTGGGGCTCGAAAGTGGAGGAAGTTTCAAGCGGGAGCCTCGTCTGTGGGTGACTTGCGAAGAAGTCTCAGGCGGGAACCGTTCTCTACGGGGCCCGCACCTCACGTTCGAATCCGAACGGGTCATCCAAACCCTGTAACTGTCGTCACGATGGGGCCCCTGAAGCTTGAATATGATAGCATGGAAGTCTGAAGCTAAAGCCTTGTCTGTGAAGAAATTGCCAAGAAGTCTCAGGCGGGAGCCCCGCCTCTATGCGGCCCGCACCTCATGTTCGAATCCGAGCGGGTCATCCAAACCCTGTAGCTGTCATCACGGTTGCGCCCCTGCTGCTTGAATATGTAGGAAATTTCAACCGGGAGTCTCGTCTGTGACTGATTTGTGAGGAAGTCTCAGGCGGGAGCCCCGTCTCTGCGGGGCCCGCACCTCATGTTCGAATCCGAGCGAATCATCCAAACCCTCTAATTTATCGTCATTGTCGGGCCCTTGAGGCTTATCGAAGTCTCAAGCAAAAGCCTTGTCTGTGAGGGAATTGTGAGAAACTCTCAAGCGGGAGCCCCGTCTCTATGGGCCCGCACCTCATGTTCGGATCCGAGCAGGCCATCCAAACCCTGTAGCTGTCGTCACGTTTGCGCCCCTGCGGGCTGAATATGGAAGAAGTTTCAACCGGGAGCCTCGTCTGTGAGCGACTAGGGCCCGCACCTCACGTTCGAATCCGAGCGGGTCATCCAAACCTTGTAACTGTCAGCACTATTGGGCCATTGAGGTTTCAATCTTGAGGAAGTCTCAAGCGGGAGCCTCGTCGATGAGCAAAGTGTCTGGAAATCTCAAGCGGGAGCCCCTTCCTGCCCGCACTTCATGTTCGAATCCGAGGCAGATCAACCGAAACTCGTAACTGTCGTTACTTTTGGGCCCCTCAGGCCCAAACCTTAAAGTGGCAGTCTCGTCGTGGCGGGAGCCTCGTCGTGAGTGAGGCGGGAGCCGCGTCTGTGGGGCCCGCAGTTCCATGTTCGAATCCGAGCGCGTCTCCGGGTTCTCGTAGCTGTCGTCACTGTCGGGCTCCTCAAGAAGGGGGAGAAATATGAAGAGGGGAGGAAGGAGGAGGAGGAGGAGGAGGAGGAGGAGAAGGAGGAGGAGAAGGAGGAGGAGGAGGAGGAGGGGGAAGAGGAGGCTAAAAACTGAAAGGGTCTAGGACGAAAAGGGGGCGATGACGATGATGATGGGGAGGAGAGGAGGAGGACGCAGAAGCGGAAGGAGGGCCTCCGCCAGTCGAAAAGGAAAAAAGCGAGGGGCAATCTAAACAGATTATCATGCGGGGTCCCTCCGTCGGAATAATTTTCCGCGCCAAATCCGTTCTGCGATGTTGGTGCCATGACCCATCTGCTCCGGCCCAATCTAAGAAGCCTGCAAGAGGAGCAGGCAAGATCAAGCACCGAATGAGGAAATCCGATCGACTTGGAATGTGCGGCGCACCGGGTTGCATCGGCACGGGCTCGAAATCGAACAGTATCGGCCACACCAGGATGCCCAATAGCGCCATACAAGCATCGGGCTGCATCCGATCGTCGGGACATCGGAATTGAATCGGATGAGGCCAGCCGGAATCGATGTCGAATCCAATCGACATGAAACCCAACTGGAGCGGGCGAAGGGAATCGGAGTTCAGAGATCATGCTTGTTTTACGTGTTTAGGCATTTGGGGGATCTACGAAAAGGCCCCTGGGGACCTATGGAAGTATCTGGGAACCTCCTGAGATTTCTAGAGGCCGCCCCCAAAAAAACACCCAGAACATCCAGAGGAGGATGAGGAGGGGGAGGAGGAAGAGGTAGGAGGGAGGAGAGGGGAGTGAGAGAGAAGGATGGAGGGGGGAGGGGGGCGGAGGAAGGGAGGGAGGGAGGGAGGGAGGGAGGGAGGAGAAGCAGGAGGAGGGGAGAGAAGGAGGAGGAGAGAGGAGGAGGAAGAAAGAGGGCAGGAGGGGAGGACAGGAGGATAGGAGGAGAGGAAGAGGACGAGGAGGAGGAGGAGGAGGAGGAGGAGGAGGAGGAGCGAACGTCGCCGCGAGGGGACGTCCAGCCAAACTAGGCAGCGCGTGGCCCAGCACCGCCCGAGAGGTCTGGCGCTCGCAGCACGGCGTGCCGAGCGGCGGCGGTGCCGTCGCAGCTCTGCGCGCAGGTCACCAGGTTCCCCCCTACATCCTTCGGCACCTCCTCCTCCCTCTCCTCCTCCTCCTCCTCCTCCTCCTCCTCCTCCTCCTCCTCCTCCTCCTTCTCCTCCTCCTCCTCCTCCTCCTCCTCCATATGTGGGAGGTGGACCCTGTGCTCTCGGATCGATGGCCTACGGTCACGGTCTTTCTCTTCAGGTGTGCGGCGTCCTTCGCCACGTGGTGCAATCGGCACTCCAAGGCCATGCGCGCCACCGAATTCTCTATGCCGTTTTCGCCCCTTGTGCGCCCGCTCGTCGCCGAAGCCCGTGCGCGTGAGCAGTGACGGGTCCAGGCGCCCGCGTGAAGGGCAACGAACTGCAACATCGTCGGCCAGATCAGGTAGTGCTGGATGCAGTCGGGCACGTCGCATCCGAAGTGGAACCTGCGCTGCACCGCCAGCACGGGCATGCGGTGGGACGTGGTCCACCCGCCGACGAAGGTCTTCAGCGAGACCCAGAGGCTCGCAAGAGGGAGCGTCGCCGGGTGGGCGCGCAAACGCGACCACTCCAGGTCGTCGGGAACGGCGACTGCGCTCGGCAGATCCACGGGCTCCGAATCCATGTCACCGTCGGGCCCTCGGGCTCCTTCGGGCTGTCGGGCAGGAGCGCCTGGTGGCTCTCGACCCAGTAACGCCTGGCGCAATGTTCCGCAGCGCACTCGGCACGAAGGGCAGCCTGCTTGCGAGCGCCGCCGGCGTCCGAGCCCCTGCTGCCCAGCAGCCGCAGCCACAGCAGGCACCGACCGAACGAGCCGTCCTGCCAGGCCTGGCGGCACATGTCGCGCGCGATGCGGCGCCGCTGCACGTCGGAGCTGTACAGCGCCTGGAGGTCGTCGCGCAGCAGCACCCCGTACAGGTACTCGACGCACCAGTCCATACAGTCCTGTTCGTTTTTGGTGCCGCGGGCCTTCAGCAGCACGTTTGGGATCCACCTAGCAGCCAATGCACCAGCGCGGCGTTGGAGGCAATATTTTACTTCGTCTGCCAGGTCTCGCGCAGGGTCGTGAGGTCGTCGAGTGAACTGTCCGCCAAGCTGAAGGTACCACGCCAGGAGGCGACGACGGATGGTCTGCGCCATAGTGTCGGTGTAGAGGCGCTCCTGGAGTTTGAGCAGGTGGGCCTTCTCGGTGTGCGGAGCGACTTGTAATGCCCAGTGTTGCTGCTGAGACGGGCGCGCAAATCTGCACGCAGAACGTTCCGGGAAGTGGCCAATGACCAACTTCGAGCATGTGATGCAAGTGTTTCAATTGGCACAACTTTCACAATGCAAAACCAAATCCAAGCAAAATTCTGTCCGACCTCTTCCTCTTGGCAGTTCAGGATGGCCATGTTGCCCTTGCGGGAAGCATACCTGTGAGCGGTTTGAAGTAGACCTCGGGCTCGCGGTAGGGACTTGACGGAACGGACGAAACGTTTGAGATGAGAGCCCTTGCCTTCCATGAAGCAGGGCGAGCCGAGGGCGCCCGTGGGCCGCTGCACGATGGCGGTGGGGTCGCGCCAGCAGCTGGCGCACCATCGCCCAGCGCCGGCGATGCAGACGTTCAGCTCGCGGTACAGTCGGGGCCCTGAAGAAGGAACCCTTTTCGTTGGGGAGGGGCTCCGCGTTCCTTAAGTGTTTCGCAGCTTGCCTCAGGTTTCCCGCAGGTTTTCGACAGGAAATCGAAGGTTAAATTATGGAAAAAAGGGGCCTCGTTCCTTATTTTGGGTTCCTTAGGTCAACGCCCCGACTGTAGGCCGTGTCGCAGAGCAGCGTGCAGGCGGCGCGCCAGCCGGTGATAGTCGTCGCCGCCGCGCGCCACACTGCGGCAGCCCGCAGGGTTTTTCGATGCCGTGCGGGGTCACGACGTTTTGTCCGGAGCGGCAGGGCCTGGAGGTCGGACTTTTGGCGAGGCAGTTCGGGGCGACGCGCGGGAGCCTGCGGACGACGCGCAGCTCCTCCGCGAGGATGGTGCTGGGCGGCTCGGACAGCCGGCCCACGCACGAGGAAGCAGATGACGGCGACCTCGCCGTGGAGCTCGGTGCGCCGCTGCAGCGGCAGCGCGCGAGGCGGCGAGCTTCTCGACGCGGTCTCGCCACTTCGTGGCCTGGCTTCGTGGCTGGCCCGTTCCGCTGGTCGGCCAGCGCGGCGCCAGGGCGGAGGAGGAGGAGGAGAACGACCCTCCGATGAAAGGGGCGAGAAGAGGGCAGGCGGACAAGAGAGGGACGAGACGAAGGCAAGAGTCCATCCAACAGAGTCCGTATCTGGTCAGGCTTCGGCCAGGCTTCGCGTGAGCAGCTCGCGCACTTTGCGGCTGCCCCGCGCGAGAACACGAGCACGGGAGGTCAGGAGACGAGAGGAGGACGTGGAGGAAGAGGAGGAGACGGGAACATCCGCGGGGATGCTAGCGCGGAGCCCGCAGGAACTTGGCTAGCCCGCGCAGGGAGCATCTTCGTGGCGACTCTCACGCCTTCGGCCAGGGAGGCGATCCCGGATGGACGCACCCCCCTGGCTAGGCGGTGGCGGAGCGGTACCGGGCCGAAGTCGATCTAACCAAACCTACCAGACAGCGAAATGCGGAACGAGCAATGTGCTACGTACCGACCTACCGCTCGCGTCGAGTGACGACGACGACGACCACCACCACCACCACCCCACGACGACGACGACGACCTGGACGACGACAACCACGACGACTACAAAGTGACCTCCCCACGACGGGGGAGACCCGAGTTGTCCTCGCTCAACCACGACTACACGGCAAGCCCCTGGCCGGGAGGAGGAGGAAGAGAAGAGGGAGAAGGGGAGGGTTGTTTCCTTCTGAAATTGTTGCTTTTTGGGGGGGACGGGAGGGAGGAGTCGGGGAGGGAGGAGAAGGGGATGGAGGCTCAGGAGGTCGAGGAGGAGCGGCGCGACAGAGCCTCGCGCCCTCGAGGCGGCAGCAGCGGGGACCGCGCGCTGGCAGCGAGGCCGCGCGCGCGCGACCTGCAGCCATCCGCGTGCTGCGCGCTGAGCTGGTCGAGGGGCTTGCCCATCACGTGCTTGCCCGGGACGGTGGTGCAAACCTGCCCAGCGAGGAGCGAGAGAAGAAGCCCTGCGAATTATGAGAAACGCAATTTTCAAACAAACCAAAAAAAACGCACTCAGCGAGCCACAATTGCGTTTCCCATAATTTTTAATCATGGGACACGCACTCCCGGACGACTGCCTGAGAGAGAAGGGGCGTCCGGCAGCGTCTCGCACGCGCAATCTGCACTCTGACCGACTGGCCGACGAAGGATCAGGACGGCGACGGCAACGACGATAGGGGAGTCGACGATGGAGGGGCAGCGGCCAATATCCTGATTCACCCCACCACTGTCCCGCCAATATCGTTCCCCTTCTCTCTGTACAGGTCCACAGAGCTACCCTCCCACCAAAAAATCCAAAAGCCTATTGGAGCCGCAGTGTCTCTCACTTTCTCTCTCTCTATTTCTCTTTTCTTTGTCTCTCTCTTTCTCTATTTCTCTCTCTGTCTCTTTCTCTCCCCCCCTCTTTATGTATACATGTGCATAACTATGTAAGTCTGCATGCCTGCCTAAACGTGTCTCCCTCTCTCTCTCTGTCTCTCTCTCTCTCTCTCTCTCTCTGTCTCTCTCTCTCTCTTTCTCCCGATCTCTCTATCACTCTCTCTCTCTTTCGGTCAAATTCTCTCTCTCTCTCTCTGTCGCTCTCTCTCTCTCTCTCGCTCTCTCTCTCTTTCTCTCTCTCTCTCTCTCGATCTATCTCTCATAAATGCATATGTATGGATAGATGTGTGTATGCATGTGTGCATGTATGTGTGTATGTGTGCATGTGTGTATGTATGTATGTATGTATGTATGTATGTATGTATGCATGCATGCATGTATGTGTGTATGTATGTATGTGTGTACGTATGTGTGTATGTGTGTATGTGTGTATGTATGCAAGTATGTATGTACGTATGTATCGATGTACGTGTGTGAGTATGTACGTATGTATGTATGTATGCTTGTGCGTAAACATGTCTGTGCGTACGTGCGTAGGTATGGTTGTATGCATGTATGGATGTATGTATGTCGGCGTATGTATGTGTAGGTGCGCGGACGTTTGTATGTATGCATGAACAGATGAATGCATATGCATGACTTGATGTGCGTAACATGCATGCATGCATGCATGTAGTATGCGTTGATGTGTGTATGGGTGTGTGCGTGTATGGGTGTATGTATGTATGTATACATGTATGTATGTGTGTATGTGTGTGTGCGTCTGTATGTATGCATGCATGTATGTCTGCGTATGTATGTAATACGTATGAATGTGAATATATATATATATATATATATGTGTGTATACAAAAAATATAACTGTTTGTAGGCATGTGTGTATGCACATGCATGTATAATTAAATGTGTAAGTATGGATATATGTATATATAGCCGCTAATCTTATGGGGCCATCAGGCTGCGGAGTTTAGGCTTGCTGCTCCCTGCTCCAGTTCCCGCTTCAGGTATCCAATGTGTTAGGGTCCTGCTTTCTGCTTCCTACTGTGAGTTGTGTCTAGACCGTGCGAGGAGTGGGGGCCAAGAGGAACTTGTCACATTCCCTCCCAGGGTTCTCGGAATTCCTGGGGAAGCGCTGGGTACCTTAAGATAAATGGGCATCCTTGGCATCGAGGCCACAGTCCCCCGCAAATTGCACAGATTCCGCGCTCTCGAGGCCACCATCCCTCGTAAAGGCACCACGACGGTCGAAGAGGCCTCCAAGACGGCCCCACGAGCGCACCAAGACGCCCAAGGATGGTTCCAAGACGGCCCAAGAGGGCCCCAAGAGGCCCCAAGAGCGCTCCAAGAGCACCCACAAGAGGGAGGTGTTTGCCAATGTTTTCGCATGCTCGCCATTTCGGGCTCCCAACGCTCCAGGACGGCCCAGGAGACTCAAAAGATCGCTCCAAGACGGCCTAAGAAGCGCTGATGAGCGCCCCAAGACGGCCCAAGAGGCCCCCAAAACAGCCTCAAGAGGGCCCAAGAAGGCCCCAAGACTGCCCAAGAGGCTCCCGAAACGGCCCAAGAGGGCCCCAAGACGCCCCCAAGAGGGGCCCAAGAGGGGGCACCCAAACCAATGTTTCGAACCCTCCGCTGCAAGAAGCTCTCAGGAACCCCCAAGAAGCCTCCAAGAGGCCCCTAAGAGGCCCCAAGAAGCACCCAAGAGGCCCCAAGAAGCCCAAAAAAGACTCCAAAACTGCCCCCTGAAGGCCACCTGCCTTCAAGAGGCTTCCCAAACCACTTCAACACATATACAACAAAAGGCCTCAGACCTACAATCCACGCAACGACATGATCAGTAATCGCGCCAACGTCTCCACATGTGTTGCAGATTCCATTCTGTCCTCGAATGATGCCCCCAGATGTCTCAAGACGGGGCAAACGCTCCGAAACAACTCTAAGATGTCTCAATATGATAGAAACGGGCCGGCGGCAGAGGGCGAAGCCCAAGCGGTATAGACACACATGTATATGTATGTGTATATATATATATATGTGTGTGTATGTGTATGTATTGATGTACATATACGTATATATGTGTATGTATGCGTGTATGCATGTATACATGTACGCATACATGCATGTCGGACTGTATGTATGTATGCATGTATACATGTATACAGCATGTATGCATGAATGCATGCTGCATGTATGTATGCACGTATGTATGCATGTATGTATGTATGTATGTATGTATGTATGTATGTATGTAAATATGTATGTATGAATGTATGTATGTATGTATGCATGCATGTATGTATGTATGTATGTGTGTATGTATGTGTGTACGTATGTATGTATGTGTGTATGTGTGTCTGCATGTGTATGGATGTGTGTATGGATGGATGGATGGATGGATAGATGTATAGATGTAGGCACACACACATGCATACATGCATACACACATAAATACAAGCCTACAAACATAAATGCATGAATGCATGCATACATAAATACATACATGCATATACATATATGCATACATACACAAATGGAGAGACCTGTACCATACAAACCGATATGGTAAATAAGTGTACATATGAGTGCCAAACTACCCAATAAAAACCTGTGTTGCTGAGTGACCGCAGACATACATGTGTATACATATATAGATATACGAACTAGAACCATCGCGCGCTTCACGCGCGCTCAGGTTCTAGCCCAGGCCGGGGGCACGCTAGAAGATCTTGGACAGCGCTATCCAGCACAGGCGCGTGACATAGTCGTGCCTCCTGAGGGCCTCTTGGGAACCTCTGGGGTCTTCGTCGGGGCATCTGAAAGGCTTCTGGGCGGTTCTCCGTGCTTCCTCAATTGGCTGTTGGAGGCACCTCTTGGGTGCTTCTCGGGGGGGCATCTTGGGGCTTCTGGGGTCCCTTAGGGGCATCGTCGGGGTTTTCCAGGCAGTCGGAAAGTGATGTTCTGCAGTCTGAAGCAGTTAATTGGCCGTCTTGGCTGCGTGGAGGCCCGGCTTGAGGTCACATTGGGGCAATCCGGAAGCCTCCAGGGGCCTCCTTGAAGCAATTTTGATGCATCGAGAGCACTGTTCGGCTATCTTGGGGCCCCGTGCGCGTCTCCTGTGAGCCTTTTGGGGCCTGGTGGGGGGCTTGGGGGGCCCCGTCGGACCACTTGGGGACTCTTGGGGCCTCCTGTGGGCCTCTTAGGGCGGAAAGCTCTGCTGTTGGGTTCGCGTTCCCCTTCTTGGGGCTCTCTTGGGGCCCTCTTGGGGCCCTCTCGGGCCGTCTGGGGCGCCTCGGGCACCGTCTTGGGGCCCTCGTGGGCCGTCTTGGGAACCTCTTGGAGGCCTCTTCGGCTATCTTGGAGCGGATTTGGGGGCCACTTGGGCCGTCTTGGAGCGTCGGGATGCCAAAAGGCTGGGAACTCTAAAATCCATGAAAAGCCGATGGGAAAACAATGCTTCTTGGAACCTCGTCGGCCTTCTGGGGAATTTCTTGAGGGCCTCTTGGGTCCCATTTGGGGGCCTCTGGGGCTTCCTGAGAGCCTCTCGGGATGGAAGGCTCGGATTTTCGGTTCGTCTTACCCCTCTTGGGCCCCCCTTGGGGCCGTATTGGTGCCCTCTCGGGCTGTCTTCAGCCCTGTTGGAGGCATCTTGGGCTATCTTGGCTTGGTCTTGGAGGCCATTTGGGCCGTCTTGGAGCGTGAGGACGCCAAAAGGCTGAAAACTCTAACATCAATCAAAAACCGATGGCAAGACATGGATGTTTGTCTCTTGGGGTCTTCGTGGGAGGCCTCTTGGATACTCTTCGGCCCCCTGGGGGGCTTCTTGGGGGCCTCTTGGAGCCTGTTAGGGGCTTCTCGGGGCCTCCTGAGAGCCTCTCGGGGTGGAAGACTCGGATTTTCGGTTCGTGTCAACCCTCTTGGCTCCATCTTGGGGCCGTCTTGGGGCCCTCTCGGGCCGCCTTGGGCGCCTCTGGCGCCGTCTTGGGAGCCCCATGGGCTGTCTTGTGACCGTCTTCGAGGTCTCTGGGGATGCCTTGGAGCGGAAATTGAAGCCTCTTGGGCCGTCGTGGAGCGTCAGGAAACTCAAAAGGCGAGAACTGGAAAATCGGTCAAAAACCAAAGGAAAACTAATTAGTTGTGCCTCCTGGGGCTCCTTGGGAGCCATCTTGGAGACCTCTTGGGGCGTCTTGGAGGCCTCTCGGACAGTCAGGGACCAATTCTGGGGTGATCTCGGGCGGTCATTGGTCGTTTTCGTTGTCTGGAAACGCCATTTCTAGCAATCCAGGGCCGTCTTCGGGCGACTTTACAAGGCCCCCAGCGCCACGGCAGGGCCCCCGGGCCCCCCGGTGCGAGGGCCCCGTCCCGGGCCCCGCCTCGTGCCCGCGGCAGGGCGTCCATGGGCCATCTCGGCGCCCTCGTGGGGGCCTGTTGGGGCGACATTGGGAGTCTGAAATCCATCACAAACCTAAGGACAATCAATGATTTTGGCGTCCCTTTGGGCCGTGTTGGAAGCCTTGTGGGCCGTCCGGAGGCCATCTTGGGCGTGTTCGAACGATATGTCCTCGTTTCGGGGCCTCTTGGGGGCCTCTTGCGGTCCTTTTCGTCTGTGTTGGGGCTTTCTTGGGCCGTCTGGGGGCGGCCCTGGGCTGTCTCGGCGCCCTCTTGGAAGCCTGTTTGGAAGATTTCTGGGTTCCTGGACCGTCCTCCTTCAACGTCGGCGGCACTGGCCGTAAGACTTCCTGGGAACATGATTTGTTGGGGTGTCGTTGGGCGCCTCCGGAGGCTTCGGGGCCTGACGCGTTTCCGAGCGTGGCGGCAGGTAGAACTGCTTGGGACTCTCGTTTTTGTTACCCTGGCAGGCGTTTAGGGAACATGGTTTGGGGAGAGGGCGGCAACCCGACAATCATGTTCCCGGGAAGCTTTCCAGGAGCATGATTTGTTCGGCTCTCTTAAGAGGGGTGCCTCTGGGGGCTTACCGAGGGGCTCTTTCTGGCCTTGTCGGCAAGCCTATTGGAAACATGGTTGGGGCGGTGGGCAGAACCCCAAGGAATCATGTTGCCGGAAAGCTCTGGGAAATACGATTTACCGAGGTCTCTTGGGGGCCCGCAGGGGGCTTCCCTGGGGGCCCCTTGGGGACTTATTGGGGCTTCCGGGGGGGCCTGTTGGGAGCCTCACGGAGCTGGGCTTCTTCGGAGCCTCCTGATGGCCTCCGGGGGCGTCTTCGGAGCCTTTCAGGCCGGAGACCTTGAAATGTCGCGCTCTTCGGGCCCTCTTGGGTCGCTCTTGGGGCTCTCTTGGGGCGCTCTCGAGGCCCTCTTGAATTATCTGGGGAGCCTCCTGGGCCGTCTCTGGTCTTTCTTGGGAGCCTCTTCGCCCGTCTTGGAGCGATCTAAAGGGCCTCTGACGCCGTCCGGGACCGTGGGGAGGCGGAACATGCGAGAGCGCAAAAATGCGGGGCCCTTTGGAGGGGCCTCTGGAGGCGCTCTTGGGGCGTTTTGGCGGCGTCGTCGGCCGTCCTGAGGCCATCTTCGGCGTGTCCGGGGCCTCTTGGGACTGTCTGGGTAATCTTTCAGGCCCTTTGGCGTGTCGTGGCGTGTTTGGGAGCGAGCCCGGGCAGTCCCGGGAGCCCTGGGGGCTGTTGAATGCGAGGTGTTGTCTTGGAGGCGGAGGCTGTTGAGTGCAGGGTGGCGCGTGCTACGCAGAAGGCGGGCGAGCGGCCGGGCGGGCGGCGGGCGGGCGGGTGGCGGGCGGGCGGGCGGGTCGGGATTTGAATGAATTCCTTAAAGGTGCTCTCTTGCAGAGGGAGCTTGTTGAGTACAGGGTGTTGCCTTGAAGACGGGGCCTGTTGACGACAGGGTGTTGTCTTGGAGACTGAAGCTGTTGAGTACAGAGTGGTGCGCGCTGCGCGGACGGCGGGCGGGCGGCGGGTGCCCTAGGTGGTGGGTCAGAGGCCTCATAAATGTTGGTTTGGATTCAGTGGTTGGCCTGTCGGGGACGTCGTGCAGGCAGTTTCGCAGCTTCTCGGTAGCCGTTTTAGAACCGTTGTGAGGCCTCCTCGGGGCTGTTTTGTGGCCTCTTGAGGCCTCGTTTGGGCCTCCTGGGTGCCTTTCGGGGGCCTCCTGGGGCCTCTTGGGGGCTCCTTGGGGCCTCCTGGGGCACTCTTCAAGCGGGAGGGTCGAATTTTTGAGTCGTGGTGCCCCTCTTGGGCGCATCTTGGGGCCGTCTTGGGGCTCTCTTGGGCTGTCTTGGGCGCCTCTGGGGCCGTCTGGGGACCCTCTTGGGCCGTCTTGGGGCGCTCTTGGGGGCCTGTTGGGCCATCCTGGAACGTCGGACAGCCGAAAAGGCTGGAAGGCCAAAATCTCTCCAAAACCTTTGTAAAATTTACGATTTGGGCCGCTTGAAGCGCTATGGAGAGGCGTCTTGAAGCGTCGTGGAGTGCCTTGGGGGGGCCTCTCGGGCCGTCTTGGGCCTACCTTGGGCGTCTAGGAGCGGTCTTTCGGCGACTCGGGGCCCACTTGGGCCGTCTGGGGAGCCTCTGGAGGCCCTCCTGAACTATTGTGGACCTCCCCGGCCGCCCCGTCCTCCCATGGGGGGTCGGAGCACCTGTTTGTGGGCCCCGGGCCTGCCCCCAGGGATGTATATATATATATATATATACACATACATATAGATGCATACATACATACATACATACATACATACATGCATACCTACATACATACATACATACATACATACATACATACATACATACATACATACATACATACATACATACATACATACATACATGCATGCATGCATGCATGCATGCATGCATGCACGCATACATGCATACATACATACATGCATACATATATACATACATACATACATACATACATACATACATACATACATACATAAATACATACATACATACATACATACATACATACATACATACATACACACATACATACCTACATACATACATACGTACATGCATGCATGCATACATACATACATACATACATACATACATACATACATGCATACGTACATACATGCATACACATACATACATACATACATGCATACATGCATGCATGCATACATGCATACATGCATACATGCATACATGCATACATGCATACATGCATACATGCATACACATACATACATACATACATACATACATACATACATACATGCATACCTACATATATACATACATACATACATACATACATACATACATATGCCTACATACACATGTATACAACATGCATGCACACACTGTTGTACAAATGAAGGCACCGATGCATACATACATATATATATATACACATACATGCATGCATACATTAATACATACATACATACATACATACATACATACATACATACATACTACACATGGCGGGATCCAGAAACCCTGAACCCCATAGAAAGAGAAAAAGAAATCCTGGCGAAGGACCCAACAATATGCAGCTGTGAGTACCGCGTTGTGGGTACCGCACTCAGTGGAGCTCCCTCTGGGGCCACGATCCTCGTGAGGGGTGTGCCGAGATGGGCGGGGGGAAGCACTTTGCCGCTGGGGCCTTCGGTCGAGCTCCCTATGGGGCCACGATCCTCGTGAGGGGTGTGCCGAAATGGGCGGGGGGGCGCATGCGAACTTGCCACTGGGGCCTTCGGTAAAGCCCCCATGGGGCCACGATCCTCGCGAGGGGTGTGCAGAGATGGGCGGGGGGGCGCATGCGAATTTTGCCACTGGGGCCTTCGGTGAAGCTCCCTACTGGGCCACGACCCTCGTGAGGGGTGTGCCGAAATGGGCGGGGAGACGCATGCGAACTTTGCCACTGGGGCCTTCGGTGAAGCTCCCTACTGGGCCACGAAACGCTGTCCTGGGTGGGTCAAACGCAGGGAGGTGACGAGGCTGATGGGAGGAGGGTGGAGGGGAGGAGGAGGGGGAGGAGGAGGAGGAGAGGAGGAGAGGAGAAGAGGAGACGCGGGGCGCTGTCTCTTCAAAACGAAGACCCAACACCACAGGACAGATGGGAAAAATCTCTGGGGCGCATATGTTATTTCTGCCCGCTTCTGCTGGCCGTCCGCCGGCATTCCACCAGCGTGCGCCGAGAAAGATATGCAAATGCCAAAGATGCTCGAAGGCGAGGCCCGTTCTGGAGCGCCCCATCTGTATGCATGTGTATAAATGTGTATAGGGTAAAAACAGATACATACATGAAACAACATGTATGTATATACACACATACATACATACATACATACATACATATATACATACATACATACATGCATGCATGCATTCATACAGACAGACAGACAGACAGGCAGACATATAGGCATACAGACATACAGACATACATACATACATTCACACATACATATTATGTGTATACATAGAGGTCAAGATGTGTATATCTATATGTATATATATGCATACATACATATCCTTATCTAGATATAAGACACACAACTATGAACATACACATAGATGAATGATTATCTGTCCGTCCACATGTATGTGAATGCCAGCGCCCTGCCTTGCGGCCATCCATGCTGAAGACGCGGTCCGCTGAGACCGTGTGGCCGAAGCGGCCAAGGCTTCCGCTGGCGCCTGGCAGGCGTGGTCTGCCGCTATGGTGACAGAGGATCAGGAGGAGGGTCGCGGAGATAGACAGGAACTGAGGGGTTCCACGATGCGCCTCCTGGGCTGGACGAATGGAGGGGGGGCTGGGAAAATCAGCTGCGTGAGCCTCCCCGTCTCCAATCTGTATCAGTGCCTCCCTGACGGGCACTCGATAGACGGCGGGCATTGATCGATGCAGGAAGCTGGCGTTTTCCTGACACGTTCCTGCGACATCCCGAGTCGCGATTTCGTGCCACCTACTTGCGCGCTGCCGAAGTGCCCGCCATTGGGCACCCGTCCTGGAGGCGCTGACTGCACACTTTCGAGGAGCAGGCCAGAGATTGAGATGCACGTCCGCTGAAACTGCACTGACCGACTTGCACGCCCATCGGGGTGAGGGGGAGCAGCAGAAGGAGGGAGGGAGGGAAGAGGTGAGGATGGGGAACGAGGGAAGAGGGACGAGGGAGAGAAAGAGGAAAGAAGAAGGAGAGAGGAGACACGACAATCAATGAGGGTTGGAGGAGGGACGCCTCTCAACCTCTCCTCCTTTTCCCCCTCCCCCCCTCCTCCTTCTCTTCTGCCCTTTCTGCCCTCATACTCCCTACTCGTCCCTCCCGCCGTCCCCCTATCCGACCGCAGGCGTCATGATTTCTCGCACCGTGGACCTCCAGAACTCCCGACCCCTCCAATGGGGCCCAGCTTTTCGTCATGAGCTGTTTTTGTGGGGGGTCCTGGATCCGGATGAAAACCCCTGGAGCCTGGAATAACTCCGAGCCTCCTTTCGCGACCATTTCCCGACGCGAGGAGGTATAGGTCCTCATCCCCCCGAAAGGTTCTCGGTGGTCTCACGGCCCGGGAACGGCCTCCAAGGGGCCGCAAACGCCGGAAAAAACAGGGCCCCAGTCCTTCATCGCGACTCCTCCCTCCCGTCCTCGGCCCCCCCCCCCCTTCGTCCTGCCCCCCCATCCGCCCCGTGCTTCCCCTCACATACGCACACCACTTTTTGCGTCGGCGGCTGGGCAGAGGTCACTGCTCCGGCGATGTGGCATTAGCGGGGCGCACACCACTCACGCATGTGTTCCATGGTGGTCACCCTGAGAGCAGACTCGCTCCTTCGTGAGGCAGCGGAGCTGGCCTGAAATCCCCCGGGGACCGAACATGGGCGACGAAGGGGCAAAAGAGCCAGAGCGGCGCAACATGTTTGCTCGGCAGCGGCGCGCTCTGCGTAGGTCAATGGCCAGAGCGCGAGCGCGTGCGAATATGCAAGCAGGGAAGACAGAACGGCCGTAAGCTCCCGACGGCCGCGGCGGCAGGAACACTGGCCAAGAGCGGCAAGGACGGGGGACAGAGACGGCACGGGAACTGGCGCCAGACGCGGAGGGTGGAAGGGCGACGACGGGGCGACAGACCCAGAGATCTGACATCTTGTTCCACTCCCCCCGGGACTGGCTTCGCACCCTGAGTCGTACCTTGGCAATCCCAGGGCCCAGCGAGGGCCCCCGGAAGCTGAAAAGCGCCAAAAACAACTTCCGTCCGATTTTCTCGCGACGCGAGCATGCCTGGGGACGGAGCAGAGCGGGCCAACAACACACACGCGCACGCTCTTTGGCGGTCGCGGCTTCGCGCCCAACGTCGAGGCGGAGCAAGTCACCGAACTGACGGGCGCGCGCGTGCGGGGAGCCCGCCAGAGCGTGATGGGCCCGTGTTGGGTCGACCAGCCATCCCAACCCTCGGCATACCCGGGCATGGGCAGCGAGGGCGCAGCAGGCGGAAAGGGCAGAGCCCCGGAAGCAGGGGGCGCAGCCCGACGAGCAAGGAATGACAGGAGGACTGCCGAGGCCGGAACGGCAGCGCCAGCACCCACAAGGAGGGCGGGAGGCGGAGAACGACACGCGCACGCACATGCGCGCGGCCTGCGAGCACCACAAAGCCCGCCGCGAGGGCCGCTGCCACGCCGGCGATGACGCCGGGCCTGGGCCGGGAGCGGCGCCGGGGGCTTGGCAGAGAAAACACGAATAAAGTAGGTGATGATGAGGATGCAGAACGACCACACGATCAGAATCAGTTGCCTTCCCCTGATGCCACAAGACAGAAACCAAATTCCTCTTCTATACTTATGTATGTGACATCCTGCGGCCCCCCCCCCCGACACGGAATCCCCGACGTCTGGGGCAAATGGACGCCCCTCCAGAGTCCCGCGAGATTTCTGGAAGTCCCTGCCAAGCCGCGCACATGGGTCGGCGGCGGTCCCAACAGCGAAAACGGGGAAGAGGAAGAGGAAGAAAAAGAGGACACATGACGGAAGGAGAAGGAACAACATGATGATAACGGAGATGGCGAAAATAGCAACCAAGAGATCGTTGTTTTGACTGATGTACCTCTCCCTCAGCCGGCCTGCACGTTGGACGTGAAGGACGAACGTGTACGGCGCCGAGCGCCAATGCAGACTTGCAAGTATACATACATTTGCGAATGCCATGACAATCGGCACTCGAACAATCCGATCATTGAATGAAAAAGATGGTTTTAAATGTGTAAAACATGTTCTAAACATGTTTCGAACATGTTGTTTACATATTTGAAACATGTTTGAAACATGGTTTAAACATCTGGAAATTGTTTGGCAACATCCTTCCGATCCATTAATCGACTTCCACAAACATGCATACACACACAAGCACATGAAGGGACCAGCCCAGGCCGCATCCATCGGCAGGAAGGAGGAGGAACTTCCATAAACAGCTTGTCTGTAAAAGGTCTTATAAAATCGCCAAACAGCGCTTGCACTTAGGGGGCTGTACTTTTGCCTTCTAAAGAACCGAGCCGTGTCTTCGGTCTGGATGCGGCCGCCGTCGCCGCCCCGTCGCCGCCTCGTCGCCACTCGTCGTCTGGGCCGTGTCTTCGGCGCCCCGTCGCCGCTTAGATTCTCCCTTCTAAGAGGAGGGGGGAAAAAAAAACAACAAAAAAAACAAACAAACAAAAAAAAAAACCTCCCCCCTTGACTCAAGGGGCCCCCAATGTGTATTGTATGAGCCTGCCCCATCGTCCATCCGTAATATGAATGAACTCGTACCATCCCAGGCCGGCCGGTACCGCCTTTCATCCTGTGCAGATTTTTTTAATGCGCGCACAATCGTTTGTCAAGAACGGTCGGTGTTCAAGAACACCTTACAGAAACGGGGCGAACTGCTCGTCGCGCGCAAATGCAGAAGTCCTTCAAAAACCGTAGGCACCGTTTTTTTCAACATGTTCATAACATACTACCTAGCGGCGTTTGGCCTCAAGTGCGCAAAAATCGGCATCGCAAGAAAGCCCTTGCGCGCGTGCTGTCGCACGATTCCTGTGGCAAATAAACTCGAGGTGAAAAAAAAATCAAAAAAACAACTTTTACAAAAAAAAAAAAAAAAAAAAAAAAATGCACACGCGCGCGTCGTCGCGCACGCATGCCGGAATCCTTGAAAAAACGTGGGTGCCGCAAGGATTTCAAAACCGAGTGCCCCGAGAATATATACAACGCATGGCTTTGCAACATTAGCTCTGAAACCCCCAAAAAAACTACGCTCGCGGTCTTGCAAATTCTTACTACTGTCGGCTTTTCACAATTCCATCAAATTTTGCCAAATGGGCCTGCCGCGCCGCATGCCGAAATCATTCGGACGCCTTTGCGCGCGCGCGCTGGAGGGGCCACGATCCGCGTCAAATAAAGCAACGCGGGCCACTCGCGCGTCGGCCGATCGCGCATGACGACCTCCTTCCCGAACCTTCATCACCGACGCGAAGACGCCGTCATCGTCGTCAGCGTGGTCAGCTTCGGCGACGTCACTGGCCGTGCCGTCGTCGTCGTCACCATCGTCACCAGCATCGCAACTAGCATAATCGCTTCTACCGTCGACGACGTTGCCATGATACAGCGCCCGCCCACGTCGCCGACTCGCACTGAAGTGCCCGCTGGGAAGTACCTAACGGTCAGCGCCACCGCGGCCGCATCGGTCGCGCCAAACTAGCTGGCCGCTCTGCGCGCCAGAATGTGCGTTAGCGCGGCCGCGGCGATGCGCCAGCCAGCGCCGAGCAGTCATCGCAATCGCCGCCGCATGGGTTTTGCAAACCAAGTTGCGGGTGGGTGGGCGGGATGATTGCGCGAGCAGTGGAGTTGACAACTGCAAATTCGGCAGGGCCAATTGCACGGCACAGGTTGCACCGGATTGATCGCACCACATTGACTGCACCACGTAGATTGTACCTCTTAGGTTGCACAACATAAACTGTTCCGTAAATAGTGCACAACGAAGATTGCACCACATAGCATGCACAGCATTGACTGCACCGCGTATATTGCACCACAAATATTGCACAACCTGTGTTGCACCACATAGATTTCACCATATATAGATTGGACCACATAGGCTGGACCACATATTGAACCACATATGCTGCCCCACATAGACTGCACAACATAAGATGCGCAACATCGAATGCAAACCATATACAAGTGGCCGACGCCATGCCGCCGACCCCACATACATTGCATCGCATATACTGCACACTGCATATTGCACAACATTGATTTCACCACATGGATTGCACCACATAGACTGCACACCACAAAAATTGCACACCGTAAGTTGCACCACCCTCATTGCATCACACAGATTGAACCACATGCATTGTACCACCTATTGCAAAAGATTGGTTGCAGGCCATAGATTGCACAGAATAGTTTGCACCGAATAGATTGTACCACATACACTGCCCCACACAAAGTGCACACCAGATAGGTGTACATGATAGGACGTACCACGAATGTTGCACAACCTAGGTGCACAACTTAGACTGCGCCGCATAGATTGCACCGCATGTATTGCAACATCTCTTACGCCACACTGATTGCACACAATAGATTGCACAACATGCACCGCTCCACCTTGATTGTTTCAGATAGGTTGCACCGCAACGATCGTATCACATAGGGTGCACAGCATTGGTTGCACACCAAGCAGCGCAAAACCTAGATTTCACCAAGTAGATTGCACCACATACGTTGAACCAAATCTATTGCACAACGTCTACTGTACCTCATAGGTCGCACCACGCGCACTGCACTACATAGGTTGCACAACATTGGTTGCACTGCATAAAGTGCGCAAACTATACTGCTTGCATCACATAGGTTGCCCCGCATAGACTGGACACCATATACGGCTAGAAACGCACTACTTGGGGCACACGCTGGCTAACATGGATATTTACACCTATACACCACAAGCAGTGCATGCACTCAGGAGGGTTCTTACGTACCTTCTAAGGAGCTGAGCCTGCGGGCCGCCCTTGTCGCCATGTGACCACTGCCGCCGCCTCGTCGCCGGTCGCCGCCGCCCGTCGCCTGGGCCTGCGGGCCGCTCGGGCCGCCATGCTGCCGCCGTCGCCGCATCGTCGCCGCCCGCCGCCCCATCGCCCGTCAGTGTTGAATGTGTTCGCATTGCATTGCGTTGCTCTGCGTGTCTTCTCATTGACTTGCACTGCGTTGAATTGCGCTGTATCACTTGGCATTGCGTGACATTGCGTGGCACTGATGCTCGACATCACGGTGCAGTGCTTTACGACACTGTGCACTGCGCTGCTGCTTTGCAATCGCATCCCGTTGCACAACGTGAGGTTGAATTGCATTGGTGTGTAGTGCTATGCCGTGCGTTGCATTGCTCTGCGCCGCTTTGAACTACGTTCATTGCTTGACATTGCGTCGCACTGATCTGCATCGCTGCGCATTGCTGCCCATTGCGTCGCAGTGCTTTGCATTGCTTGGCCTTGCGTTGCGGTGCTGTGCATTGCGTGACAGTGCTTGGCATTGCGTTGCATTGCTCTGCAGTGAGTTGCATTGCGCTGCGCCACGTTACATTGTTCTGCATTGCTCTGCATTGCGCTTTGCATCGCGCTGTTTTACATTGGTGCACATTGAGTTGTCTTGCTTTGCGTTGCGTTGTGGTCTTTCGCAGCGCGTTGCGTGAGCGCATTTACGTTACACAAATGTGCAATCGTAAGTCATTGCACGGGCGTTTATTGATTTGCACTGCGTTGCATTGCTGTGACGCGCATTGCATTGCTGTAAATCGATTTGAAGTGTTTGGCATTGCGTTGCAGAGCTGTGCATCGCGTTGCTTTGATTTGCGTTGCTTTGCATTGCGTTGCATTGTTATGCGTTGATCTATATTTATTTACATTACTTCGTATTGCCTTGCACCACTTTGCGTGGCATTGCATTGCCTTGCATTGCTTGCCAGTACATGACAGTGCTTCGCATTGTGCTGGATTGCTTTGCACTGCATTGCATTACTCTGCATTGCGTTGCGTTACACTGGATTGCAACACATTGGTTTGCATTACGTTATTTGCGTTGCTTCTCACCGCGGTACATTAGTTTGCAGTGGTTGACATTGTTTTGCCAAGCTTTACATTGCGTTGCGTTGCAGTGCGTTGCGTTGCTTGGCATTGGTTTGCACTGCTTCTAATTGCTTGACATTGCGTTGCAGTGTTTTGCATTGCCTTGCACTGCTTGGCATTGCTGCGAGCTGATGTGCATAGCATAGCACAGAAAGGAGGGGAGATGAAGGAGGACGAGGGGGATGATGATGATTGGCCCTGCTTACCACAGCACTTACGTAAACCACAGCACGCCCCCAGCAGCACGACAAACAGAACTTGCACTGAGGAGTTCTCACTTCTTTCGCCAAACAGTATTTGCACGAAGGGGTTCTTTCACCGACCAGTGCTTGTACCTGGGGTTTTTACTTCTCCTCTGAGCGACTGGGCCTGCGGGCCGCTCTGGCCGCCATGTAGCCGCCGCCGCCGCCACGCCGCCGCCCGTCGCCGCACGTCGCGGGCCGCTCTGGCCACCGTGTCGCCGCCCGTCGCCGCCTCGTCGCCGCCCGTCGCCTCGTCCCCGCCCGCTTTGCATTGCTTTGCACTGCTTTGCAGTGTTTGCATTGCTTTGCATTGATTTGCATTGTTTTGCACTGTTTTGCATTTGTTCGCATTGCTCTGCATGACGTTGCTGCGCGCATTGCTTTGCAAGGAACTGCATTGCTCTGCAGCACAACGATTGCACCACATGGATTGCACCAACGAGGTTGCACCACATTGATTGCACCGCACAACTAGGTTCTAAGAAACTGCTGTTTGGGGTCCAGGCTGGCCAACATGTGTATTTCTCTATTCTTAACGCCTGGAGACGGAGCCCGGGCACCCGAAATCGGGGGTCCGTGGCCCGCCATCGTGGCCCTCCCCCGAGGTCTGGGGCTCGTTGCCCCCCACCGTTGCTCCCCATCGTTGCCCCTCAGCGTTGCCCCCCATCGTTACCTCCCGTTGCCCCCAATCGTTGCCCCCCATCGCTGCTTCTGTAAAGCTGTTTTGGGGCCTCTGCCGCATGTGTGTCACCGCAAGCCTCGTCAAGCATACAGTATGTACAAGCGGTAAGAATTCTTGCTATCAGAAATCGAGGGGCACATACTTCGCCGACTCTGAGCTCCGTAAGATGCCCCAGGGCTTTGCGCGCCCAAAGAGAAGTAAGAAGGTATCATGGTGCATCCGTTGGCAAGCCAATTTCGCATGTGGTGTGCCTGCTCTACAGAGAAACCCTTTGCAGTCGGTAGTTGTAGGGACAGCGCTGCTCCAATGCTGGTCGAAGATCCTTAGCTTGCGCACTGGGGCGCCCGAAATTCGAAACCCACCTCGGCATTGAGAAACGCGCGTTGCGGCACAAGGCTTCGGGCACGCGCAGAGGGAACGACCAGGAAAACGCTTCTCGGGACACGCTGCAGCCTCGAGCAGCCTGCTGCGAGGATGCCTGCGCGGGAGCCTTGGAGAGGAGCTGGCGTAGCACTGCCTGCCGGCTTCTAATGTAACAACCCTCTTCAGGAGGGAAAGAAAAACAGACACTATTAATCGTCGATCCCCAAGAAAAT
>CAUYUJ010018458.1:198776-204362 GCA_963575745.1 Prorocentrum cordatum
ATTATATATGTTTATCGATTTACAAATCGTTATCTCTCTTCCTCGCTCGTTATGAATATATGTGTTTCCCCCTAACAAATTTGGTCCACCCCGGGCATTTCGGGCAGCCCCCCAGACGACCTGGGAGGACCTCACGAGAGCCCGAAGACGGCCCCAGAGGGCCCCCGACGTTCCGGCGCGCTCACGAAACGACCCCAGAGAGCCCCAGGGCGGTCGACGACGAGCCCAAAAGGCAAAGTTCATTGATTTTCCGTTGGTTTGTGAGGGGATTTTTGAGTTCCCCCCGTTGCGGCTGTCCGACGCTCCAAGACGGCCCACGAGGCCCCCAAGATCGCCCCACGATGGCCCGACAGACCTTCAAGAGGGCCCCAAACCGGCCTAAGATGGCCCCGAGAAAGTCCCGACTGGGCTCGAGGAGGCCCCAGGAGGCTCCCAAGAGGCCCCGAAGTAGCCCCAAGAGGCCCCCAAGAGCACGGCTGGGCTACCGCGCCGAGACGGGGCGAGCGCGACTGGAATGGGCCACCACCTCTCTTGTCGCCGCCGTCGCTCTGGCCTGATGGCCAGGCCTGCCGGGCCAGGCTCTCGGGCTCCTCGCTTCCGAGACGAAGAATCAGACAGGCGAGATCGAGGCGCCGCGGGCTGAGCCCGCCGCGCCGCGGCTGGCCGCTGGAGCCGACGGCAGCGGAGCAGGAGCAGACGTCGGCGGCGCGAGCACGTTCGGCTGGGACGCATCCGACGGCCCCCTTCCACCAGGGATCGCGCCGCCGCTTCCCCCGCCAGCGGCCGCGCCGCAGGACGTGACAGGCCCTGGCGGCGGCTGGCCTGCTCTCGCGGGCGCGTCGGCGCTGGCCGACCCGACTCGGCGGCGCGGCGGGGCCGCGGCGGCGCCTGCCAGAGGCGGCGCTGCTGGCGGCGCCGCAGCAGGCCAGGGCGCGGGCGTCTACGCGCCCTTGCAGGACGGAGGGCTGACGGAGGCCTGCGCCACCCAGGTGAAGGCGCTGCCGACGGGCCGCGCGGCAGCGGCTCGGAGCGACCCATGGTGGGCGCTCCGCTTCTGGAACGCGGTGGCGGACCTGGACGGGCGCTGGCGCCCGCGGCGCGGGCCGCGCTGCGCGGCCACGGCTACCTCGGGCGCGGGGCGCTCTCGGCCCCGCGCCAAGGCGAGCTCGGCGCCGCGCTGGAGGCCATGGCCTCGGCGCCGCGCCCGCCCGGCGGCGAAGGCGGCTTCGGCGCGGCGCAGCCCCTGGCGGCGACGGCAGGCGGCAGCACCGACGTGCGCGGGGGGGCCCCGCCCCCGCTCGGCATGCAGAGCGCGGCGCAGGAGATCTACCGCGCCACGCGCGCGGATGGCAGCAGCGGAGCGAGAGACTGGCTGAGCCTTCGCTTCGCCCGGAGTCGGACGATCTCTACCGGGGCCGACTTGTAGACGCTGGCGACTGGCATCGACTTCGGGCTGCGCCCCCGAGCTGACGGGGTCGCCCAGCACGGACGACTCACTCGAGCTGCCCCTCCGAAGGGGGCGGCGCACATGCCGGGCCATGGCACGCCCGGGCACGGACCGACGTCGCCCCCCCATGTCTCGCGCGGTTGGCCACCAGCCAGAGCAAGCTGGAGCATCAAAGAAAAGAGCGCGCAGATGCGGAGCTGCGGCATCGACGCAGGGGCGCCAAGGGCCTCGGCGAGGACAGGAAGAAAAACAAAGGGAAGGGCCGAGGCGGTGGAGGTGGCGGCACGGCCCCCGCGGGGTTTTGACCAGGCCCAACTGCGCGTTGGGGGGGGCTTGCGACCCTCGCGCAACAGGAGAAGAAGCAGGCGCGGGCGCCCGCAGAACACCCTGGCCAGACGGCCACGAGGGAGGTCATGGAGGTCATGAGTATATCCGAGAAGTTCTCGCCAGTGCGTCTGATCCCACGGCCGCGGGCCACGGACGTCAGAGCAGCACGTTCGAGCCGTCGACTCCACAGGGACCGCTCCAAGCTCCAGGATTGGGGGCGGGCCAACCAGATCCTCAGCGGGGTATGCGCGGAGGCGACTGTCAGGAACTCGCACGCCACCCTTCCACTAGCCCCCACACGTCGACGACTTGGGCGGCGATCGAGCGCTCGCATCGCGCGTCCTTGCGCGAGGCGCAGCGACTCCGTCAGGCGCGCCGGGATTAGGGCCCGACTGGCGCCCGAGCCCTGCCTGCAGCGGCGGGTCCGACAGCGGTGGAGGAGCACGGCCAGAGCAAGAGGTCCGCGACACACGTGGACCTGAAGGCCTGGGCCGCGGACGAGCTGACGAACGAGGCGAAGGCCATGATGTCGGAGGCCCTCGAGTGCGAGGAGGGCCGCCTTCTACCCCGAGGGGCAGAACGTCATGGCCGACCCGAGCCACCGCAGCCATATGACTTTCAAGGAGCTGGAGAGACAACACGGCTTCTTGGGAAGCGTGCACGGCGAGTACGTGACCCACCTGAACAGGCCCGACCCGGTCAAGGTGACGTGGAAACTTGCGAAGGAGAGCGAGGTCGGAGCCGCGGCAGTGCTCACGGTGGCCCCGAAACGTTCGGAAGATAAGCAGCGGAAGATACTGATGGCCTGCGCCTCCAACTACCTCACTCGGGGCGTGCACGAGCAAGAGGAGCACGGCCTACACGGCAAAGGCACGCCGCTGCGACTGCACGCTCCTGCCGACGCCGTGGCCGGGGCCGCGCTGGACGAGTGCAACGCGTTCTCGCACGTGGAGGTACCGAGCTGGATGTGGCCATGGCACGGGGTGCCGCCCGCGGTGGCCGCAGACGCGTGGCAGCTGCTGAGCTACGAACTTCGCACCGGGATGTGTCCCCACGGCTGGGTGTACCCACTTGTGGACACGTCTCGTGATAGGCAACTCTGACTCGGTCCACGTGCCCATGAGCATGAACATGCGGGTCATCGGCATGACGCTGCCCAACCACCTGAAAATCGGGCGGACGCAGGCCTTCGACTCCGCAGAGGAATCTCAGCTCTGCGCGGGAAGCGCAGACGAGCTGTGGGTCGAACACCAGGCGGAGAGACGCCAGGCCAAAGCTCGGCCCGTAGGGTTCCGGGCGCAGGAATGGCGCGACGCGGTGCGAGCGGCCAAGAACTCGTCCCGCCGCATGTTCGTGAAGATGTACCTCTTCTCGGCTCAAGAGTTCGATTGGTTCAAGTCCCAGGAAACGGCGCCCTGGGACGATTACTACAGGCTGTCAGGACGCAACTGTCACGCTGAGCCACGGTGTTGACGTCCTAGGAATGTTGTTTTGGCGCGATTTAGGATTGTCCGGACACAGAAGTCACGTTGGCTCGCGGCGCTGAAGTCCCAGGATTACCGACGTGGTACGATTGGGGATTATCAGACGGGTTGACTTCCGATGGGGCACTTCCAACAATGAAAACAAAATTTCATAGGGGACATGACGAGTGAACTTGGAGGGACGTTTTCCTGCAACTTCGTTGATGCGTCTTGGGTTCGCACTGGTCCTCATCCTCCTCCTCCACCTCTAGCGTACCCAGGGGCGCAATCCTGCTTCATCACCTCGCCCTAGGACCCGCAACTGTAGCGGGCCTGCAACCCTGATGCCTCACTGTAGGCAGAACAGAGAGACACACCTGAAAAGTGAGAGGCGCGGGGGACGGGAAGGTGCGCAGAGCGTTGTGCGAGCACGCAGCGCTCCCACAAACAGGCATGGATCCCCGAGATGGCCGCAGGAGGCCGAACCGCGCAACAGGGCGCGGGGGAAGAGCATGCCGGACAGTAAGAGTGAGATACACACAGAAGTGAGGGCAGCACCACGTGTGGGCGAATCTATGAGGGGCAGCACAACCGAAGATACACTCATTCTGCTCCTGAAAACGCGTCGACGTGACCCACCCACTACAAAAGCTCTGAGGATAGCGAAGGACCAGGCTGGGGGGAGGAACGAGAGAGAGGCGTTCACGACATCATCATCAATGTTATCAATTTCGTGAGTTTATCAGAAACCCATCGAAGAAGGCGTTTACGGAATAGATCCCGAAGTTTATCAGGATAAGTTTGAAGGTGCGCTTCTCTAACCACAATTCGCTCAGGGTGAAGAGCAGAGGGAGGGAGGTGAGCATCTTCCTCCTCCTCCTCATTCTCCTCCTCCTCTTCCTCCTCCTCCTCCTCCACCACCCCCTCCTCCTCCCACCTCCACCTTCTCCTCCTCATCCTCATCGTTGTCTTCCTGGTCCTCCTCCTCATCCTCATCATCATCATCACCACCACCATCATCAGCAGCAGCATCAGCATCAGCACCATCATCATCAGCTGCATCAGCATCAGCATCATCATCACCATCATCAGCATCATCCTCATCATAATCATCATCAGCATCAGCAGCAGCAGCATCCTCATCACCATCATCATCATCATCATCATCATCATCAGCATCATCAGCATCAGCATCAGCATCATCATCATCAGCATCAGCATCAGCATCATCGTCATCAGCAGCAGCACCACCACCACCTCCATCACAACCACCACCATCTACACCACCAGCGGCATCATCATCATCAGCAGCAGCAGCATCAGCATCAGCATCAGCATCATCAGCAGCATCGTCATTATACTCATCATGAGCCTCAGTATCATCATCAAGATCGTCATCGCCGTCATATCATTATGAACATCATCATCGTCATCGACATCATCATCAGCACCATCATCATCATCATCATCATCATCATCATCATCATCATCATCATCCTCATCATCATCATCATCATCAGCAGCATCATCATCATCATCATCATCGCCATCAGCATCAGCACTATCATCATCATCAGCATCATCATCCTCGTCATCATCAGCATCATCATCATCATCATCATCATCAGTATCACCAGCATCATGATCATCCTCAGCAGCATCATCATCATCACCATCCTCATCATCATCATCACCATCAGCATCATCATCATCAGCAGCAGCATCATCATCATCAGCAGTAGCATCATAATCATCAGCATCATCATCATAATCCCTCCGTCTGCCTTGCGCGTTCTCCATTATTCCTCCCTCCTCGCGCGTTCTCCTCTGTTCCACTCTCCCCCCCCCCCTCGTCGTCTCAGGGGCTCCCTGGGCGTCCAGAGCCCCGAAAAAGGATGGCAGAATAGAAAGAGCACATCCTCGAACCTCCCCTCCCCTCCCCTCCCCTCCCTCCCTCCCTGTCCCCTCCCCTCCCCTCCCCTCCCTCCCCTCCCCTCCCCTCCCCTCCCTGTCCCTCCCTCCCGCCCTGTCCCTCCCCGGAGCAGGAGATCCGCGAGGCACAGGGGGGCCGAGCAGACCGCCCGCGCGCGAGCCGGCGAGCCTGCCGGCCGCCCCCCCGCGCGCGCCGCAGCCATCGCGCAGCCTCGCTCCACCGCCTCGGGGAGGGGAGGGCGTCTGGGGCCCGAGGCCCGGGGCCCGAGGGCCGAGGCTCAGCGGGCGCCTGGGGCCCGAGGGCTCCTAATGGGCGGCCTGGCGCCCAGAGGCCCCGGGGAGACCCCCCAGGGGGCCCGGGGAGGAGAAGGGGGAGGAGGAGGAGGAGGAGGAGGAGGAGGAGGAGGAGGAGGAGCA
>CAUYUJ010018459.1:0-30000 GCA_963575745.1 Prorocentrum cordatum
AGTAGTAGTAGTAGTAGTAGTAGTAGTAGTAGTAGTAGTAGTAGTAGTAGTAGTAGTAGTAGTAGTAGTAGTAGTAGTAGTAGTAGTAGTAGTAGTAGTGGTAGTAGTAGTAGTAGTAGTAGTAGTAGTAGTAGTAGTAGTAGTAGTAGTAGTAGTAGTAGTAGTAGTAGTAGTAGTAGTAGTAGTAGTCGTAGTCGTAGTAGTAGTGCTTGGAGGAGGAGGAGCAAGAGGAAACGGTGCAGGAGGCAGAGGAGGAGAACAGGAGGAGGAGGAGGATGGGGAGGAGTGGGGTAGGAGGGCAAGGAGTGGGAGTAGGAGGAGGAGGAGGAGGAGGACGAGGAGGATTGGATGAGGAGGCGGAGGATGAGGAGAAGCAAAGCGAGGAGGAAGACGATGAGGAGGAATGACATAGAATTCGAAAGGGTATCGTGCACGAAGAGAAGGAGGATGAATGCAGGAGGAGAGTGAATTGAGGATGCATAAGTGTGAGGATGGAAATGGAAGCAGAGGAACAGGAGGAGCAGGATGATGAAGAATATGTGGAAGTGTTGAAGTGGAGGGGGGTCGGAAGAGGTGTGGAAGAGCGGGAGGAAGTGGTTGAGGTGAAGGAGGAGGAGGGGCATGAGGAGGAGCAAGAGGAGACAGTAATGATGAGGCGGAAGTGGGTTGGAGAAATTTCAGGACGAAGATGATGAGGAGGAGCGGCAGAACATACGGCAGGAGCGTTTGCTTCGCGCATCTTGTCGCCGGCTCTGCCCCACCACGCGTCTTCGCGACACGCTAAGCACGTCCCAGTTTCCAAGCGTCAAATTCCCGAACTTTTCCCAGCCCCCCGTCCAACGAAGCAGAGCTACACGCTATCAGCTTACAAGGCGTCGCGTATCCCAAGGGGCCGCTTCCGTGACACCTGAAGGAGCCCATGCTGACCTCAAGGAATACGAGGAGAAGGACTATGAGGAGGATCGGAGAAGGCCATTCCCAACACATCTGGTCGGGTCTGCAGGGTATGCCACATATATATATATATATATATGTATATATGTATATATATATATATATGTATGTAGATATATCGATATATATATCTACAAGATTGCATAGGCGCTTCGCGCCATGCGCCTTGTTCTGAGCGCTTCCCCAGCAAAGCAATAGATCATCGCCTGCTTCAGGGGGCCCTCGAAGGCCTGGACGGGCGACCGCCGGCTCGTTTCTCTGATATCCTTGGTGTCTGCTGACGCCGCGTTCGCCCGATGCGTCTGCACGCTTGTGCGCAGGAGTGGGGAAGGAATGCTGTTTCTTTCGCGCGCGAAGGAGCTGGCAAACGACGAAGCATCAATATGTTGCGGCGACACTTGTCCATGAACGGGGAAGGGGAAGGGAGCAGGGATGAACGGGGGGCGGAGGAGGCGGAAGGGGGGAGGAGGGGGGGAGACCTGTCTCACTCGATCGAGGAATTTAAACTTCGAGCCTCAAGAGTGAAACCAGGATCTTCGGGTCAGCTCGATGTACTTCGTAGGCGGATGCCGTCTGGTGGGCGTTTTTGGTGCTCTTTTGGCCGTCCGAGGGCCCACTTGAGCCGTCCTGGGGCCTGCTTGGGACGTCTTGGGGAGCTGGGGCCCTCCAGGGGTCTTCTGAAGCCATCTAGGGCTGGCTCTCTTGGGGGCCTCCAGTGGCCTTCTGGGGGTCTCCCATATTTTTCGTGGGTCTCTCTTGGGAGCCTTCTGGGGGCATCTTGGGTTTCGTGTGGCCAGTCTCGGGGCTCTCTGGGGCATTCTTGGGGCCCGCTTGGGCCGTCTTCAAACTCTTTGGGGGGCCTCTTGGGCTGTCTTGGGGCGATTTCTGGGGCCCATCGGCCCGTCTTGGACGTTGCGAAGACCCCAAGAGCGGATATGCTAAACTATACATCTTCCGAACGGAATGGGGCGATATTTGTTTCTTCGGGGCTCTCTTAACGCCCTCTGGGGGCGTTTTGGGGCCTCTTCGGCCGATTTCAGACCATCGAGTTTCCTCTTGGAGCGCTCTTGTGCCGTCTCGGGTCTCTCGTGCGCCTTTCCGATGACCCTTCTGATCGCCTTGAGTCTGCTCGCAAGGCCCAGCAGGGCGCCCTGGGAGGCCTGGAAGGGCCAGCGGACCTTTCCTAAGGGCGTCCACGGGGCGTCGAGACGTCCGAAAGGGCGTCCGGGGCGTCCTTGGACGGGGGGTCTTGTTTAGGGGGGCGGGTAATAAGACTATTGGATTAAGCATATGTTATGTATGTGTATGTGTATATGTATGTATATGTATGTATATGTATGTATGTATGTATGTATGTATGCATGCATGCATGCATGCATGCATGCATGCATGCATGCATGTATGTATGTATGTATGTATGTATGTACGTATGCATGCATGCATGTATGTATGTATGTGTGTGTATGTATGTATGCATGTATGTATGTATGTATGTATGTATGTATGTATGTATGTAAGTAAGTAAGTAGGTAGGTAGGTAGGTATGTATGCATATATGTATGTATGTATGGATGCATGCATGTATGCATGGATGTAAGTTCGCATGTATGTATATGTATGTGTATGTGTATGTGTATGTGTATGTGTGTGTGTGTGTATGTATGTATGTATGTATGTATGTATGTATGTATGTATGTATGTATGTATGTATGTATGTATGTATGTATGTATATATGGATGTATGGATGTATGGATGTATGGATGTATGGATGTATGTATGTGTATGTATGCATGTATGTGTGTATGTATGTATGTGTGTGCATGTATGTATGTATGTATGTATGCATGCATGCATGCATGCATGCATGCATGCATGCATGTATGTATGTATGTATGTATGTATGCATGTATGTACACATCTGCATATTGTGTGATGTGCGTATGGACCAGTGGTGTCATGTTTATTGCCGGGATGGATGTGCGCAGTTTTCGCGTGACCGCAGAGTTGGATGCATACGCCTCTTTACGGTGGTTTGGTCCACGTATTTCCCGCTACGGTTAATTGGCGCAAGCACGGTGTCGATTGCCAGAGCGAAAACAAGGTAGCCTTCCGGGGGTCGACTCCTGATGAGCGCCAAGCCTCTATATTGGAAGGGTTGAGAGCTGGGGGGCATTCCACCACTTTTCGAGGACACGGATGAGGAACCTGAGGGATCGGAGGAGGAAGAGGGATGGGATGCGGCGGAGGCGCATCAGACTTGGGAGCAGCATCATCACGAGGAGCGGGATCGGGACGAAGAGGAGAAGAAGCAACAGCATAACGAGCAGGATGGGGCCGTCGATGTACTTCGCAGCGCCATTGTGGCACGCTGCAGAGTCAGAGTCGACACGTCGGCGCCGGATCGCACTGAATCTATGCAGGCAAGGCTTCTGGCAGTTCCCACTATCTCGGCCAAGCGGCCCTGGGGTGCGCTGTGCGAGCCGTTGCGCGGTCGGAGTGCCGCCATGGTCTCTGCGACACCGGTGACGCCACACTGGGTGGAACCATCGTCCGGATGCTTGGCCTTCTGCCGGGAGTCCCAGGAACTTCGGACGGCTGGCGGAGGCGTGCGTGAGGACGAGGAGGAGGAGGAGGAGGACGACGAGCGGAAACCTGAGATGGGGGAGGCCCAGGCCTCTGGCGCTCCGATTTCCTCGATGCGCGGGCATGGGCCTCTCGCCCCCCTTCGCTCGCCCGCGGCCAGCGCCTCACCCCGAGCCCGCTCCCGACGGCCCCGCGACGGCCCACGGCCGGCCTCCTCCTCCTCCTCCTCCTCCTCCTCCTCCTCCTCCTCCTCCTCCTCCTCCTCCTCCTCCCCCTTCCTCCTCCCCCTCCCCCTTCC
This sequence comes from Prorocentrum cordatum, assembly GCA_963575745.1. Lineage (NCBI taxonomy): Eukaryota > Dinophyceae > Prorocentrales > Prorocentraceae > Prorocentrum > Prorocentrum cordatum. The sequence goes on from CAUYUJ010018459.1 coordinate 3,837, forward strand.
TCCTCCCCCCCGCCTCCCGATGCCCCAGACTGGCGACGGCGTGGCCGCCGCGCCTTCCTCGAGGCGCCGGATGTCTGGGGGAGGAGGGGGCTCAGTGGGGCTTGTCCCTCTACAGGAGGAGTGTTCAAAAGTAGTTCAAGAATGGTCTGGGGACGATTTCTGGATTATGAGTGTTCAAAAGTGGTAAGAAAATGGTCTGGGGACGATCTCTGGACTACTTTGACTATGTGGTAGTTTTTTTTGTTATTATTCATATTTTTAATGTTTCGCCCAAAACCCGCCTGTAGGGGGACATGCCCGACCCAAGGATAGGGCTCTCTCGGCGGCCGCGCTTCGAGGTGTACAGCGGCGACAAGAACGTCAGCGTCATGGGCCGCCGCTTCCGCCCAGCCCTCGGCGAGGCAGACGGCAGGCCGAGGCCGTTCTTGCGCAGGTGCGCCGCGGGCACCGGCGCCCCCCCCCCCATCTCGAAGAGAGTCAGAGTCCGAGGCGGGAATTTGTACATGACCACCGCCTGGAGGGGTCAGTTTTCGGAGCCTCGGCAGGCGGTAGATATGGACATATTCGGGCCCCCGGGGGCCGAAGTATATCCAAATCTACCGCTCGCTGGGCCACCAGGACGTCGGTTCCCAGGCGGTGGATATGGATAAATCCCCGCCTGGCACTGCAGAGGAGCGAAGTAAGAAAAGAGCCCCAGTGCGACGATGCTGCACTCTCTGCTTACTGCTCTGTGGACTGTGGCGCGACTGTTCTTGGTCTCTGCATCATCTCGGGCGCTCGCACACCAACCCACGCGTACGCGCCCCTCTTTTGCGGGATTCGAGCACCGGCCTGCAGGCAGGACTCGATCTCAGCGTGCCGCGCCGCTGGTCCTGGCCCACCACGCTTCGGCGCGACGCGCCAGCTGCGGCCCAGCTCTCGGGCGTGAACGCTCCGAGCCTGTCCCTGCCTCCTGCTCCGCGGAGCGGAGCGACGCGCTCGTCGCTCGCAGGACACGTCGTGTCGCCAGGGCCGCCGCCGCGACACGCTGAGCAACACTTCCCGACCACAGCTCAAGCGCTCTGGCGCCGCACCCGCAGCACCCCGGACGGTGCCCGTGTGCGGGCGTGCTTCGTGCTTCGTGCCTCACCCACCGGCCCGCGCGCGTGGGCGCCCAAGCCTGGGGCTTGGGCACCGGCCCAGGGCTCGTTCCGCTTCCTCCGATTCGAGTCGATTCGATTTCGATGGCTTCCGATTTCGATTCGATTCGACTTGGGATTCCGATTTGGGTTCCGATTTTTTATTGGAGGCTAGCCAGCCTGCCGATTTCCGCCGATTCGACTTTTCTCGACTCGGCCGCCGATTTCCGCCGATCCGATTCATTTCGATCACCGATCCGACTTATCGATTCGATTCTTGGCTCCCCTGCCGGCCCAGGCAAGTGAGCACCGCCTGAGTCAGGTGTGGCCTGACCGACCCCTAGCAGACCATCCCCTTCCATGACGTCCCCCTTGCCTCGCCCCGAGACGTACGCGTGCGGCCGGAGGGAAGCTTGAAAAGCGAGGGTGACGTCACGGAAGGGGATGGTTCGCCAGGGGTCGGGTAGGCCGCGCCCGACTGAGACTTGAGCCCCGCTTCCTGCGGCGTGCTCGCGCAGCGTCGACGCGGCGGCGACCCGACCTTTTGCGCCGGGCTCTCAAGGCTGGACGCCGCCAGCAGCCCAGCATCGGCCGACATCGAGCAATCTTCGGAGAGCCGCGACCGTTCAATGCCAAACGCCGCCAGTAGCCCGTCATCAGCCGACATCGAGCGATCTGCGCTATCGGAGAGTCCCGATCGCTCAAGGTTGAACGCCGCCAGTAGACGAATTTTTCGGCCGACGTCGACCGATCTGCGCGTTAGGAGCCACGACCGCTCAAGGTTGAACGATCTTCGTGGTGTCCGAGACCAACGCGCAGGTCGCCACGACACGAACCTGCGATTTTATGGTCTTCCATCTCGTCCACTTCGTGCGCCTGTGGGATCTCAGACTGCGAGAGGGGCGGAGGAAAAGCAGTAGCATGGCTGCTGAAGGGCGACAGAGCTCCCAAGTTCCTTAGGTGAGCTCGCAGGACGTCCTTTGGCGCAACAGGCTAACATGTCGTATCGTCGACACCCTTCTTTGTGTCACAAACTTAGTGGCTCGGCGTTGGAACGACGCGACACTGGGAAAATAAGAATGAGGAGATGGTGGTGTCACACCAGCCAGGTCTCATGCCGCAGTGCTGTCATGTATGGCATGACTACGAGAATGCGCACCGCGTTGGCAATTGACCAGAGCTCGACTGGAGCTTCTATGCGCTGGCTCTGACGTCCCGATCGGCATCGCGTTATTCGAAATACAGCAGATTAATGTGGGTCGCGTTAAATGGTCGCGCGGCGAAACATATTCTATCAGCATCTCGCGTGGGAACGTGATCATCTTATGTGTGTCGCATGCTCTACGCTGAGCCTGCCCACCTGGCGTCACGCCGGGCGTGCTCTAGAGGACACGGGGCAGCTTCACTTAGCTTCTCGTCAGTGGATTCGGGACGAATTGGTCTGTGGGATTGGCGCGGGGGGGATGGAGTGGGCGCGAGTAACGCGATCTGGGGCAGCACGTGCGACGATAACACAGGCGGCGGGTATTGTCATAATTTGCAGGGTCAAGCTTAAGAATAGTGGAGATCCGAATGGGCCCAACAACAGGGTACGATCAGGTACTACTTTGAGTTCCTCCTGGGCCAAGCAAGTAATCAACTTCGATCTAGTAAGCAGTGCTCGTGCATTTTGGTTCTGGCTTCGCTCAGCCCAGAGCGGGAGAGAGGGCGGGCGTTTGGGGTGGACGGATCTGCAGGTCCTTGAGCTACTACAAGCGTGAGAAGTTTGGCCAGAAGAGCCCCTTCCCCGACATTCAGGAGTACAAGCTCATTTTCCGCTCGTTGTGCTTCTTGCAGGACCGCGCCCACAGCAGCCTTGGAAGCGCGTTGCGTAAGTATTCCTACCCTGGCCTCCCTCGGGTTGCGCCACCGTTTCTTATTTCCCCAGAGGGGAATCGGTTGCGAATTCTGCGCGCTTTGAGTAACCTCACCAGCTTATCTAGAAACGATGCCCAGGCGAGCTGCCCTGACCAGAAATGTGGAGGAACATGCAGTGGAATACAAGGCTGGTGAAGCCAACAATCCCCAAGAGGGGGAGGATGGAGGAGGAATCGGAGGAGGATGAGGATGGGAGGGGTATGGGGATAGGGGGAGGGAGATGAGAGGAATGCAGGAATGCAGTCAGAAGACTGCGTCTGCTCACAGACACAGCACTACCAGAAACTCCTCTGGGGGGAAATCAGGGACGCTGCAGGAAACCCTTCCTGCAGGACGGACCTGGAACCAACACTGCCCCTGGACCCCAGGCGCCGAGGAGTGGCTGCCGAGTCTTGGGATGACGGCACGCTTCCGGCTGGGCCAAGCTCCGCCTCCGAGGGGGGAAGAGAGAAGGACGGAGGGGGAGGAGGAGGAGGAAGAGGAGGAGGAGGAGGAGGAGGAGGAGGAGGAGGAGGAGAGGATGGTGATGATGATGCTGATGATGATGATGCTCCTGATGATGATGACGATGATGATGATAATGATGATGATGATGATGATGATGATGATGCTGCTGCTGCTGCTGATGATGATGATGATGATGATGATGATGATGATGAGGAGGAGGAGGAGGAGGAGGAGGAGGAGGAGGAGGAGGAGGGAGGAAGCCGAGTTCGAGGGAGCAATGAGAGAGCCACTGGAAAGAAGGAGGGAGGAGGCGGCAGAGGAGGAAGAGGATGAGGAGAAGGAGGAGAAGGAGGAGGAAGAGGAGGAGGAGGAGGAGGAAGAGGAGGAGGAGGAAGAGGAGGAGGAGGCGGAGGAGGAGGAGGATGAGGGGTTGGAATGATGATACTAAGCATCATCATTATAATACCAGTGGTATTCGTCATAGTATTCATAACTTTAGTACTACTACTAATAATAAAACTTGTCAGCGATTAATCATATCATCATTACTAAGACTAATCATACTAATCATACAATCAAAAGAATATTACGGCGAACATGAGTAATACGAATACGACCTAGAATGACAACACGACTACTACTTACTCGAATAATAATTCGCATAGAAACAATAGGAATGCGAAACCCATTACACGTATTAAGAAAATAATGCGAATACGAATGATTTCATTATTATTGTTGTGTTCGTTATTATCATTATCACTACCAATAAAAAGAAGCAGAGGAGGAGGAGGAGGAGGAATCTGTGGATGAGGAAGAGGAGGAGGTGTTGGAGGAGGATGTGGAGTAGGAGGGCGAGCAGAAGTACCAGAAGCCTCTCGGATGCCTCTCGGAGTCTCTTCGGATGTCTCTTGAGAGCTCCTTGGGGTCCTCTTGGGGCGTCTTGGTGGCCTCTTGGCGGTCCCAAGGGGCTTCCTGGAGCGTCTTGGGTGCCTCGGGGGAGTCTACTGGGGCTTCTTGGAGGTCTCTCGGGGCGCCTATCTGTGCCCTCGTGGGGCACTCTTGAGAGCCTTCGGGGCCATCTCGGGGCCATCTCGGAGGAGACCGATCAAAGAACGGGGGGGGGCGGGGGGGCTAAATTAGCGTCGCTCCGCTGGGTCCCTCTTGGAGCGCTCTTGGGGCGCTCTTGGGCACTCTTGAGGCCGTCTTGCAGACCTTTGGGGCTCCTCTTGGGGCCCTCCTGGACCATCTTGGAACCACCTTGAGGCCTCGGAAGGCCATTGGAAGCGAAAAGGCGAGGAGGCAAACCATATGGATTGCGAAGGCCTTAATGCCGGTGCCGCCGAACCTGAAGGGAGTCGACGACGACGACAATGGCGGCGGCGACGACGACGATGACGACGACGCTGACGTGGGCCAGAGTCCGCAGGCATCCTCGGAGTCTCTTCAGAAGGCTCTCGGGGGCCTCGGGGAGGAATTTGGGGGCCTCATTGGGAGCCTCTCTTGGGGGCCTCTTCGGGCTTCCTGGGGACCTCTCGTGGGGCTCTTGGGGCCCTTGGGAACCCCTGGAGGCCTCCTGGGAGACTCGGGGCCGAGGGCTCGAAATGTCCGCTCGGGTCCCCCGTCTGGGCACGCTCTTGGGGCCGTCTCGGGGGCCGTCTTGGAGGCGTCCAAGACTGTCCCGGGGTCCTCTTGGGCTGTTTGGGGCCCTCTTGGAGGGCGTCTTGGGGCGATCTCGGGGACCTCTTGCGCCGTCTTGGAGCGGCGGGAAGTGGAAGCATGCGAGAACGCCCAAATCTTTCAAACACCAACGGGAAATCAATGAATTTGGCCTCTTGGGGCCGTCTCGGGGGTGCTCTTGGGGGCTTCTTGGGGCGTCCTGGAGGCCTGGGAAGTCTGGAGGGCGTGCAGGTGTTTTGGACCAATCGTTTGGCGATTGGGGGCCCTCTTGGACTGTCTCGGGTGCCTCCTGGGACACTCTTGGCCTGTCTTGGCATTTTCTGAGGCCCCGGGACCCCCAGGGGGGGGGGGGATGCGCATCGAACCTCCGCCCCTGGGACCCCTTCCCGGGACACCCCCCCCCCGGACCTCCCCGGGACACCCATCCCCTACCCCTCCGGGACCAGCCCCACCACCCGACGGGGGAGGGATCAAGTGAAGGGACTTCCCTTCGACTCGAGTGCGACGTTGCTAGATTTTTCTCTCGCTGGCAAACTTGAGGAGGGTGCAGGGAAAGGGGAAGCCGGAGACAACGACGGACGGAGACGACAACTTGAACACAGAAGCCCCTCACACACGCCGACAGGGTCGGTGCATTTTCTGTGGGTGTTGATAGCAATTGGCTTCTTGGTGGCTCACTTGGGGGTGTTTCGAGGCCATTCGGAGCCGTATTGGGGCGGTCTTGAAGCTGTTTGGAGCATGCTGGAAGCCACCTTGAGCTATCTGGAGCCACCTTGAGCCATCTTGGAGGTCATCTTGGACGCTCTGATGCCTTCTTGGGGCCATCGAGGTCCACCTTCGACGCTCTGACCGCTCGCAGCCCCCCCGTTTAGGTCCAGGAGAGGTAGGGGGAGGTGTCAAGCTACCCACAAGCAACAAGCCGTCTCGCTCATTTCCGCCTGCCCTCACAACACATCAGCAGCACCCGAGTCTGAGCATGGACAGAGGCCACTATCGACAACCATCGGGAACCGATGCAGACACCAGCCAGGTGCGCGAAGCCCGCGAGGTGCGCCGCACATGCCAGCTGCGCCACGCGCACCAGGTGCGCCACATTGGGCAATATGTCGACCAGCCGTTCCTGACCAAAAGCAGTGCAAATAGACGGCGGGCTTGCTGTGCGGGTGTGCGCTCACGATCGCTTTGCATCTGTTTGACGGGCCTGCGCGCAGCAGGCAGTATGCTGCCCCCCCCTCGCCGTCCTTGGCAAGCCCCCCGTCTGAAAAGGATGGTGGGCCTGCACGCAAGAGGCAGCATGCCGTCACCTCCGCCATCTCTGATCGCGGGGCGTCCGCGCATGATCCAGGTTTTAGTGCAAAGTGCCTGTTGCATTGATTGTTTAAGAAGGGACGGTAAGGGGGTGTTGGCCTGCGCGCAGAAACCAATGTGCCGGCACCCCCGCCATCCCTGTCAAAAGCAAATGCAAAGTGATCGCGGGGCGTCCGCGCATGATCCAGGTTTTAGTGTAAAGTGAATTTTGCATTGATTTTTTAAGAAGGGATTGTGAGGGGGCGTCGGCCTGCGCAAAAAAACAAATGTGCTGGCACCCCCGCCATCCCTGTCAAGAGCAATTGCAAAGTGTCGCGGGGCGCCCACGCATGCTCCAGAATTTGGACGCAAAGTGTATTTAGCATTGTTTTTTTGAAATGGATGATATGGGGGGGGGGGGCAGCATGGAGCCACCTAGGTGTCGCACGGGTCCAGGTTGGCTGCCGGTCGGGTGGGGAAGGGGGGTGTCTATTCACAGGGGACAGTGATACGCCCCTCTCTGAAGGGGAAGAGGGGAACTATGGAAGAGGAATACCCTAAACCACCTCCGCCCAGAGGGCTGGCGGAATCGGTGGCCGCCCACCTGGTCCAGGGTGGCCAAGTATGTTGCGACTTCGTGGTGGCTGCCCACGGGGCCCAGGGTCCTGCTGGCCCGGTCTGCTGCGATCTTCGGGTGGTCGCCCGTGCAGCCCTGAGCCCCGCAGATCCCCACGGTAAGAGGCTACGCACGGTTCATACTTAATTGTTCGAAAGTTCTTTGATTTCTCGGGGAGCCAAGATCCTTTCATTTCTAATTGTTCTATCCTGGGCCTCTTCCTGGCCACTAGGGGGCCAGGAACAATTAGAAACGAGCACAATTAGAAATGAGCACGATTAGAAATTAATGACGTGTACCTGGCCGTCCATTTTTTGCGTCCGTCTCTCCCCCGCCTCCTCTGGCCCCTTTTTATACCTATACGACCACCCTTCGGGTGATAAGGAGGTGAGGGGGGAGGAGGAACCAACGTGTCACTCAATACATCTCGCGATCGATCCCACTATCGATCTCACTATCGGTATCACTCGATCGATCTCACTATCGATCTCACTATCGATGTCACAATCGGTCTCACAACCGATCTCATTATCAATCTGACTCAGTCGATCTCACTATCGATATCACTATCCATCTCACATTCCGTTTCACTATCGACCTCACAATCGATCGCACATTCGGTCTAACATTCGGTCTCACTATCGATCTCACTATCGATCTCACCATCGATCCCACATTCGGTCTCATAATCGATCTCACTATCGACCGCACTATCGATCTCACTATCGATCTCACTATCGATCTCACAATCGATCTTACCATCGACCCCACAATCGATCTCACTATCGATCTCACTATCGATCTCACTATCGATCTCACATTCGGTCTCACTATGGAACTGACGATCGATATCACAATCAATCTCACAATCGATCTTACAATCGGTCTCACTATCGATCTTTCAATCGATCTCATAATCGGTCTCACTATCGATCTCACAATCGATCTAACTATCGATCTCACAATCGATCTCAACATCGATTTCACTATCGATCCCACTATCGATCTCACATTCGATCTTACAATCGATCTCACTTTCGGTGTCACTATCAATTTCACGATCGATCTCACTATCGATCTCACTATCGATCTCACAATCGATCCAACATTCGGTCTCACATTCGGTCTCACAATCGATTTCACTATCGATCTCACCATCGATCTCACTATCGATCCCATTATCAGACTATGGGTCTCACAATATATCTCACTATCGATCTCACTATCGATCTCACATTCGGTCTCACTATCGATCTCACTATCGATCTCACTATCGATCTCACAATCGATCTCACATTCGGTCTCACTATCGATCTCACTATCGATCTCACTATCGATCTCACTATCGATCTCACGATCGGTCTCACAGTCGATCTCACTATCGATCTCACGACAGGACACCGACGGGACACCGACGGGACAACGGCGGGCCAACGGCGGGCCACCGACGGGACAATGTGGGCCCCCGCTTGACAAGGCCGAGGGGGGGGGGGGAAACATTTGTGTTGGCGGACCCCTAGCGACAGCAGAGTGAATTCCTCTCGCCCGCCCACGCAGCTTCGCCTCGCACGCACGCCACGAACACGAAACCGAAACCGATTTCCCGGTGGGGGGCTCTCCGTTCAACTGCGATCTCACCCCCTCACCTCCGATAAAAAAAACAAATTATGGTAATACCTCATATGTAAGCCCGCAGCGGGTGCCTGTGCCAAGGCACTCGCGGACTGAAGAGGTGCTCCCACTCGACGGCGTGCGAATGTGCAGCAGCAGCGAGCAGTTCTTGTAGTGCACTTTGGAACTCCGACACGGTACTTGAAGCCTCAACAATTTCCAGTGGCAGCCGATGAAAACCAAGCCAAGCAGCGAGTTGTTAAGATAATCAGCAGGACGCGAATTGGGCAAGACAAAATCGCTGCAATGCCCGTCAGAATCCTCGATCAGCTGTAGACGATGTCTCCCCGACCGGCTTGCCCCCGACTGCGTGTCAAGCCTGAAGAGCTGCTTGAAATGCCCTGGGCTTTTTGCAAGCACGGATCTGTGAATCAGTCCAAGCATCGCTATGTCTCGTCTTGACGACAAAGGTACCAGCTTGAAAGCCAAGAGTGCCTCTTCTTTGCTTGCCCGGCTGCCTCGGTCAGCTTGTCCTGGACGTGATCCAAGGCCTCCAGCGCTGATTTGTAGGTGTGGTAGATTGCAGCAGTCCGGTACTCTATGAAAGACATTACCTGGTCTTTGTGCAGCAAGGCCAGCTGGGCGCCGGTGTTGTATTTACGAGGCCTCAAAAATCGTCTTCAACTTCCATCTGCAGTCCTTCGCCAACTGCGGCACCGAGTCGGTCATGGTAAGCTTCGTATCAAAACGCACACCCAATAAATCGAACGATGCCCCGTACGGATTAGATCTGTACAACATGTGTTTTGATTCCTTGTTTGCGTCAAAAGTCACTTGGTTCGCCTTGCCCCACTGAGGTAGCTCATATTGGCAGGTGTCCATGTCGCTGAGAATAGCGGCCTGTCGGGCAGCTCCCCCGTTCACCCGGAAAGCGTTGAGGTCATCAGCAAAAACAGTAAACCCAGACTTTTTGATCGGCTCTGCAGCGTCAGCGTAGAACACATTCCACAACATCGGGCCCCAGACTCTGCCCTGTAACGCCATATTGTCCAGCAGCATCTCTGTGGACTTACAGCCTTCTACCACAACTTGGGCTCTCCGGGTGCCAAACCACGATTTGAATAGCTGCAGAGTTTCTGGCGGCGCCCCTCTCGCGGCCAATTTCCCGATTAATCTACCAGCGAAGACCCTGTCGAAAGCAGCAGACACGTCGGACATGTATAATGCCACTTTCGCTTTTTCCCAGAAGGCTGTTAGCCAAGACAGTACAAGGAATGCCAAGGCGTCCCGGGCGCCGCTGCCTCGACTGTGCGCAAAATGATCACGGCCAATCCTGGATTCAGACATGAATGTAGGGCAGAATATTGGTTGCAGAAATCTCTCGATGACCTTGGCCAGCTGTGACATGAGGTGCACGCCCCAGTAGTTCTTGGGATCAAACACTGCCTTTTCCGTATATACGGCAACAACCCAGTGGATGCCCCAGCTTGTGGGCCACACCCCTCTGGTCATCATCGCTACACCCAGCAGGTACACGGGTAGCGCAAGCGACGCTGAGCACCTTTTCAAGAGCCTCGTCGGGAGCAGGTCTGGGCCGGTGGCGCCATCCTCTTGGAGTGCCTTCAATACCTTCTCGGCACCCTCTTTGCTGACTCAGTGCCGGGATTGCGCTCGGGCGTGCTTTTCGGCATGCCGCTCCAACCTCCACCAGTCTTTGGAGCCCCTCTTCATATTGAATTCACCTCGTCCCTCACCTTCCCGCACCACTGGCCGTACTCTTCAGCGACTGTGCTGCTACAGGTTTCTGCGAAGGCAGCCTCGTGCGATCTCCCTTCCGCCCGTCGCTCGGCGTCCGCTGCTGCGATCACCCTATCGTTCAGCCATGGGTGCGTCGACTTCACCTCCGCAATCCTCCAGCAGTGGCGAAGCGTCCTGGCTCGCCTATAGGCCTACCAAACAATGTTCTAAGAACCTTTCGTGGTTTCCACGAAATGTTCTCAGAACATGTCTGGCTGGGACTGTCTTTGTTTTATCACATCGGGTTGATGTTCTAAGAACACTGTTCTTGTTCTTAGAGCACTTTTGGGTTCTAGGAACATTTCGTGGTAGGGCTATAGGAATGCCGGGACGGTCGGTCCCTGCTCAAAGTCCATTCCGTCTGGATGCACTGCCTGGCGCAAGCCAAGATGCATTCGGCCACCTGGCGATCGCCAGGCGTCGGGCCAGCTCGGCATACGAAGCTCCGGTCCGCGCTCGCCAGCAGAGCGCTGAGCTTGCTCCAGTCGGCGCCACGAAAATTGCCAAGCCTCCCCTCGGACCACGTGTGCACGAGGGACCGGCATAGACAAGACAGGTTCAACAGCGCTATGGCCTGCGACTTTCGGCAACACTTTCGTTTCAGCGCCGTCGATGTCCGTGAGCACCAGATCGAGTAAGTGCGGGCCCCGAGTTGGAGCACGGACAATTTGACGCAGTCCCATGCCAGCGGTTGACTGTCGTAAAGGTTCTCCCTCCGGCGACGTACGTGCAGAAAATCGTAACCAAGACTTGTGATGAACATTCGAATCACCCAGCAATACTGTTCCCATGAAGCCCCCGCTCAACGCAGCATGCTCCTCAGCGCAACTTGTGATGTGGGGTAAATTTTCTGCCCTGGCCTTCAGTTCCAGGCAATCTCTTGCCCTTGGAGCCTGTTCGTCAGCGGTGCACAGTAAAAAAAACGCAACTCGTGATACTGCCAGTTTCTTGTGCAGGAGGTCTGTACCATGCTCCGAGCAAGTACGGCCCTCGCTCCGTATGCAAAGCGCACCACACCCTCTCCGCATCGGCGGACTTGCTCATGCACGTCACCTGGGCGACGATTGCACGAGCTGCGAAAAGTATAACTCCTCCCCGGCTGCTACCGTCAGTCCTGTTTCGGCGCGCTACCTCCAGATGGCCCTTCCAAGTCAACATTCAACAGCACGGTCTAAGAAAAACGATCCCCTTGTACAAATTATGCCTGGCTGCCTGTCGTTTCTCCGCACCCGCGCTGCCAGCTCGACCAGAGAGCTGCGCAGGCCCAGCATGCTAATCGACCTCGAGCTCTAAACCAACCGCGTAACACGAATGACAGCGAGAGACCTGCTGACCCTGGGGCCGCTGCGTCTGCTCCATGATGCTCCTGCAGTGGTTTCGCAGGCTTAGAGATTGACACCAACACCAGTATTGGCGGTGTGCCTCCATCGAGGGAAGAAGATCCTGGTCTCGGTGATGGTGGTAATATTCTGGCTTCCAAGGTGATCGAAATATTACCACCAACACCGAAATCTAGGATCATCTTCCTCCTGTGGAGGCAACCCCCTGTGTTGGTGTTGGTGTTCATTTCCAGGCCTCCAATGGTTGGGGAGAATCAGCCGATGCATTCAGCGCCAGCTTCACGACCCCCTCCTGTCGCAGAATCGTGATCGGAACGTCGCCGCTCACGGCCGCATATTTGCCCCGACCGCCCCCTGCCACCCTCATGAACCCCTATTCCTCGGAGTACAAGTTGTCGAACCGGTCCCTATAGTCGTGTGCCTGGCCCAGGAGTTCGAGTGCCTGTGCTCGTCCACGTCTGCCTCATCTTTTTGAGTTTGCCTTCTGTTGGCCCGGGGGGACCGTTTCCTGGCCCCCTGGGCCATCAAAGATCTCAAACCTGGAAAGCCCGGAAAGGCCGGAAAAACCTGGCCCCTCCCCAAAGCTGGAGCATCACGGATTCCTGGCCCCAGGGACTTTCTGGACGCCCTTGCAGAGGGCCCCCCGGGACTTCCGAGCCTCCTGGGCATCCCTGTAGCGGGCCTGGCCAGCTGGACCGAAGCGGTCCAGAGGGTGGCCCAACGGACCCGCGAGAGCCACAAGTGGGCCCCAATCCCCACCAGACGCCGGGAGGCAGCCCGAAGAAGACCCCCAAGAGTCATTCCAAACGCAGCAAATTTTGAGCCTCCATAGAGGTTTTGCATTTTTGTTCTTGAGTGCTCGGTCCTTCGGTCTTCTGTGCGTCCGAGACCACCCAAGAGGCCCCGGAAAAATGTTCCCAGGGCGACCCAGAGGGGCTTGCAGACCGTTCAGGGGAGGCCCGAGACAGCCCAGCAGGGTCCCAACACGGCGGGAAGAGCCCCATGGAGGTCCAACATGGCCCCTAAGACGCCTCCCGAACGATTTAGATCGTGACCTGGTCGTTGAGGGAGGCCGTGGTCAGCAGCAGTTCTTCCCGAGGAGGACCTAAGAGGTCCCCCCGAAGGCGCCCAGGATGTCTTCAGAAGCCCCCCAAGAAGCTTGTAAAGAGGTTTCGCGAGGCCCCCAAGAGGTTTTTCGAGGAGGAGCCTCCGCTAACAAAAACCAGGAGGACGGGGAAGAGCTCGCAGGCGAAGGCGAGAACGAGGAAGAGGAAACATGACGGAAGGAGGGGGAACCACATACTGAACGGCCTTCGGTTCGGCCCATTTTGCCACCGTGCCTGGATTGTGGGTCTGAGGCCTCTTGGATGGTCATTGGGATCTCATCGAGGCCTCTCGGGGGCCTCCTGGAGGCAGTTTTGAAGCCTCTGGGAGGCTGTTTTGGAACCTTTTTGGGGCCTCTTGGGGGACTCTGGGGACCCCATGGGGGCCTCTTTGGGGGCTTCTCGGGGGCCGTTTGGAGCCTCCTGGGTGCCTCTTGGGGCGGAAGGATGGGATTTTCGGTTCGTGTTCCCCCTCTTGTACCCATCTTGGGGCCGTGTTGGGGCCCTCTGGGGCCGTCTTGGGCGCCTCTTGAGCCGTCTTGGGGCCCTCTTGGGGGCCCCCAGGGCCGTCTTGTGGCGGTCATGGGGACCTCTTGGGACGTCTTGGAGCGTCGGAAGTACGAGCTGAGGCTCAGGGGATTAGGCAAAGGACCTGACGACACGCCCACTCCGTGCCCAGAGGCACGTTGGCGGATTGTGACGACGACGACAACGGCAACAAGCAGTTCCCATCCCGTCCACAAACCAAGATTGAATGGCCAACGTGCATGGCGCGAAGCGCCAGTCTTGTGTGTATAGCTGTTTATGGATACATATACAGATGCACACACATAACATGTAGACATATAGATATACATGCACATGTATGTGCACGTGTATACACATATGTGTATGTTCTAGCCGTGGTTCCAGGCCCGGGAGGGAGGTCCAGCCTCCTTTCTAGTTGGCGGGATTGGGCCCTGGAAACAGGGGTCGGGACCTGGCAAGAAGTCTCCAGGCGACCCCGAGAGGCCCTGCTGGCTGCCCACTGGCCGTCGGCTTGTGCCGGCCCTCGGTGTTGCGATGTCCTGGTGGTCGCCCGGGAGGTCGCGGGTCCTGCTGTCCATCGTTGCTGCGGTCTACGGATGGGCGTTCTCCTGCTGGCCGCCCGCAGGGGATGCAGGGCTTCGCTCCTCCTCCTTCTCGGAGGTGGAGCAGATACCGACACCGCTGCTCGTCCTGGAGAGCCCTCGACGTCACAGCCGGATCCTCATCGAAATTCTGGTCAGGATGCGCCCCTGGAGGGTTCTCGGGAGTAGCGAGGTCGGTACCCTTGTTGTCCCCGCACCTTCGCTTCCTCGTCCTCCTCGTCCTCCCTTTCCCACCCCTCCCTCCTTGTCCCCAGGCAGTCGTCGTCACCTCCCTCATCGTCGCCTACCTGGGCCACCCCCCCGACAACTGGGTGGACATTGGCCTCTTCGGACTGGCACTCGCCGCGTGGCCGTTCACAGGCCTCAGCGTGCTGCCCACGTTCATCCGCAGGCCCCCCCCCATGTGGTTGCTTTGTCGAGACGGCTCACGCTGGTTGCTTCCACTTGGATATCGCTCCTCCCGCTGCCCTTCGGCTGCAGGAGGAGGATGAGGAGGGAGGAGGAGGGAGGAGGGGGAGGAGAGAGAGGGAGGAGAGAGAGGGAGGAGGAGGAGGAGGAGGAGGAGGAGGAGGAGGAGGAGGAGGAGGAGGAGGAGGAGGAGGTATTTGTTTCCTGTCCTGCGCACTTGCTCCTGCCCCCGGTCCTGCTGCTGGCCCCGATTCTGGCCCCGCTCCCTGGTCTGCTCTGCTCCTGCTGCCAGTGTTGCTATCGCTGCCGCCGCTGGCGATGCTTCTCCTCCCTCTGCTCTTCCTACTCGCATCGGGTCATCGCCCTGCAACGCATATTTGATGTCTTCTTCTTCTTCTTCTTTTTTTTTGGGGGGGGGGGGCAGGAATAGACGGTGGAGGGATGAGGAATGATGATGAAGAGGGATGGGTGAGGGATGGGTGATGAAAAAGAGGAGGTGAGGAGACGCGCGGCTCTGCGGATTGAATTCGAAGGCCAAGTTTCGTGATAGGGTTTGGGACATGGAGTTTCCTCAGATTGTATATGTCCGTGCTGAATGTCTCGTTAGCCGTCTCTTTGAGGCTTCTTAGGGCCACTTGTGACGTCTTTGGGAGATCGTGAGCCTTGGGGTACTCTCCGGATCGTCTTTGAAAATTGCCTTGAGGCGTCTTGAAGCCATGTCGTAGAGTCGCTTAGAGGCCAGAGACGGCGCCAGAGATCAACATCGGGGGGGAGGGGGAGTCAGGTGGCGTGCGCGCGTGACAGGTTGATCTACACTCGCAGCCGTTCTGACCCAAGTCGTAGAGCATCAATTTTGTGTTCTCGTCCAGCCTCATGGGAGGCGACGGGGAGGAGTCTCCTGCGAACGCTGGAGGTGCGGATGCGGGGAAGCGCGACAGGGGACTGAACGGATCCAGGAACGGTGACAGCATGTTCGTCGTTGTCCGCAATCTGCCAGAGGCTGCCAGAGGCTACTCGTGGTTCAAGAGGTGCGGGGCGGACGTCGACGTGGTCAAGGCCGAGCTACGGGTTGGGCACTCTGATGTTCGGAGAGAGAGAGAGAGAGAGAGAGAGAGAGAAAAAAAAAAAAGAGAAAGAGAGAGAGAGAGAGAGAGAGAAAAAGAGAGCTATTAGACAACCGGTCCCGGCCGCATGCCTTACATATATCTTGCACTGGCCATCGGGTGGGACAGTACAGTGGAGGCCCATGCCAAGAAACACCCTGCTTGCCTGCAGGGTGCCCTGGGTTTCTTGGGTTTCGATGGTTCTGCTCTGGGAAGCGTGACGTTCCCACACCAATTATCAATGGACGTCCTGGGGTCTCAGGGTTGGGTTGCTTGTGGGAGGTTTCTTGTGGACTCGCCTCCACTGCATCGGGTGGGAGTCCATCGCCTGTCGGGCAGGGCCGTCCTGGGCGGGTCCCCGTCGGGCGGCAGACTCGTGCCACCTGTTCGCGGACAGGAGCATCCGTGGGGTCCTTCGTGGACCCAGCGCCGGGCTTCTGCCAGTAGCCGCCGGGAGCCGAGTGTGCCAGTCCCACCGCCCAGTGGCAATGCACGAGGGACCCAGGCAGGGCCGCCTGCCATCCGATGCGGCGCGACTGGATTCGCCAGTTGGTGCCCCGATTCCGATTGGCCTCGGCTCGGATCGTCTCGTCGGCACCTGCCGGGGCCGGCTGGAGCCCGGCGCGGCGCTCCGTTCTCGCCCTGCGTCGGGGCGGTTCGCAGGCGATCCGACCCGCCTCCGATCGGATCCGATTTCGCGATTCGGTCCGGCGCAGGCCTACCAGGTAAGGAAGCTTCGGTGCGACCACTTTTTTTTCGGGTGCGGCGATCCCAGACCACTGGCGTTGTGATTTTTTTCACAACGTCGACCCCCAGGACCCATTCCCGGGGACGGGTTTTTTATCCTGACTCGTTTTTTGACGGCCCCGAGGCCCAGGAAGGACCCCCTCGAGGCCAGAAGCGGCGAAAAGCCTCCCGTCGTGGTCTTCTTCACCGCGCGAGGAGGTCCTGGGATGTAGGCTGGTAAAGCCGGACGGGAGCAGCCAGAGAGGCGGATTCAAGCGCACCCAGCCGGAGAGGCGGAGTTCTTCGGCCTCAAGCCCGGCCAGCCGCGGTGGGCCATCTGCGAGGCCCGGGACGCCGACGAGGCCTCCAGCATGGTCAAGGCGCTGGACGGCTTCGACACGAAGCTGGACAAGCCCCTCGCCGCGGAGGCCGTCGGCCGGGAAGCTCGGGAGAAGCTGGCTGGCCGCAGGGAGAACGCGAAGGTCGAAGAAGAGATAACGCCATAAACAGAAACGTTTGGCGCTCCGCGCGGATTTCTTGGATCCGCGCTGGCCCCCCCCCCCGCGGCGCCTCCAGCGCCACCCCTGGCGCGCTCCGCACGCCAGGGAGGGGGGTCCAGCGCAGACCCAAGAACTCCGCGCGGAGCGCCAAATGTTTATGTTTACGGCGTTTTTTCTTCCAATCGGGTGTTGCTAGAAGTGCCCCTGGCCCAAGGTGCCTCCAGGATTTCCAGGGAGGCCCCGACGGCCTCCAGAGCCTCGCGAGGCCCAGGGGGCCCCCAGGGCTCCAGAGTGGAGCGACAAAGCTGGGGGCACGTTGGGCCAGGGGCACCCTCTTAGCAACCCCCGATCCAAGGGGCGGCCTGGCGCCGAAAGGCCGTGGCCCCGGCAACCAACCCACATGCGAAACGGGCTGCCCTCGCGCTCGCTCGCCCGTGCCCCTGCCGTCGGTGCCTGCCTGGCGCTGGCTGTCCGCCGTCTGTGGAACTCTCACTCGCCGAAGACATCTAGCAGTGGCGAAGCGTCCCGGCTTGCCTATAGGCCCACCACAGAATGTTCTAGGAACCTGTCTGTGGTCTGCACGACATGTTCTCAGAACACTTCTGGCTTGGACTGTCTTGTTCTAGCACATCGGGCATGTGTTCTGAGAACACTGTTGCCTGTTGCTGGTCTTAGAACATTTTGGGGTTCCAAGGACCTTTTGTGGTAGGCCTATAGGAATACTGGGACGGTCAGTCCCTGCCCAAGAACAAGTATTGTGGACCCCCCCGCCGGTGCACATGACAGTTTGTCAATTGAAGTGCCCCCTCTCGGGGCTCGCCCACTGTTTTTTTATGGGGGGGGAGTCTGCGTGCTCAGAGATCGTGCTCCTGGCCCCCCCCCGCTACGACAACAGCGGCCCCCGCCGGATGCTGCCTACAGTTGGTTCCGAAATCGCGCTCGCGCGCGGGGTTTCCGCACAAGTTCTGCAGGAATCGCGCTCTCGCGTGGGAGTTCCTCCCAATGTTTTGCGACGCCGCGCCCTCGACACTCAGGAACCTCGCTCTCGCTCTGGCCCTGCTCACGATTTACTTGGGGATCGCGCTATCGCTCGAGCTCTCCTCGCGATGAATGCAATATTCACGCTTCAGCAACCCGCCTGCTCGACCTGGCCGCCCGAGCCCGCCTTCCCGACCTGCCCGCTAGGGTCTACCCGCCCGATGGGCTCGCCTGGTTCTGCCGTGTATTTTCTGCTCCTAGCCCCCATCCTGCTAATTTCTCTCGTGCTCCATCTTTCTCCCTCCCCCTTCCATCCGTCCTTTCTGCTTCTGTTTTGGAGGCTGCGCTAGATGCGCGTGGCAGCTACGGAAGATATACCCCCAAAGGGATACGATCGATCACGGAGAAGGCGGGTACCGAGGGTTAGGGATATCCGTGTTGAAGGGGTCGTGAGCAGATATGAACGAACAGTCTTACATTGATTGGTGTTGTTGGTGTTGTTGCTGTTGCTGCTTCTGCTGTTGAGTTCTCATTGTTGAAAACATGAATATTGTTGATCCCCCCGCACAGGTGCTGCAGGAGTCGCACAATCGCGTGGGACGCCTTCGCAATTTATTCAGACGCCGCGCCCTCGACACGCAGGAATCACGCTCGCGCTTTGGCCTTTCTTGCGATTCAATTGGGAATCGCGCTATCGCTCGAACTTTCCTCACGATTCATGTACTATGCATGCTTCATCAACGCGCCTTCTCGACCTGGCTGCTTGGGCCCGCCTACCCGACCCGCCCGCTGGGGTCTGCCCGCCTGGTCTGTCCGTATGGTTCAGCCGCGTGTTTTCTGTTCCGAGCCCATGCCTGCTAATATCTCTCGTGCTCCATCCTTTTTCATCCTCCTTCCATCCGTCCCCTCTTCCCCTGTTTTGAGGGCTGCGCTAGGCCGCTAGGTGCACTCCCTCACAAGTTCTGCAGGAATCGCGCTCTCGCGTAGGACATCCTTGCAATGTTTTCAGACGCCGCGCCCTCGACACTCATGAATCTCGCTCTCGATTTGGCCTTTCCCATGTTGTTGTGTGGACATGGCGCTATCTCTCGAGCTCTCCTCGCCATGAATGCAATATTCACGCTTCAGCAGCCCGCCTGCTCGACCTGGCCTCTTAGGCCCGCATTCCCGACCTGCCTGCTAGGGTCTACCCGCCCGATGGGCTCGCCTGGTTCTGCCACGTACTTTCTGCTCGTAGCCTGCCTCCTGCTAATCCCGTTCTCCATCCTTCTCCCTCCCCCTTCCATGCGTCCTCCCTTCTTCTGTTTTAGGGGCTGCACTCATTTCGCGCGGCAGGTAAGGAAGATCTACTCCAGGGGGGTCTGGTCGAAGACGAGAAAGGGCGGGTACCGAGGGTTAGGGATAGACGTGTTAAGTGGCACGCGAGCAGGTAAGAGCGAGTAGTCTTAAACTGAGTAGTGTTCTTGCTGTTGTTGTTGCTGCTGCTAGTGTTGTTGTTGCTGTGGTTGTTGTTGCTGCTGTTGTTGCTGTTGTTGTTGTTGTTGTTGCTGTTGTTGGTGTTGCTGTTGTTGTGGAAGTTGTTGTTGTGGAAGTTGTTGTAGTTGTAGTTGTAGTTGTTTCTGCTGCTGTTGCTGTTGCTGTTGTTGTTGTTGCTGCTGTTGTTGTTGGTGGTGTTGAGTTTTTACGACTAACGATAAGTATTGTTGATCCCCCTCTGGTAACGACTGTGCTTTTCCAATTGAAGTGCCCCTTCCCTGGGCTCGGTCCTTGCTTCCTATCGGGGGAAGTCGTGAGTCTCAACCTGGGCCCCTGGTTTCCGAACTACAGCGGCAACGGTACCCACTTGAGACTTCCTTACAAGTTATTGGACCCCCCCGCTCCCACATTGGACTGCCTCGCACTTTACTCAAGAATCGCGCTCTCGTTTGAGATTTCCGCGCAATTTAGTAAAGAGCCGCACTCTCGCCATTCAGGATTTGCGCTCTCGTTCAGGATTTCCTTATAGTTTTCTTGAGAATCGCGCTCTCACCCGGAACTTCCTGGCGAATTATGCGGGACTCACGTATTCGCGACCCGCCCGCTCGACCCGCCCGCCAGGGTCCGCCCGCCTGACCCGCCCGGTAAGGCTCGCAGTCGCCCCTCCGTTCTTTTCCGATGCATCTCGCTGCCCCTTGCGATACCGCAGTCGGATTTGAAGACCCCGCTGCTGCCTTCGTAGCTTCTTCGATGCTTTCCATGGCCCCGTTATTTTAGCCCATTGATGCAGACCGTGGTCACGCGGTCGCCTTTCGTGTCCCCCACGCTGGCCTTCTTGGCCCCGATGTAGCTCTTCGTGCCCCTCTCGTGGCCCTTCCTGGCCCCTTTGCGGCCCTCAGTGGCCCCCTCCCGTTTAAGGGTTTTCCTGTTTAGGGACGTCGTCCTCCGTCTACACCTTCTGTCGTCTTCAGTCTTCCCTTTTTCCTTCCTTCACTATGTCCCTCTTCCCTCCTGCCTCTCTTCCCCTACTCCCCTCCTCCTCGCCCTCCCTTTCGCATATATATATATACACATATATATACACAAACCCGAAGGGTGTACGATCGAGCACGAAAAGGGCGGGTATCCAGGGTTTGGGAAACACATGTATCCAGGGTCCATGGTAATTACATGCTTTCTTATGGGTTCCCACTCGAGGATTTCTTAATCGTGAATCAGTAGCAAGTGTTCATTATCCAGGGTTCCTTCGCATTGCCAAGAATTCCTCTTCACGGATTTCGCAATACGTATTCTTGACTAAGGGTTTCTCACTGAGGATTCCTTACCAAGGGCCCGCTTCTTTGGACGCCTCATTGAGGATGCCTCGCCACGTTCCTCAGTAAAGACTGATCTATGTATATATATATATATATATAGATGTATATATTCTAATGGGTAAGGTTACGGTGCTAAGGACTCCCGAGCAAGGGTTCTCGAGTAATGAGTTCAATGAGTTCTTTGTCGACAGGACTATTTGGAAACGCTTCCGGGTATTACGTTTTCATGTAACGGATGCTGTAATACGGGTCCCCCATCAGCATTTTTTGTGCAAGGATTTTGTAGTACGGATTCTCTCCCAAGGTTGCCCCGCGAAGGGTTTTATTACCAAGGGTTCCTCATTGAGGCGTCCTCATTGAGAACTCCTTGTTTTAGATGTTAGTAAGAACTCCCTGGTGAAGTTTGCACATTCAGGAGCAATGATTCCCTACCAAAAAGTCCTCAGTAAGGATCTCTCAGTAAGGATTCCTTCTTCAAGGGGTCCTCACAACAAGGACTCCTCATCAAGGGTTTCCAAGTAGGGGGTTCTACGAATGACTCCTCATTGAGAATTCCTGATTATGTGTTCCTGCTCAAGGAATCCTGATGACGGATCCCTTTGTAGGTGTTGAAAGCACAAGAGGCTGCAACGACACGGTGCGTTGCCCCTTGCTCTTTGTTCGCCCTCACCCCCCGCCGCCCGTTTCCCCTATCCATGGTGCCCGAAGCCAGGGCTTGTACCCCCTGCAATGGCTGGATCGTTGGATGGGACCCGCAGCCACGGGCTGGTTTTCGGCGGCGGGCAAGAGCGTCAGCAGGAACGCCACGCCTGAGTAAAAGGCAAGGAAGTATCGAACAAAAGTGCTGGTTTTCCTGGAGTGCCGGTTTTCGGGGACGGGCAAGAGAGCCAATCTTGAGTAGCAAGTGATGAAGTATCGAACAGGGGCGTCGTTGTCAGAGGGGGGTGCCAGTTTGCGGCGCCAAGGCGCAAGCGGCATTCTGTAGTAACATGCGACGGGCTATCACGCGGGATCGTTGGTTGTCGTTATGGGGGCTGGTTTTCGGCGGCGGGCAAGAGCGCCAGTCGGGAGTAACAAGTGAGGTAGGATCGAGCGGGAACGGAGCCAGTTTGCGGCGCCAAAGTGCGAGCGGCACTCTTTAGTGACATGCGACGGGCTATCCAGCGAGATCGCTGGTTGTTGTTTGGGGCGCCAGTTCTCGTCGGCGAGCAAGAGCGCCAGTCGTGAGTAACAAATGAGGCCGGATTGAGCGGGAACGTTGCTCGCTGTTATAGGGGGGGCTGGTGTGCTGAACCAGTGCAGGAACGAGGGCCCAGCAAGAGCGCCAGTCTTGACTAAACGGCAATGAAGTATCGAGCGGAAGCGTTCTTGTTGTCGGGGGCCAGTTTGGGCGCAACCCCGAAACGCTTGAGCGTGAGCTTCAGTCTCAACGAAAATGCAGCCAGAGCCGAGGCGAGAACGCCAGGGCACATTGAGGGGGTCTAGCGATAATCATTGCCAAGTAATGAGAATTCGGCAGCAGCAAACAAGCAAAATCTGAGCCATGGAATACCACTTCATCCACGCACCCAGGGATGGTCTAATCGGCCCCTTCACTGCCATCGTTTCCTTCCCCGACTCTCCAGATCCAGACTCCTAACATCATGATTTTGTCAAGACCTCGACCCCCAGAGGTCTCGACCCATTCCCTGGGACCGGCTTCTCATTCCGAGTCGTTTGTGAACGGCCCCGAGGCCTGGCGAGGGCCTCTCTAGAGGCTGCAGACAGAGAAAGACTTTCCGTCGCGATCTTTTCATGACTCGAGGGGGTCTTCATGGGGCCCTGCCCCTGTCAGCCAAAACGGTGTGTGACCGAAGAAAAATCGCGATCGAGAACGCTCCCGAAATTGTAACTGAAAACGTAGTGTGACCGAAATTGCAATCGAAGTGTGATCTCGCATCGGTTTCGGACCAAACGTTTCGGTCGCACTCTGGTGCGGTCGGACAACTTCGGACGCCAGTGTCGGCAATATTCGGGCATCAGATTTGGAGCCTTGAGACGGGGGTCAATGCAAACAGGGGTCAGTCAGAGCGCCGGATCCTGCAGGATCCTGCAGGGCCAGGGTTGCGTTGACCTGGGCTTGGGCGCAGGATGCAGCCACCAGTCGGCGGCGAGCCCGGGGGGAAGCGAGATAAGGGGCGGGACTGCTCAGAACGTTCGGAAGTTCCCCAGCCTTCTGAGAAGCTTTCTGAGCCTTCCCCGACGGCACAGAATAAGCACTTATCTCAAAAGGCGCGAGGGCCTGTGAGAAAAGCCCCGCCTCCTTCTGAGAAGGCCTTCTCCTTCTCGCTTCCCCCCCTTCGCTCGCCGCCGAACCTTCGCCTCCCCCTCCCTCTGGAAGGACCAGGGTACAGAGGAGACCCATGCCAAGAAACACCCTGCTTGCCTCCAGGGTGCCTGGGTTTCTAGGGTGTCGATGGTTTTGCTATGGAGAGCGTGACGTCCCTACACCAAAAATCCGTGGACGTCCTGGGGTCTCAGGGTTGGGTTTCTTGTGGAAGGTTTCTTGTGGTCGAGCTCCTACCCCTGAGATCCGATGTCGTGATTTTTTCAATGCGGGGCCCGCGGAAGTCTCGACCCACTCCCCAGGACCGGCTTGTCCTCCTGAGCCGTTTTTTGACGGTCCCGAGGCCCGGCGAGGGCCCCGTAGAGGCCGAAAACTGCGAAACACGTCCGTCTTGATTTTTTCAATGCGTTGGATCTCTGCGCTCGCCGCCAGACCAGGCGCGCCTGCAGCCGCAGCCCGTCCGCAGCGGGGCGCAGCCGCAGCGGCGGCGACCGGGGGGGCGACCGGCGCGGCGGCGGCCGGCGCGGCGGCCGCGGCGGGCGCAGCGGGAGCCGCGGCGAGAGGCCTCGCGGGAGCCCCCCCCCCGCGCGGAGAGCGGCCGCGCGCAGAGCCGGATTCGTTCGCGCCGTTAAGGAATCACGCCCAGAGGTTTTTCGCCATGCTCAGCTCCTGGGGGCCTCTGCTGGGCCTCGGGGCCGTCAAAGAATTACTCGGGATGAAGAACCGCTCCTGGGGAATAGGTTCAGACCTCGGGGGGTCGGCGTAATGACAAAATCATGACGTCGGGGGTCTGGGCAGCAGGTTTGCTCCTGAGAAGCCTCCGCCCCTCCCCCATACACGATTTCTCATGGGGAGGGTGGGGTTCACTTCGCTCGGGAGCTCTCCAACGAAGTGAACCCCAGCCTCCCCCTCAGAAATCGTGGGGGGTAGGGGTAGGGTTCGCATGTGGCCCCCTCACGAAGGTGCTACAGAAGTTTTGTTCGTGGCGTGAACCCCCCCGGAGGTTGGACCCCTTCCCCTGGGGACGGCCTCCCGTCCAGAGCAGCTCTTCTCGACGGTCCGGGGCACGGCGAGGGCCCCCGGAGGCAGAAAACTGTGAAACATTGAAGTTGTTGACGAACGAACGACACGCGCCCATACCATACCCATAGGTGGGACGGAGGGGGCTATGGGTGCGTGTTGTCGGATGGGGGTCCCCGCTCGAAAGGAAGCGCCCCCCAGGATCCGACAACCCGCACCCATACCCATCGCCAGTCCTCCTCTCAACTTTCCCCCTATGGGTACGGGCGTGTGTTGTTCGTTCGTCAGTTTTTGGTGAGAACAATTTCACCAGAGAAAAGCCCCAATCAGTGGATGGTTTGAAAAGTAGTGATATGATATTTACATCACTTGTGAAATCGATAGTGGGATCGATAAAGAGGACGACTGTAAGGTCGATTGTGAGACCGCTAGTGAAGTCGATTCAATGAGATCGATAGTGAGATCGATCATGAGATCGATAGTGAGATCGATTGTGAGATTGATAGTGAGATCGACTGTGAGATCGATAATGAGGTTTCATAGAGAAATTGGTAATAGGATCGACGGCGAGACCGACCGATAAGAAAATCGGCCAGGAACTCAGAAACCTGGGAACCCCGCCGCCCACCGAAATCGGCCCGGAATCCGGAACCAGGAGCCTGGGAACCCGGGAACCCGGAACCGGGAATCCGGGAACCCAGCGTGCCACCAAAATCGGCGGGAAACCTTCGCCAATTCTTTCAACCTCCGCTAGGACCCCTTCAGTGCAAGCTTTGATTGGGAAAAAAAGGTTGGAGGGCCGGGTCTTTCATAGCTTTCAGTCTGGCCTGTCCTTCAACAGGAGGAGTATTCAAAATGTTGTATATATTTATATATAAGTAAAAACAGAGATTATTATATGTACGTGTATATATACATGTATATATGTATATAAGTATAGAGAGAGATCGATATGTATGATTATGGTGTATTCCTGGGGCATTCTTAACTTCCGCCCAAAATCTGCCTCGTGTCTACAGCGGCCGCTCGGGACGATCCCAGCACCGCCCAGCGAGAGCGCCCTGCCGGCGAGGCGCCGCGGCCGGACACAGAAAACGCACCACGCGCGGGGCGGGCGGAAGCACCGCCGAGAGCGCCGCCGAGAGCTGCGCGAGCAGCCCGAGCAGCTCGAGCCTTCCCCAGAGACATCGCCCTGACTCCGGATCCGCCCTACTTTGGGGAAATTCGTAAGTAGGGCTTGGAATTTCCGCCTTACTTTTCAAGCCCCGCTGATGCCAATTTCCGCCCTACTTTTCTGCTGTTGTTTCCGCCCTACTCCTGTGGATTTCCGCACCATCTTATGTTGGGTGCAGCAATTTCCGCCCTACCTTTTCAGCTCCTTATAGGTGGATTTCCGATGCAATTTGAAGTTGGACAAAAAAGCCAAAGTAGGGCGGATCTGGAGTCAGGGCGGGCGCCTCGAAGGAGTCGAGGCGGAGAGGTTTTTCACAGGTTGTGGCCCTCCTCTGGCCGTATTCGGGGCCCTCGCGGGGCCTCGGGGCCGTCAGGGGAGCGGCTCGGGAGGAGAAGCCCGTGCCGGAGAAGTGGTCGGGATGGTCGGGGGCCCGCGACTCGAACACATCGAGACGTCGGATGTCTGGGTCTGCTTTGTAAATACAATGGAGGCCCATGCCAAGAAGCACCCCGCTTGCCTCCAGCGCGCCCTGGGTTTCTTGGGTTTCGGTGGTTTCGCTATGGAGAGCGTGACGTTCCCACACCAGACATCCATGGACGTCCTGGGGTCTCACGCTTGGGTTTCTTGTGGAGGGTGTCTTGTGGACGAGCCCCTACCCCTGAGATCCGATGTCGTGATTTTTTCCATGCGGGGCCCGCGGAAGTCTCGACCCATTCCCCAGGACCGGTTTGTCCTCCTGAGCCGATTTTTGACGGTCCCGAGGCCTGGCGAGGGCCCCGTAGAGACCGAAAACTGCGAAACACGTCCGTCTTGATTTTCTGTATTTCGGAGGTCTGGATTTGCTCCCTACTGTATTTTGGAGGTCTGGAGTTGCTCCCTCCTGCAGGGGCCGCCGCGACGGCCGCGACGACAGGTCGCGCAGCCGAGGGCGCGGGCGCGTGCGGCGGCGGCGGCGGCGCGGCCAGCGCCGCCGCGTGCGGCGGCGCCGGCGCGAGAGCCGTGGGAGCTCGGAGTACAGCGGCAGCGGCGGCAGCCGGGAGGGCAGCCGGAGCAGCTCTGGCGGCAAGGCCCCTGTCGAGCAGTGGCGGAGC
>CAUYUJ010018459.1:35000-38883 GCA_963575745.1 Prorocentrum cordatum
CCAGGGAAGACGAACATGCAGAGTACAGAAGCCAAAATATAGGGAATCCTTGGATTTGTGTCTGTTTATGTGTGTGTGTGTGTGTGTCCTTGGGCCCGGCCTCTTCATCCTTGTCCAACCAGAAGATTTCCAAGGGTGTTGGCCTCCTTAGGCAGACCCCTATAATCTCCAAATTGGCCCACTAGCCATCTTGGACCGTCTTGGAGCCTCTTTGGACCGCCTTGGATCCTCTTTGGGCGGACTTCGGCTCCTCTGGCATCGGGAAAGGCCACGCGATATCCCCCAGAAGCCCCCGACACCGCTTACGCATTTCGGGTATCTGAGGTCTGGGGCCCATGCTGGGTAATTGCAATCGGTGGCCATCCCGCGTGGAGGTTGTCCGCTGTTGACTGGTTGCTCCGCGTAGTTGGCCGGTGTCGCGTGCGCAACGACGCACTCGATTGGGTGGTCGCGCCCTGCCTGTGGGCCGAGGGCGTTGCCGCGGAGCGTGCGCAGAGCTTTTCCTCGAGGATGCTGCGGTGTCGGTTGTTACGGGCGGGGTGGCCAGACTGGTGGCACGCTGCAGTTCTTGCCGGCAGTGCCGCAGGGTGCGGGCCCATGTGCCCAGGCAGTGGGTGGTCCGATCTGCAGGGGGGGGCACCCGGGTGAAACAGTCTCCGCGGTCGTGGGTGACGTGCCTTTTGGTGGTTGCGATGTCGCTGGCTGCGTGCTGTGTCTCCGGCGCGCCGCACCGTGGGTGCGGTCTGGGGATGGTGGGCCCAGCTGCCAGGTAGGCTGCCGCCAGGCGGTCGGAGCCACAGGGGGCCATCCTCAGAGGTGCGCCGGCGTGGGTCGTGTGGTGCCTGTGCGGCCAGGAGCCGCTGTCCTGGCTTGAGCACGGCCGCCGCCCGTGCTCGAGCGGTCGCCCCGCACGAGCGCACACTCTGATGGGTCCATGTTCCACCACCACTACCACAGGTAGGAGAGGGAGGAGGAGGAGGAGGAGGAGGAGGAGGAGGAGGAGGAGGAGGAGGAGGAGGAGGAGGAGGAGGAGGAGGAGCATATCCTCATCCTCCCCTCTCCCCCGTCCTTCACGTGGTAGTGGTAGTGGAAGACGTGCCCATTACACTCGCCCACACGCTGCTGGGCTTGCAGAGCACCCACGCTGGCGAGCGGTCCACTCTGGGAATGTGCTCGGGCCGCTCGTGCTGCGCACGGCTGGGCCTGGTCTCGGCTCGGCTCGGCGGCGCGGCGGCAAGGTCGCCGAACTCGTTGCTGTTGCAAGGCTCGCTGAGGCTGCCCGTCGCCTCGTCCACTGGACGGCGGAAGCGAGGCGTGCTGGTCCTCCCGGGTGCGCAAGAGCCTGTCTGCGGTCGCATGCGACTGCCCCCCCCCCCGTCCCAGGCCCCCTCGAGCAATGAAACAATTAAATTACGACGGGAGGTTCTCTACAGGTTTCGGCTTCTGGGGGCCCTTACCGGGCCTCGGGGCCGTCCGAAAACGGCTCAGGATGAAAAGCTGGACCCGTGGAATGGGTCGAACCCCCTGGGGGTCGACGTCATGAACAAATCATGCCGTCTGGGGTCTGGGGTTCGCCATCGGTTCCAGCCAGCCCGGTCCGATTCGATTCCTACATTGCGGCGATCCGATGCGGTCCGATATGTGCATGGCGCTGCTGTGCATGCTGGCGCACGCCGCCCTGATCCGATCCGATCTCGGCTCCGTGCCGACTTGCGGCCCGATTCGGCGCACAGTCCGACGCGATTCGAGTTCCCGATTCGATGCTGACTGATCCTGGTTCCGGGGGCATCCGACGTTGTGGCTTTGTCACGAGCTGGCTCCCCAGAGGTCTGGACCCCCCCCCCCTGGGGGCGCCTCGCTCGAGGCATCCTCCAAATCTGCTCCGAGAGCGGAGGATGTGGGGGGGGGGCACAAGCAGGCAAACCGCTCGAGACATCCCCGCCATGTTGGCGCGATCGCAGGAGTGAGATGCCTCCTGGCGTCTCCCCCTTGGGGGGGTGCTGCAACCCGCGCCTCGCTCGAGACATCCTCGGAGTCTGCCCTGGGCGACCGGCTTTACAGCCTGAGCCGTTGCTCGACGGTCCTGAGGCCCAGTCGGGGCCCCCGGAGACCGAGAACAGCCCCAAAAACCTCCCGTCGCGCGCCGGTCTTCTCGCGCCCGGAGCGCGACCCAGCGCCTCTTCGAACGTGTTACAGCGACCGCTACATCGTTGCGGCCAGGTGTAGGCCCGTGCACCCACAGGGAGCTCCACAGAGGGCCCCGGCTCGCGTGCGTCCGTGCCGTGCATGTCGGGACACCCCTCAAGCTCGTTTCGCGGCCCCCCCTCCGTCGTCTCGCCTGCCTCGCGATACTCTGAGCAGCATCTGGTCGAGTGGTTCGGCAGGCTCATTTTTTGCCCCGCGCCGCGAGGGTGGCCTCCGCACCTCTGGCCGGGCGTGGCCAGCAGTGCCCCTGCCTCCGGGCGCTTCCAGGATCCCCATCCGGAGGCCCCCACGGCCCCCAGAGCCCCCCCTCGCGAGGCCCAGAGGGCCCCCGGGGCTCCGATCGCGGAGCGACAGGCTGGGGGCGCCTCGGGCCGGGGGGCGCCTCCAGCGGCCCCCGATCGGGGGGCCGCGCGCTCTCCTGGCGCGGGCTGCCCTCCTCCTCCTCTCGGGGGCCGCGCGCTCTCCTGGCGCGGGCTGCCCTCCTCCTCCTCCTCCTCCTCCTCCTCCTCCTCCTCCTCCTCCTCCTCCTCCTCCTCCTCCTCCTCCTCCTGGCGCGCCCTCCCGGCGCCCCCGCCCCGACGCCCCCCGCTGGAGGCCGCGGGCCCGGGGGGGCGCGGCAAGCAGAGGGGGGGAGGGGGGGGGGCGAGGGCTGCAGAGCAGGGGCCCTGCATGGGGCCCGAGGAGGGGGCACCTTGCTCTCCCCCTTCCCCCAGAGGTGTGCAACAGGTGATGCATACAGTCAGGGCGCTGAAGAAGGAACCCTTCTCGTTGGGGAGGGGCTCGGTGTTCCTTGATTGTTCTACAGTTTGGCTCGGGTTTTCCTTAGGTTTTCGATGGGGAAATCGAAGCTTAACTTTTGGGATCAAGGGGCCTCGTTCCTTATTTAAGGTTCCTTAGGTCAATGCCCCGACTGTAGTGAGAGAGTCCGCGCCACTCGGTCGAAGAGTTCCCCTGGCTGTGTGATTTTCCAGGAGCCTGGCCCGCGAGCGCGCAGACGCGCCGGTCTGCACGCCGCTGCGCTCGTCCGCGGGCTGCCCGCATTCTATACGACTCCGAATCGAGCACCGAACCACGTATCGCCCCCACAAACTCGCTTCCACGCCCGGCCATTCCCGAGGAGGGGGCCCCGGCGGGGCGGCGCGCGGAGCTGGCGGAGAGGCTCGCCGAGGCGATGGCCTCCCCGCTTCCCCTCTCCTGCTGCCCTGCACCCCCCCCCTCCTGGCCTTTCTGCCTCTCATTTCCCCCCTGCTGCCTCTCCTCCCTCCTCCTGGCCCTGCTGCCCGCCTCTCCCCCCCTTTTCCCTTGGCTGCCACCCCTGCTCCCCCCTCCTTCCCGCACCCTCTCCTCCTCTGCTCCCTGCTGCCCCTCCCCTCCTCCTCCCTGGTGCCCTCCCCCTCCGCCTCTCCTAATTACCTCCTTCGTGCTGCCCCCTCACTCCTCCTGCTGCCCTCCCCCTCCCATACACTGAGGGCTGGGTGTGGCCATGGTTAGCCTGCATAGTCCAGTTGTAGCAACAAACCGCGCTGCCCCTCTGCCTCGGGGGATGGGAGGAGGGGGAGAGCAGGCGGCGTGGAGGGGCAGGGGAGGCGGGGGAGGGCTGGGAGGGCTGGGGAGGGACAGGGAGGATGGGGGAGGAACAAGAAGCTGGGGAGGGGGAGGATGAGGAGGAGGAGGAGGA
>CAUYUJ010018459.1:38983-43983 GCA_963575745.1 Prorocentrum cordatum
CTACCACTAAAAAATAGCACCGTGTAAGGCTACCGTTCCCCAAGCGAGGGGAGGGGGGGGTCAGTGAGCGGGGGACGCCAATGCGTTCATGTCTCTCGAGTGCCGTTGGGAGCGTGGGTGGGCACTTCGGGGGCACCTCGCTGGCTCTGCACGGGCACTCCCCGACGCTGGGAGCCCCTGAGCGTTTCGCCCGTGGACGCGAGCATGCGCCACCACACGTTCCTGCAGGTTGGCGAGCGGAAGACTTCTAGCCCCATGCTCCGAAACTGGCGCATATACATTACCAGCGGCGGGCTGTTTTTCAATCCCATGACTTTTTGAGGGTGGGGAACGACGTCGGGTCCCGCATACACCAGGATCCGCTTTCCCGTGCACGTGTCGGCGCAGGGCCGGAAAAAAGCGTCGGTGTGTAGAGTTCGGTTTCCTACCATCGGGTGTTGCTAGAAGTACCTCTGGCAAGGTACCCCCAGGATTCTCGGGGTGGCCCAGACTGCCTCCAGGGCACCCCTCACGCGGCCCAGAGGGCCCCAAGGGCTCCAGAATGGAGCGAAAAGCTGGGGGCACCTAGGGCCAGGGGCACTTCTAGCAACGCCCGATACCATCATGCCGCCGACATCCAGGAACTTGGGGTGCCCGCGTGCGAGCGGGCCCCGGAATCCTTGCCTCACCTCGGGCGCGCCCCCGTTTGCCCCCGGGCCCGACGCCCCCCCCGCCCCTCACCCCCCGCCTGTGGCGGTTCCCCCTCCGCCTGGAGGGCTTCTCCAAAGAGCTTAGGCGACCCCTCCTCCTTCTCCTCCTCCTCCTCCTCCTCCTCCTCCTCCTCCTCCTCCTCCTCCTCCTCCATCTCCTCCTCCCCCTCCTCCTCCTCCTCCTCCTCCTCCTCTCCTCCTCCTCCTCCTCTCCTCATCCTCTAATCATCTCCTCCTCCCCCTCTTCCTCCTCCTCCTCCCCTCCTCTTCTCCTCCTCCTCCCTCCTCCTCTCCTCCTCCTCCTTCGCCTCTCTTCCTCCCCTCCTCCTCCTCCTCCTCCTCCTCTCTTCCCTCTCCTCCTCCCCCCCCTCCTCTACTTTCCTCCCTCTCCTCCTCCTCCTCCTCCTCCTCCTCCTCCTCCTCCTCCTCCTCCTCCTCCTCCTCCTCGGGTCGCCTACGACCCCGGGGGAAACCGTGCCCCCCTGCCCCGTTGAGGCGACGAAGGCCGCGGCGGAGGCGCAGGCGGCGACGGACGCGGCACGTGCGGCCGCCGACGCCCAGAAGAGCATCAAGGTTACGGCGTCGAAGGCGTACTACGCGGCGAAGGTGCGGGCAACACTCATATCATCTTATATATGCAGCTCCACGGCGCCCTGCGGGCTTTTGTGGTGAGGGAGGCCAGGAAGCACGAGGCGCAGTAGATATTCGCACCAATCACGCCCGCGCAAGGCAAGGCCTCCTGGATGGGGTCGGTGGATCGCGCTTCATCGCCGATGCATCGAGGATGCAACTCGATGTGGAGGCTGGCTTTCTTCACGCCGACGCCGCCAGTGCATCGGCGACGTCGCCGGTGCAGCGCCGATGCATTGGCAATGCCTTGGTTACGCATCGGCGATGCATCGGCGATGCGGCACGATCCTTCGACCCCATCTACAGTCAACCCGCAAAATAAGGATGGGCATCCTTCCGAAGGGTATCCTTGCATCCTTGCCTCCTCGGTCCATCCTCGGCCATTTTCGTTGGCCGCGCCCCGCTCGAAAGTCTTCGAAATGGGCGTCCAAGGCCCTTGCATCCTCATCGCGCATCCGTATGATGCGAGCTGACTGCTCCGACCCCATCTGGGAGGCCTCTCACAAGGCAAGGGCGGTCGAGGCGTCGCTCGCCCGGAAGAAGCAGGACGAGGAGCTCCAGGGCCTCGTCCGGGAGGGGAGCCGCCTCCAGGCCGAGGCGGCGCGGCTCGGCGCCGAGGTGGCCCGGGCGGCTTGGAGCGATGCTGCGTCGAGGATTCGGGATCGATGGATCGAGGATCGATCGATCGATGACGGTTCGATCGAGGATCGATCGATCGATTGAGGGTCGATCTGTGGAGTGGCAGGTAGGTTGGTGAGCTGGGGCAGATCGCACGGCGCGCGGCGCGCACGCGCCCGACGACCCCCCGGCCCGTTCCCCCGTGGAGTCCCAAGAGGAGGCCGAGTCTGCTCGGATCCAGGGGTGGTCCCCCAGTTACCCAGACCGCCTCGCGCTGTGAAAAAATTGCGACGGGAGGTGTTTCACGATTTTCGGCCTCTGGGGGCCCCTCCCGGGCCTCGGGACGATCCAAAAAGGGCACAGGATGAAAAAACCGATCCCCGGGAAGGGGTCCAGACCTCTGGGGGTCGACGTTGTGAAACATCACATTGTGAACAAAATCACCAGGGGTGGCCCCCCAGTGCGCCGCATCGCCGATGCATCGGCAATGCGGCTCGAT
Organism: Prorocentrum cordatum; assembly: GCA_963575745.1. Taxonomy (NCBI): domain Eukaryota; class Dinophyceae; order Prorocentrales; family Prorocentraceae; genus Prorocentrum; species Prorocentrum cordatum. The sequence continues at coordinate 41,420 of CAUYUJ010018459.1, forward strand.
GTGGAGCCCGTGTTTCCCCACGCCGGCGTCGCCGATGCATCGCCGACCTCGCCGGCGCATCGCCGGTGCATCGCCGATGCACCGGCGCCCCAGTCGGTGCGTAACAGTATGCAGCCCGCCCACGGCCCCGCAGAAGCCCGGGGTGAGGGAGTCGTGGCCTGAAGGCCCCGAGGGCACCGTGCTGCGCAGCGGCCCCGCGCTGCTGCAGGAGGTCCCGCCTCTCTTGAGTTTTTGCTCGCGGCACCGTCTCGCCATCGCTGGTGGCAACGAACCCAGACCCCCGACGTCATGATTTTTTCATGACGCGCCCCCCAGAGGTCCGGGCCCATCCCCCAGGACCGATTTTTCGTCCTGCGTCGTTTTTCCCGAGGCCCGGCAAGGGCCCCCAGAGGCCGAAAATAATGAAAAACCTCCCGTCGTGATGTTTTTATGACTCGAGGGGGTCTGGGGAGCAGTCTGGGGCTCGGGAGGGCCTCCCAGCCTGCGGGTCTGCGGGCCGTGCCCCTCCTCCTCCTCCTCCTCCTCCTCCCTCCTCCTCCTCCTCCTCCCTCCTCCTCCTTCTCCTCCTCCTCCTCTCCTCCTCTCCTCCTCCTCCTCCCTCCCTCCTCCTCCTCCTCCTCCTCTCCTCCCTCCTCCTCCTCCTCCCCTCCTCCTCCTCCTCCTCCTCCTCCTCCTCCTCCTCCTCCTCCTCCTCCTCCTCTCCTCCTCCTCCTCCTCCTCCTCCCTCCCTCCTCATCCTCCTCCTCCTCCCTCCTCCCTCCTCCCTCCTCCCTCCTCCCCTCCTCCCTCCTCCTCCCTCCCCCTCCTCCTCCTCCTCTCCTCCTCCTCCTCCTCCTCTCTCCTTCCTCCTCCTCCTCCTCCTCCTCCTTCCTCGAGGGTCTCCCGGCCTGCGGGTCTGCGGGCCGCCGCCCCCACGTGCGGGGCTGGGGGGCCCTCAGGGCGGCTGCCGAGAGGCCCGCCGTGGCCACACGAGGGCCCCTGCGGCTCGCCTCGCGTGCACGCCTCGTGGTGGCAGCCAGTTGGGCCCGTCCCGCTGTACTGTGGAGACCCATGCCAAGAAACACCCTGTTTGCCTCCAGGGTGCCCTGGGTTTCTTGGGCTTCGATGGTTCTGCTCTGGGAAGCGTGACGTTCCCACACCACTTGTCAACGGACGTCCTGGGGTCTCAGGGTTGGGTTTCTTGCGGGAGGTTTCTTGTGGACTCGCCTCCACTATACGCATGCGAAGTACCCAAGAATGGTCAGGAAGTAGTTTTTTGGGGGCGATCTCTCGACTATGTTTAGGTACAGTCGGGGCGCTGAACAAGGAACCCTTTTCGTTGGGGAGGGGCTCCGCGTTCCTTAAGTGCTTCGCAGCTTGCCTCAGGTTTCCCTTATGTTTTCGATCGGAAAGCGAAGGTTAACTTATGGAAAAAAGGGGCCTCGTTCCGGATTCGGGGTTCCTCAGGTCAAGGCCCCGACTGTACGCAGACGGAGTATTCAAGAATGGTCAGAAAGTAGTTTTGGGGGGTGATCTTTCGGCTATGTTTGGGTGTTTTTGTGCAACGTCTTCGCGATGTTGTAGCTTTCTGCCAAAGTCCGCCTCTGGGAGGGCGTGCCCGACCTGAGGGTAGCACCATGGCTGCCATGCGCTCTGCCTGCGGGGCCGGGGCTCCTGCTGCCTGGGTTTGTGGTGCCTCTCGCTTGCCTGCCGCTAGTGGTGGACGCTGGATGAGGGACGGAAGAGTCGTCCGCGCCGGCATTCGTCAAGGGAAGAACAACCACACCTGGACCGGATAGTTGGCGTCTCCTAATTACGTGGCCCTGGGCGTTTACTAAACAGCCCTGCCCTGTGCGGTTCCTTCTTTGGGTGTGTGTTTACTAGACGGCTTCGCGCGTCGGGGTAATGATTATGAGGGTGGATGTTCTGCTCTCTAATTCGCGGGTGAGCTTCCCGCGTAAGGTCGCTGATGGGCGGCATCGCTTCCAATGGAACGTGCTTCGCTGGCGGCCCGCGCAAGCCGCGGCGCAGGGCGCCATGTCTTCTCGCCTAGGGCCCGCTCCTGTTCGTCGCCCACATGGCCAGCCGCTGCCCGCAGCACCACCCTCTCCCAAGGGTCGCGGGGAGGGGCGAGCGGGGTGGGGAGGGGAGAGGGGCTGAGAGATGCGACGGATACGGGACGAGCCGTCGGGGAAGCGCAGACATGGCTTCCAGAGCCGCGTGGGCTAGCGACGGGCCCCGCTGCCATGCGAAACGTGGGCGCGCTCCGTCGCCAACTCGGGCGGCGCGGGCGGCGTGGTCCCGGGGGGTGCTCTCCCCAATCCGCGTACCTGCCGCCCACGCGCCAGCCCCGCCGATCCGTGGTCCATGTTGGCGTGCGCCTGAGAGTGACGGATCCGTGGCCGGGATGTGCTGCTTCGCGAGCCGCTCCGCCGGTGCTGGCCCACCACGCTCCGGCCCAGCATGGCTTTGGCATTTGCCAATTTCCGGCCGTCAGCATCCACATGCAAAGCCCAGAGGCCCCCCTCTCCCCGCCGATGGTCCCGAGGGCACGGGCGCCATGACTCGCTCGCTGCTGAGCCCCC
>CAUYUJ010018459.1:48983-62320 GCA_963575745.1 Prorocentrum cordatum
TCTCGTCCTGGCTTCGTCTTATCCTGGGCGCAAAGCTGGCCCCAAAGGGGGTCGTTCGGTGGCAAATCATGGGAGCCTGGTGTACCCTCTTAATTCGTCTTTCGCGTCGGTTCGCGTCGATTGGCGTTTGGAGTCGACGAGGTAGCGCCGTGTCAGCGTCGGTCAGCGTCGACAGGCGTCGTCGATCTAGCGTCGATTCGCAAGAGCCGATCAGATGGTAATTGCTCCCATGAGTTGCCACCTTAGTGGGCCCCGGAAACGGCAGGGCCGTTTTTTCACCGTTTCCCCAAAAATGTCCCTTGAAAATGGAAACGGCAAAAAAACGGCGACCAGAAACGGCAAAACAACGGCTCCAGGCTGAACCGGTAAAAAACGGCGTCGGAAGCGGCAGCAAAAACGGCAGAACGGAACCGGTAAAAAAAACGGCTCTGTCGTTTCCAGGGCCCACTATGGAGGATGACGATTAATAAATGACCGGGGGTCGTGTTCACGCGGCGGCGCCCGGGATGACGATTAGAAAAAAACGGCCGCGGGCTGGAGAACTATGTTTTAAATCGTTCTCCTCCAGTCAGAAAATTGTGCAGAAATAGCAGGAAACTATTTTTTTAATCGTTCCCCCCCATTTGTTTTACTTATCGTCATCCCGCATTAAGGTTGCCACTGAAAGGGGGGGGCGGCCCTCTGAGGAGGCCGCCCTCCTCGCGCTGCCCCCCCCTTGTGCGCGCCGCCTTCGAGAGGGGCGGCCGCGCGGGCGGCGGCGCGGAGGCCCGCGGGGAGGGGCCGCTGCTCGAGGCTCTGCCGGGCGTCTTCCGCGGGGCTCCCCTTGGGGGCCTCCTGGGCCGCCCTCCCCCTCCTCCTCCTCCTCCTCCTCCTCCTCCTCCTCCTCCTCCTCCTCCTCCTCCTCATCCTCCTCCTCCTCTTCCGTAGCCATTTTGGCTCAAGATGCTTGCACTTGGGGGCTTCCGCGCCCTCGTGCCAAAGTGGGATAGCTCTGTTTCCCGAGCCAGACAATCCGATTTTTCAGGGGTCCTCCTGCTGGAGGGTTCGCGAGCCCCATGGTCCCACTGCCTCCCGTCTCCGATGTGCTTCGCGGGCCCAGGACACCGTTCTGGGGATGCAGTTGTGGCGCAGACAAGAACTGGGCGTGCCGAGTCCGCTGCCGCTGCGGCACCGCTGCCCCAGCCCGCATTGTCGCCGCAGCCAAGACCGCGCACGCTAGAGCTGAGAGAGCTGAGAAGGAAGTGCAAGGGAGGAAGCCCGTGCTTGGTGGCCGTCGGGCCACACCAGCGCCATGGGCACGGGACCAGAACGAGGAGCTCCGCAAGCAAGTGGCCGCGCTCGAGCGCAAGTTGGCCAACACCAGCCTCAAGGACCCAACGCCCGACCAGGGTACAGGTGCTGAGAGGCCGAAGGAGGCAGGAGCCACCCGTGCAGAGATTCTATCGTCGATCTCTCTCTCTCTCTCTCTCTCTCTGAAAAGTACCTCAAGGAGCCGTCGCTGCCGCCTAATGTCAAGCAGGCGCACCAGCTTGAGATCGAGACCCTCCGTGTGCAGCTCGAGAGTGTCCAGTCTCCTGAGGCTGCCCATCGCAGGGCCCAGGATAAGCTCAAGAATGCGCAGTCGCAGCTGGTCAAGCTCCAGCGCGAGGCTGAGAAGATGTCCAAGCAAGCTCATGATCTCCAGGCTCCACTGGAGAACAAGAGGGCCGCACTTACTTCCAAGGAGGCGGAGATCGACGGCTACAAGAAGTCGTTCGCTGAGACCGCCAAGGCCGTCGCCCCCGAGCGGTCCCTCTTCCCTGAGTTCAAGTTCGACAAGGATGGGCTCCCCGAGGAGATCCGCGCCGCTCTCGAGTCCATCGGAGCGGAGACCACCGCCAAGTTGTTCGCGGACCTCGAGGGCCAGGTGCGGAGGGCAACCGCACCCGAGCCAGCGGACGCCCCTATGCCACAGCAGCCCGCTGAGAGTCCTGATGAGACTCCTACTCCTGGTGACGATGACTCCCCTGGTGGCGGCGTCAAGCGTGACCTCGACCCCACCTTCGAGGAGTCAAAGGAACTGTTCGAGCTCGTCAAAGGGGGCAACCCTGCAGACAGCAACGAAGACCCCATGCAGAAGTTCCATGACAAGCTGCTGGCCATGCACCGTGACAAACGGCAGCGTCTTTGATATGCCTGTATTAGTCAGCAGTTTGCCTGTTCATCACGGCCAAGTGCGGCCACCACCGAATGCTGACCCTAGAAGCCAGTTCTCCGTGGAGTCCTTCAACGCCAACCGTGGCATCCGTACGCTGAAGGAAAAGATACAGGCTTCGTCAGCGACAATCTTCGTCGCGCAGGAAGTTGGATTCCATGATGATGATAATGATGATTTTATTGCCTGGGCAGGCCGTCGTGGGTGGAAGTGTCTTACCAGCCCTGGCGCCAAGTCCAAGGGAACAACGCCCACGCAGGGTGTTGCTGTACTTGCTAGGGATCACGTTGGACTTCGGGGACCAGGTTGCGCCCACGCTGTCCTTCGCCATCGCCGCGCACTGCACGCTGTTGTGCACCTTCCTGGATGGCCACCGTTGCACATCGTCTGTTTCTACCTGGTGGTCAACCAGGGCATCGAGGGCAGGAATGCGCGTATCCTGGCTCAGATCGGCACGCGGGTTTCCGAGATTGCCGACCCCGTCGTCCTGGTCGGTGACTGGAATGCTACGCCGAGGGACATCGAGGAGTCAGGTTCCCCGAGAGTAGCCAAGCTGGTACTTGTGGCCCCGTCCTTGCCCACATGCATTACACTCAAGTCTAGCCGTACGATTGATTTCTTTGCTGTCAACACTGGTGCCAAGAGGTTGCTCGAGTCCGTCCACGTGGACACCTCATGGCCGAAGCGACCTCGCCGTCCTATGTCACTGGGCTTCTCTACGGAAGGCCTAAGGCAGCAGTGCATGGTATACGCGGTGGCAAAGAAGTATGGGACCGAACGTTTCCTTGGCCCTGCACGAGAAGGCTCTGACTGGCAGCACCCCGCTGCGGTGGCTGAGGCGGCCGTCGATGCTAGTCGCCAGAAGCCTGTTCGTGAAGCATGGTGCATTTTGTCGCGAGCGTGGGCTACCTTCGCCCATGCCGCCGAGAAGGAGGTCAGTGCAGTCACAGGCCAGTGTACGTCCAGCAGCGCCTCGTGGGGAGCGCCGCCCAAAGCCAGATGGGTTGACTACAATCACCGTCCCGAGACAGTTGCTGAAGCCAAGGCGATCTCTCGCGGCTGGACATGGTTAACGCAGTCCCTGGACAACTTGTGCAAGCTCATGAGGCTCAAGCACGCGACGGTACCTTGCCTGGAAGCCGAGGTGGATGTGCTTTCGACCGTTGAGTATTTCGGGCAGGGTCTATGCGCACGTTTGGATGCCAGTGTTCTTGAGGCGCGAGTCGCTGTTGGCAATGCCTTACTTCGTCCAGCTGGGGCCCAAGGCCCGCCACCAGCACCGTCCACAGCGCATTTACGCTCTGAAGTGGCCCCTGCGGCTGCTACCGTGGTTGGTCCCTCAGGCCAGGAAGGATTGCAAGTTGATGGCATGTTTCCTGATCAGTTCGACGAGCCTGACATCGACCAGGACGATTGCTTTGGCATTAATGCGCAGCTCGAGGACCAGACTGGAACCGTGTCTCAGGACGATGATTTCGAGACCTGCGTCGCCCCTCGGATCCACCGTGAAAGCCACCGAGCTGCTGAAATTCTTGAGCAGCGCCGTCGAGACATTGCAGCTGATGCACGGAAGGCCGAGCTGGATGAAGTTACGGATGATCGCCAACGGTGGCAGGACTGGTGCGACGCGGCATCGTCTAATGGTGCGCGAGGACTTCACCGCGCGACCCGAGTTCCCAATGCACCTCACCCTACGGTAGTTCGTACTGCTGGAGGGCTTACGGCACATCCTCATGATATCGTCGAGGCCGAGGTTCGCAAGTATGAGAAGCTTTGGCATGCTAGCCAGGTTCCGAGCCAAGCCTGGACGCCTGACAGGTCGACAATGGACAGGGCCAGTGCGGACATTATCCGCGATGTGGCCAACAGCTTCCCGCACGCCACAACGGCCAGTCTTGATCGAGTGCATCCTCGTCACTTTGGGCTACTTCCTCGCGCTGCGCTCGACACCATGGCAGCGCTGTTCGAGGCGTGCGAACGGATTGGCCTATTGCCTCGCCAGTTATGCTTCATTGTCATGCCCATGCTCGCTAAGCCTGACCAGGGCCACCGACTGATAATATTGTACTCGGGCATGTACCGTGTCTGGCAGAGGCTTCGTCGCCGTGACCTCGATGGCCTCCACCAACAGCTGCGCCGCCCGTACTGGGGCGCCCTGGCAGGCCGTGGTGCACTCGATCTGTCTTGGCTGCAGGCTGCGCGCAGTGAGGCTGAGGTCAGCCAGAACAATTATAGCCTTTTGATTCTGATGGGCTACAGCAAGTTCTACGAGGGCATCCCGCTGGAGGTATTACGTGGTCGCCTCCTTGCCTGCGGCATGCCCATGCCGATTCTCAAGTTAATTTTCAACACGTGGTAGCCACCGCGTATCATTCGCCTGGGCCTGCACCACAGTTGCACAGTCTTGTTCGCCACTTTCGGGCTACCAGCAGGCTGTGCATTTGCCGATGTTGCGGTTCGAGCCTTCACGATCACAGAGTACGACCAGTTTGTGCGCCGCAACCCGTCGATCGATTTCATGAGCTACATTGACGACACTGGGGTCCACGTAAGCGGCCGTGACCGAGACATCGTTGCAGGCGTCGCGATCCAAGCGGGTGTGCAGTTCCAAGCAGTTTCGAGAAGACTTCAGGCCACTCTCAATGATAAGGTCGCCGTCGTGGCCAGCGATAGTGCCCTTGGCATGGAGGTGACCACGAAGCTCGGCCTCGCCAAAGATAAGTCCAAGCCAGCAGTCGCCTACCTCGGCACGGGCTTCGCCTGCGGGCGGCGACGGGCGCAGGCCCGCACCGCTGGCAAGAGGAAGATGCGTTTGAGGAAGTCCTCCCAGCGCCTGGCCAAGGCGACCAAGCACAAGTCCATGAGGAAGGCCGACGAGAGGCTCGGAAGAGTCTACACCGCTGGAATCAAGATGGCAGCTCACTACGGGGTCGAGGTCAACGGCGTTGACGACCAGGAGCTGCTCGCCATCCGTCGCCAGGCCTTGTCCTACCTGGCGCCCGCGACGAGGGGTGCGAGCTTGTGCGCCAAGCTGGCCTTGCACGGTGAGCCCGCGGCGCGTGAGGCCATGGCACCCGCGCTCCAGTGGTCTAAGATGATATGGCATGCTGTGGCTTTCCCGTCTGATGCACTCGTAGGCCTTACTGAATTAGAACGTATGTGGGACCGCGTTTTTTCCCAGGCTCAGTCGGATGTGTCCTGGGCCCAAACCCGCGGACCTATCTCCAGGATCCCGCTTTGCCTCGCTCGCGTAGAAGGTGGAAGCCTGTGTCAGCCACTGAGTGGTTCGACCAGGATGGCATCGCCATCCAGCTCACGCAATGCTCCCCTGCGATGCTAGGAACATGTTCAGCACCGCGTTCCAGGCTGCCCATGAGAAGTCGCTTGGGGAGAAGTGGGGGTTTGCTGAAGGAGTTAGGGCCAACCTGGACGTGGTCAGGTCTTGCCTCAGGTCCAAGACTAAGTATAACAAGTACCAGAAATATTTAGTTCAAGCTGCTGTCTGCAACTGTATGTGGACGGAACAGCTTGCACATGACAATGGTTATGTCACGCATCGAGCTGGCCGGTGTGAATGCGGTGAGCCTGACACCACCCATCATCGGCTTGTTTGCTGCCAGCTCCCAGCTGTAGCCCAGGCCCGCGAGGAGGCGGAAGTGCCTTTGACTTTCCTGGACGAAGCTCGGGAGGACCCTGGACGTTTACTCCATTTGAAAGGTGTCGTCTCGGTGCTCCCAGGGGACATCCCTCTTGTCAAAGGGGCCCCCGAGGCCATGGTCCTGGACGGTCTTGGGGGGGCTTTTCCCGATCTGAAGCCCGAGAAGTCCGTGCAATTTGTCGGTCATAGCGATAACCTACATATCGCGGCGGACGGAAGCAGCACCATGCCGATTTTGTCTTGTTTTCAGCGTGCTGCGTATGCGGTAGTTCTGTTTGACCCCCAGGCCGAGGTTACCCTTTCGGTAGTGCGTGGCACGGTGCCTGGAGGTTTTCCGCAGTCCCCCGCGATGGCTGAATTTTTTTCGATTGCTGTCGCCTGCCAGATCGCTGATCGCAGTTCCTACATGCATGCCGATTGTAAAGCAGCAGTAAGTCAGGCCCTCCTTCCTGAGCACGAACAGCTTCGTGCGAGCACAGTGTTCGCTGGCGTATCGGCCTTTGCCCGTTCCCTCAGTGGACGCGGCCACATCAGGTCCATCCAGCATGTTAAAGCACATCGAAGCGAGGGCGTGATAGATAATTTGCCGCTTGTGGAGCGGGCGCCTGCGAAAGGTAACCGTGCTGCCGACCTCCACGCCAAGGAGGCTCTTAAGATGCACGCTCCCATCGGACCCGAGGCAGCCAATCGCCTAGAGTCTGAAGTAGAGACCGCCAGGTATTTTGTCAAACTTGCAGCTAGTGTGCTACCAGCCTTCCAGTCCCGAGCGAAGCGCGTCAGGCCCTTTGCCCGTCACCGTTCTGTAAAGTCAGCTCCTGGGTGGCATGGGCGGGAGAGTGGATTGCTTGGTATGCAGTGCAAGCATTGTCTGGTGGTCGCCCATGAGGGTACCCCCCAAGAGGCTCTGGGTTGCTCTGGGGCCCCCGATTTCGTTCGTCAGGTCGTCCGCCGTTCCCTGGGGCACCTGATTGTTGGTGTGGCCTCTCACGAGATCCACCCCAGAGCCCCAGAGCCATCGCAAGCCAAGTTGAGTAGGCTACAGTTTCTGTGCGTTCGTTGCGGCTGCTGGGCCCAGAGGTGCTCCCGTAATCTTGACAAGGAGTGCCAACGACCCTCTAGGAAGGGACGCGAGGTACTAAGTAAGTACTCGCGAGGCCTGGGCCCCAGTAGTCGTGTCCGTCAATTGATTGATAGAGCTGCTGCGGTCACTGCAATGTCTGTGGTCCCCAAGCCGCGGTCTAAGACTCTTGCCTGTACGTCTGTTCCCTCGGCCCATTCGAGTGCCCCCACCGTCCCTGAGTACGAGAGACGGATGGCCGCCCTTGCTGAGCGAGTGCGAGCCAAGGAGGCCCTCCAGGCTGAGGAGTAGTTTTGGGTCGTGGCACCCCGTCGCGGGCCCTGGTCAGAATGTGGGGAGCTCTGTCCTCCAGGGTAACAAATCCGTCTCCGAAGGGTGCCACTTCCCCCCATTGGTTGTTTTAGTCTTGCGAGACTCTTCCCCTCGGGGCTGTCCTAACCCAACCTCCTCCTCCTCCTCCTCCTCCTCCTCTCCTCCTCCTCCCTCTCTCCTCCTCCTCCTCCTCCTACTCCCTCACCCTCCTCCCCTCCTCCTCCTCCGCCTCCTCCTCCTCCTCCTCCTCCTCCTCCTCCTCCTCCTCCTCCTCCTCCCCGTCTTCTCTCGCTCTCTGTCTCGCCTCACCCATCCTCCTCCTCCTCCTCCGCCTCCTCCTCCTCCTCCTCCAACCTCCTCCTCCTCCTCTCCTCCTCCTCCGCCTCCTCCTCCTCCTCCTCCTCCTCCTCCTCCTCCTCCTCCTCCTACTCCCCCTCTCCCTCCTCCTCCTCCGCTCCCTCTCCTCTCCTCCCTCCTCCCCCGTCCCCCTCCTCCTCCTCTCCTCGCTCCTCCTCCTCCTCCTCCTCCTCCTCCTCCTCCTCCTACTTCCCCTCCCCCTCCTCCTCCTCCGCCTCCTCCCTCCTCCTCGCTCCCCCTCCTCCTCCTCCGTCCTCCTCCTCCTCCTCCCTCCTCCTCCTCCTCCTCCTCCTCCTCCTCCTCCTCCTCCTCCTCCTCCCCTCCTCCTCCTCCTCCTCCTCCTCCTCCTCCTCCTCCTCTCCTCCTCCTCCTCCTCCTCCTCCTCTCCTCCTCCTCCTCCTCCTGCTCCTGTCCTCCCCCCCCCTCCCTCCTCCTCCTCCTCCTCTCCCTCCTCCGCCTCCTCTCCTCCTCCTCCTCCTCCTCCTCCTCCTCCTCCTCCTCCTCCAGGAGGAGGACGTGCCCGACCGAAGGCTTCGCGCCGCCGCGGCCGCAGCTCTCCCCGTCGAGGGGGCTGCGGCCAGCGGGCGCCCCCGGGATCTGTCCGCGGGGCGACCCTGCGACCCCCGAGCCCGGGTCCCCTCGCGGCGTGCGGTCGAGGATGGCAGAATTCGGGGGCGGCAAAGAGGGGGGTGATGACTGGGGGGGGTGGGTATCATGGCGTGGGTCATGATATTTCCCCAGATTTCATGGCGCCTCTTCTTATGTCATTATGTTCCTGGCCCCCCCGCTGGGCCGCGCACATGCCGCCGGTCATGATTTGCACCCCCCCCTCTTGGACACCCCCCTCTTGGCCGCTCCCGAGAATTAAGTCGGGCACGTCCCTCTACAGGAGGAAAATCAAAAAATCGGTAAAACATAGTCAGGGGACTATTTTTTTAAAAGTATTTTTCGACCATTTGGGGGCATTTTTTGAGTATTTTTATTTTTTCGTCGACAATTCCCTTGTAGGGGGACATGCCCGACTTCATTGTAGAAATCCGTGGTGCGTTCCCAGAAGGGGCCTCGCCTTCGAGGACCGGCGGGGTTGTCGTGGCACCCCGCCCCCAGCAGCCGACAAGGTAGGTGACCGAACAAAAGTCGGTGGCCGAAAAGACGTGCCCGAAGTTGTGACCGGAAACGTCGGGTGGCCGAGGATGCGACCGATGTGGAAGATCGTCTTGGCCTCGAGCCAAACGTTTCGGTCACACCCGGGGCGCTGTCGAACAGTTTCGGGCGCAGGTTTTGCTCACACCCGGGCAGAGAGTCGGGCACAGGTTCGGTCACGACGCCTCCCTCATAGGGCCGGGGCCACGTGAGAAATGTCGTCTCTTCCGCGGCGGAAGGCCGGCGGAAGGCGGCGGAAGCAAGACGAGGCCGCCTCCGCTGGCGGAAGGCGGCGGAAGCGGGCGGAAGTAAAGGTTGATCTCCCTAGACTCCAGGAAGGTCGAAGGTCGACCTTTCTAGACTCTGGACTCTAGAATGTGTCTTCATCTCTAGGACCTGGAGAGGAAGTGAAGACATTCTTGGGTCCTGGGTCCTCGGGCCCCGCCGCGTGCCGCACGCGCACACGTGCCGTGCCGGCGTGCCGTGCCCCGCCCTGCGCCCTCCGGGTGCGCGGGAGGTGCCTCCTGCGTGCCGTGCCGCGCCGCCGCCGCGCGTAGCGCGCCGTGCCCACGTGCTGTAGACGATCTATCAAGCAGCGGCGAAGCGTCCTGGCTCGCCTATACCCCTACTAAACAATGCTCTAAGAACCTTTTGTGGTTTCCACGAAATGTTCTCATAACATTTCTGGCGGAGACTGTCTTGTCTTATCACATCGGGTTTATGTTCTAAGAACCATGCTTTTGCTCCTAGAACACCTTCGGGTTCTAAGAACATGTCGTGGTATGACCATAGGAATGCCAGGACGGTCGGTCCCTGCTCATAATTTGAGGAGGCGTGCTTTGCCCCGTGCCGTGCCGTGCCGTGCCCTCGCGCCCTCCCGCGCGCGTGGCGCCTATATATAGAGCGCAGGAAGAAAAGAGGTGTGCCGTGCGCTTGCGCGCGGCGGGGCCGCGCGCCGTGCCGTAGCCCCCGCCGCCTGGCCGCGCTCTCTCTCGCGGGGCCGCGGCCGCGCGCCGGGCTCTCCGCGCGCTCCGCACGGGGGGCGAGGGGAGGGCGCGTTACGCGCGCCGTGCGCGCGCCGTGCGCGCGTGCGGTGCGCCGTGCCGTGCGCGTGCGCGGTGCCGTGCGCGTGCCGCGTGCCGCGTGCCGCGTGGCGCACGCCGCGTGGCGTGCGCGCGGCTTTCGAGGCTGGCGCAGCAAGCGTAGGCACGCCGACGGCGAGGCAGGCCGCGGCGGTGCAGGTCTCGGTGCCGGGGGAGCGCGCGGCTCGCGCGTGCGTGCAGCTCGCCGTGCCGCTGGCGTTGGGCGCCTCTGTGCACGTCGGAGGTGTCTAGGGAAGAGTGTGGATCGTGATGTCCTGCAGGTTGGTTCCCAACATCACCGTGGAGCACCATCGCCGTGAGCGTGGCCTGGGCTCGAGCGGGCGACGCAACAAAAGCGTGGTCGTCTGCGCCGACGCTGGCGCGCAGGCTGCCCGCGGAAGGTCGCGCGCGAGCGCCCCCCTCGTCTCCCCTGCTGCGTGAGCGCCGGCGGCCCGCGCAAGCCGCCGCGCAGGGCCGCCGTGCCAGCTCGCGCAGGACCCGCTTGCGATCGTCGCGCTAGTGTCTCCTCAGGCGCCTTTGGCGTTCCCTGACTCCGGATCCGCCCTACTTTGGGGAAATTCGTAGGTAGGGCTTGGAATTTCCGCCTTACTTTTCAAGCCCCGCTGGTGCCAATTTCCGCCCTACTTTTCTGCTGCTGTTTCTGTGGGTTTCCGCCCTATTTTATGTTGGGTGCAGCAATTTCCGCCCTACTTTTTCGGCCTCTTCTAGGTGGATTTCCGACGCAATTTTAAGTTGGAAAAAAAGCCAAAGTAGGTCGAATCTGGAGTCAGGGTTTATAGGGTGTCTATCCCGGTATCTCACGTGGCGCCCATGTCCAGTCTGGGCTGCATGTTCTTGCACGCCGAGCCGTTCTTCGACGGCCCTCAGGCCCGGTGAGGGCTCCCGGTGGCCGAGCATCGGAGGGACATCGTGATTTCATGTCACGGCGCGAGGACGTCAGGAACTCGGGCGGGAGGGGGTGCATGGGCCACCCTCTCTGGTGCGCCCTGGCGCGGCCTGCCGCCTCTGCCGTCGCGCTCCCGCACGCCGGCGCTGCCGGCGAACATTTGTTTCAACACGTCGGAGGTCTGGGGAGTTTTGAGGTGCCCCGTTCATCCCCGTCCCGTGGCGCCACTGCGGCAGGTACCCGGCTCGCCCAGCGGCCCAGAGGTTGAGCGCGCTGGCCGCGCCGGCGGCAGCGCCGGCAGCGCTGGCGGCTCCTACAGCGAGGGGGAGTACAGCGACGAGAGCGACGAGCACCGCGGAAAATAGATCGTCCTCGATCGGTCAAAGGGGCTTGGTGTACCTCTTCTACGCCTGCCAGATGGGGTCCGAGGAGATGAGGTCGGAGGATCGCGCCGCATCGCCGGTGCATCGGCGATGCATCGCCGATGCCCGCGTTCTTTGGTCGGCCAGGGAGCCCTGGAGTTCGGCGAAGGAATTCTGTGTACAGACGCTCCAGCGTCCAACTGGTTGGGCAGCTGGGGCGTCTGTGCACCGAGCTCCCCGTCCGACCAGACGACGTGGTGTACACACTGCGCCCTTCGCATGCGGGTCGATCGGGTGGGTCGGGTTGGATCCAGGCCTTCGACTGCATGATTATGTTAAATCCTGCTGCTGCTTCCTCGGCTTAGGTTATCGGGGGCCGATCCGGGGCGGAAAACTACCCCCATGGAATCGGTTGGGACCACCCTGGGACCGTGGATTGAAATAAGAACGGCAAAGCGACGAGCACCGCGGACAAATACATCGTGCGGCGCCGTCGGAATGGTTACGGAAAGGATGGGGATGAAGACCAACAGCATGGTTTGCGTGTCTCCGCGGACGTTGTCCTTCAGATGAATCAGGTCGCCTGCCTGATAGCGGCCACTGTTGATTTTGGACAACACTTGCTGTTGGGCACCGTGCCCGCTGTTTCCGTGCCCATTTCTGGCGTCGAAGATCGTCCTCTGTCGGGTCGGTCAGGTGGATCGAGTCAGGCGAAGGGGACGGTTCAGCGACGAGCTGCTCACCCAGATCTCCGACGATATGTTTTCTCAATCCTGACATTTTTCCTCGGTTTCGGTTTCGGCGTCTGGGGTGCGATATTGGACCCCAGGGCCATCAGACATCGATGCAGGACGAAGAATCGGCGTCACCCCAACATACTTATACTATGTATGCGTCGCCCCCCCAGGGGTGACGCGCGCACCGAGAAATCTTACAGCATATGTGTCGCGGCGGGCGCTTTCTGGCCACACCGCTCGGGAAAGGATGCACTACAAGATGGGTATACTGTATGTTCGGGTCGGACAGCGCGCCTCCCAAGGAGAACATATAGTGCTAGTCTGTCTCTGTGCGTCCCAACGAAACTACCCCCGGGAACGGGGAGGTCTGGGGCCCTGGATTGGGCACATCATATCGCCGGGTGTCTGGGGGCGAGCACGATCGAAATGGGGAAGGGAACCATAGGGACGAAGACCAGCAGCAGACCAACAGCAGTTTTTGCCCAGATTGAACAGGGCTCGCCGTCGGTGTCGCCGTAGGCTTAGCCCTTTTGAGGCGCAAGGTTGGCTGCCCGACCGCGGCCGCTGCTAGTTTTGGGCAAGATTTGCCAGTGGGCATCGTGCCAATTTGTTCCCTAGCCGTTGCGGGCGTCGAAGCTCGCCCTCGGCCGGGGCGGCCGGATGGAGCAGGATGGATCGGCCTGACGAGAGGGGTCGGTCGGCGACACGTTGCACACACGCTTCCGACGGCATGTCTCGTCCAGTCTAGGCGCTTTTACTGCAATTCTGTGCCCGGGACCCGTGCTCGGGCCCTGGGACCACCGAACATGGAGCAGGGGCGAGCAACTGTTCTCGAGGATGTCGGATGTCTGGGGACGAAGCCGATCAGTCGGCGACGAGTTGCCTGTGCAGCTGGTTGCTGGTTTCGGCCCCGACGGCTGGCGCTTCTCTTCATATAAACATGGGCGCCTCTGGCGCCACGAAAACCAGCTACATGCGGGCTGATTTGCCCCTTCTTTGAATTTCCTCTGGCGCTGCAATTTGTTTGTGACGTCGGACCCCAGGGATCCCGATCACTTCCCAGTTCGGGTATAGCCAGGACCCCCGGCTATGGGAACCGGTTAGTAGTAGGGCCCCGGAGTTTTGAATTGGCTAGAATCAATGAGACAGGTCTGCCGTAGCTGGTATTTTTCAGGTGACGGCAGTTCTGGTTAGAGGACCGGGGCGGGGGGGTGTCCCCCAGTACACATAACCAAACCAGGTCCCACTGAACCCAGTTCTGCCAACGCCCGACCAGGGGACGTTTCTTAATTGGTCGTAGTATTAGTAGTATTAGTAGTAGTAGTAGTAGTAGTAGTAGTAGTAGTAGTAGTAGTAGTAGTAGTAGTAGTAGTAGTAGTAGTAGTAGTAGTAGTCGTAGTAGTAGTAGTAGTAGTCGTAGTAGTCGTGGTAGTAGTAGTCGTATTAGTAGTATTATTAGTAGTAGTAGTAGTAGTAGTAGTAGTAGTAGTAGTAGTAGTAGTAGTAG
>CAUYUJ010018459.1:67420-79920 GCA_963575745.1 Prorocentrum cordatum
GATGCATCTCCAATCGGGTCGGCGCGACGTCTTCGTCGTCCTTGTCATCGGCGTCCTCGTCGCAATCGTCTTCAGCGGCGTCGTCGGATACGATGGTGGAGGCCTGCTGAGCGGTGGCCGCCGAGGGAGGGCAATTATTTTCCCAGTATTGTTTGCCGTGCTGAATACTGTTGGGTGGTTGTTCCTCCCAGCGGATTGAATTTCCTCAGCGACTCTGCACCACAGAGGAAGTATTAGCTTGTTTGTACAAGGATTCAACGATAATTCGGTACATCTCCAGTCGCGTCGGCACGTCGTCTTTGTCGTCCTCGTCGTCGGCGTCCGCGTCGCGATCGTCTTCCTCGGCGTCGTCGGCGACGCCGACGGCGGCGGCGGAGGCCTCAGCTGTGGTCGCCGCGGGGGAATTTGTATTGTTCCAGCATTGTTGGGGTCCCATTTCGTCGATAAGCCCGCGCAAGCAGTACATGCTGTTTTCCCATTTTTTGAGGGGTTATCGAAGACCTATCGCGGTTCTCCAGAGTGGTGGGGCAGGGACGCGGTCTGCAGATGCAGAGAACGGCGAAAACCCGACCGTAGTTTTTTTGTTTGCAGCGCTTGGGTTTGAGGGTTCGTCCAACCCGGACAGCGTGGAGAACTGCAGCGACGAGAGCGGCGGGCGCCGCGGAAAACAGATAGTCGTCGGTCGGGTCCGTCGTCGGGGAGAAGCTCTCCAAGATGAGGTCAAGCTTTTTTCCCTTCCCTTTGGGCCTCCTGGAGGCCAGTTTCGGGCCCCGGAGCCGTCGAACATCGGCTGGGTCCCCGGGGTGCGTCCTTGGTGCGGGATGCGCCCGAATTGCTTTTCATAGCCGTTCCGCGTCCGTTCTCGCGTATATAGCACGACCTCATCTGCCGCTTGTTTCGGTGTATTGTCCAGACGCTCGGCCATATATATATATATATATATATATATATGAAGTTGAGTCCGCCGCGGACCTGATCGCGTCACTCGTTGAAGCTCGTTCGACATCCGTGTTCACACTCATCATTGCTGCCAAGTTCAATCCGCAGTGTATTCGGTTCTGCTGACGAGGAAGGCCCCGCCCGTTTTTCTGTATGATCGGATTCTTCTCCTGGCGAGGCACTTGCTGTGACGATGCTGCTTGCCCACCCAGATGCAGAAATCAAGGGCGGGCCGAGCACTCGAAAGATGCAAGGCCCCCCCCCCCCTGAGAGAGGGACCCCCACCAGTCAAGGTCGTGTGCAAGTGCTATGCGACATCTGGCCGGGTGCTGCTGCGGGAGAGCCACAGCGCCGTCGGGGCGGCGAGGGACCGTGGATCGTAGACGGGCGTCACCCCAACAAACTGATACTAACCGTACCGCGCGGGAAACGATCTCTTGTAATATTTGTGTACTGCATGCGCGGGTCGGACACGCACGCCTCCAAGGCAGACATAAAGTACCAGTGCGACCGTCGTCGTCCCAATGGAGCCACGGGCCACGAGTCACCGAAGTCAGGATGACCGCCAGGGCAGCGGGAGGCCACCGGTGACGAGCAACCGAACCCGACCCCTGGCCTGCCAACCCTGGGCACGGGGGGCCATGAGATCTCCCCCCCGCCCAAGAGGAACCCAGTCGCCTCTTGCCTTCGATACCCCCCCCCTCCCCCCTCCCTCCCTCCTCCCTCCCTCCTCCCCTCCCTCCCCCCTTCTTCTGCTCTCCCCCCTCCTCCCTCGTCCTTCCTCTCCCCTCTGCTTGCCTCGCCCGCCCCGTTCTCTCTTCCACCCCGCCCAGGGTGCCCGGCGCCCTCAGGCTGACAATGAGGAGCTCCATCGAGGGGGACAAAGATAAGGCCCTCGGCCCGGAGGGGGCCGAAGGGAGGGGCATGGGTCAGGCAGGCCTAGATGAGCGGCGCAAGAAATCGTGGTCGTCTGCGCCGAAATTGGCGCGTAGGCTGCCCGCGTAGGGTCGCGCGCGCAGTCACCCGCATGGTGAGGATGGGCAGCCTTCCCAAGGGTACCCTGGCATCCTTGCCCCCCTCGGCCCACCTCGTTCGCAAAAGTCACAGCATGGCCCTCCAAGGCCCTTGCATCCTTGCCGTGCATCCTTATGATACGGGTTGGCTGTCAGCGCCATCGCCTCCAGTGTAGATCGTGCGTCAGACCCCGTGGGGCGTGCGGGAGCGCCATCCGGGCGCTCTGCAGCGCCCCGGGACGGCCGCGTGCGGCGCCGGGCACATCTTCCAGACCCCAAGGCTCCCAGAGATTCCAGCCTGTCCTAATCTAAATCCGGTGCTTCTCTTCGCAGGCGATTTTTCTCGCACAGCCCGCGACTGACGACAAATGAGGCCGCTCAGAGAAGGAAGGAAATCCTGGGATACACCACAAGGGGGCTCTTCGGACGTACCCCTATCGGGAATTGGCAGCCCCCCTCCATCGTATATCCTAGGGTTGGGCCCCAAATTTTCTGGTCCTTTCGAAGACGCCACGAAGTCTGGGCTAGAGATCGACATAACTCCTGTTATGTCTTCATTCTGCCTTCGTCTTGGGCGAGGCCAGTGTGGGGGGTGGGCGGGGCGGCAAACGGTTCCAAGTCCCTTCCTCCTCTCCCCCCCCTCCTCTCGCCGCTTGGCCTCCTCCTCCTCCTCCTCCTCCTCATCCTCCTCTCGCCACCTCCTCCTGCCTCTCCTCCTTTCGACGCTGGACCTCCTTGTCCTCCTCCTCCTCCTCCTCATCATCATCATCATCCTCATCGTCATCATCATCATCATCCTCATCCTCATCCTCATCCTCATCCTCCTCATCATCTGCCTCCTCCTTAGCATCATCATCATCATCATCATCATCATCATCATCATCATCATCATCAAAACTATCATCATCGTCATCCTCATCATCATCATCATCCTCATCATCTGCCTTATCCTTAGCATCATCATCATCACCACCATCATCATCGTCATCCTCATCATCAGCATCATCATCATCAATATCATCATCATCAGCCTCATCATCATCGTCATCATCATCAGCATCATCAACATCATCATCATCACCCTCATCATCATCGTCATCATCATCAGCATCAGCATCATCAGCATCAGCATCAGCATCAGCATCAGCATCAGCATCATCATCATCATCAGCATCAGCATCAGCATCATCATTATCATCACCATCATGTTCATCATCATTATCATCACCAGCATCATCATCATCAACATCATCATCATCAGCCTCATCATCATCGTCATCATCATCATCATCAGCATCAGCATCAGCATCAGCATCATCATCAGCAACAGCATCAGCATCATCAGCATCAGCATCAGCATCAGCATCAGCATCGTCACCAGAATCATCATGAGGATGGCATCCTCATGATGATGATCAGGATCATCATCATCATCATCATCATCATCATCATCATCATCATCATCATCATCATCATCATCATCATCATCCACGGTCCCGAGGCCCGGCAAGGGCCCACGGAGGCCGACGCTGGCGAAAGACCTCCCGTCGTGATGGTTGCATTGCTCGAGGGGGTCTGGGGAGGGAGCCTGCACGGGCGCTCGGGCGAGCCTGGTGACGGCACTGCGAATGGCCGGCAGCAGGAGAGGTCAAAGGGGGGGAGGAGCGGCCGCGAGAGCGGAGGGAGGAGGAGGAGGAGGAGGCGGAGCAGGAGGAGGCGGAGGAGGAGGAGGAGGAGGAGGAGGAGGAGGAGGAGGAGGGGGATGAGGATGAGGATGAGGATGAGGATGAGGATGAGGATGAGGATGAGGATGATGATGATGATGATGATGATGATGATGATGATGATGATGATGATGATGATGATGATGATGATGATGATGATGATGATGATGATGATGATGATGATGATGATGATGATGATGATGATGATGATGATGATGATGATGATGATGATGATTGATGATGATGATGATGATGATGATGATGATGATGATGATGATGATGATGATGATGATGATGATGATGATGATGATGATGATGATGATGATGATGATGATGATGATGATGATGATGATGATGATGATGATGATGATGATGATGATGATGATGATGATGATGATGATGATGATGATGATGATGATGATGATGATGATGATGATGATGATGATGATGATGATGATGATGATGATGATGATGATGATGATGATGATGATGATGATGGATGATGATGATGATGATGATGATGATGATGATGATGATGATGATGATGATGATGATGATGATGATGATGATGATGATGATGATGATGATGATGATGATGATGATGATGATGATGATGATGATGATGATGATGATGATGATGATGATGATGATGATGATGATGATGATGATGAGATGATGCTGATGATCAGGATGGAGGAGGAGGAGGAGGAGGCAGGAGGAGGAGGAGGAGGAGGAGGAGGAGGAGGAGGAGGAGGGGAAGGCTGGAGCGCTCACGCGTCGTGCCTGCTGCGGAGCGGCCAGGGCGGCCGGCCGGTTCTGCTTTCTTGGGCAGTGCGGGGCGGAGGAGCTGGAAATGGGGTCACTCGAAGAAGAAAGAACCACACAGCCATAAACTTTTGGCGCTCCGCGCGAATTTCTCGGATCCGCGCCTGGGCCCCCCGGCGGTGCCTCCGGCGCCGCCCCCTGGCGCGCTCCGCGCGCCAGAGAGGGGGGTCCAGCGCGGATCCGAGAAAGCCGCGCGGAGCGCCAGAAGTTTGTGTTTATGTGGTTTTTTCTCCGTCTAGCCACAGCAAAGGGGAGGCACGGGGCACGCCGATTTCAACGCTTGGCCATGCCCCCGTCCGGGGGTCCCTGGGCACCCTGAGACGGGGGCACAGCACAGTCGGGGCGCTGAAGAAGGAACCCTTCTCGTTTGGGAGGGGCTCCGTGTTCCTTAATTGTTTCACAGTTTGCCTTCTGTTTTCCGTAGGTTTTCGATGGGAAATCGAAGTTTATTTAATTCATGGAGAAAAGGGGCCTCGTTCCTTATGTAGGGTTCCTTAGGTCAACGCCCCGACTGTAAGGGGCGGGCATGTGGACAAGCCCATGCCCCGTTTTGCGGCGCATCCGTTTCGGGAGCCCCGGCACGTGGCCGCATGCCTCTCCAGCGCCCGGCCCTTCCTCGGCGGAGCGCGCCCGCCCTTCCAGCGCCCCCGGCCTCCGCACGCTGCACATCTGGGCCTAGCCCTGTGTGTGTGTTCCAGCTTCCTCGACATGGTTGTGGGTTCTGCTGTGCCGCTGATCCGCGGGCTCATGATCCGCTGGGAAGCCTTCTCGCTTGCCCGTGCTCCGTCGCTGAGGCCTTCGACGAGGTCTTTCGCCGCTGCCGCCGAGTCGTTCGGCCCCCACCCCGGTCACTTCCTCCCTGGGAGGGGTTTCCCCACGGGGCCCCCGAGGTGGGGGGGGGGCAAAGAGATGGGTGAGCCGTCGATACGGGTTCGGAGGGGGAGGCGATCAAAGGCGAATGGAGCAAAGAGGGGCGGGCAGAGGGAGGCACCATGGATGTAGGGCGCGGGGAGGGATGGGGGATCATTCATGGGAGGAGAGACGGAGGAGGAGGAGGAGGAGGAGGAGGAGGAGGAGGAGGAGGAGGAGGAGGAGGAGGAGGAGGAGGGAGGAGGGGGAGGGGAGGGGGAAGGGAGGAATAGCAAGAGGAGGACTAGCAATTGGAGGAGGAGGAGGACGGGAAGGGGGAAAGGGAGGAGGACGTTCAAGGAGGAGCGCGAGCAAGAGGAAAAACATGAAGAGGCAGATGATGGCAAGGAGTAGGAAGGAGCTGGGATGATGCCGCTGCTGCTGCTGATGCTTATGATGATGATGATGATGATGATGATGATGATGATGATGATGATGATGATGATGATGATGATGATGATGATGATGATGATGATGATGATGATGATGATGATGGTGGTGGTGGTGGTGGTGATGATGATGAGGATGATGATGATCATGATGAAGCTGATGATGATGATGCTGATGATGATGATTACGATGATGCTGATTATAGTGATGATGATGATGATGATGATGATGATGATGATGATGATGATGATGATGATGATGATGATGATGATGATGATGCTCATGAGTGTGAAGATGATGATATTGGTGACAATGCTGCTGCTGCTGCTGCTGATGATGATGATGATGATGATGATGATGATGATGATGGTGGTGGTGGTGGTGGTGGTGGTGGTGGTGGTGGTTGTGATGATGGTGATGAGGAGGAGGAAGGAGAGGTGAACGAAGAGAAGGAGGAGGAGGAGGAGGAAGAGCAGGAGGAGGAGGATGAGGAGGGGGAGGGGGAGGGGGAGGATGGGGAAGTGGAGGGGTAAGACGAAGTTCTGGGAGGAGGACGGGCAAGAGAAAGATGATGAAGAGTTTGATGGCGCTGAGGGGAAGGGCGAGATGCTGCTGATGATGCTGTTGATGAGGACGATGATGAGGATCAGCGAAGGAACATTGAAAAAACGGCACCAAAGAAAACACCTGCCATACATTATACATCTGGAGTTCGATTGGTGTATAGATACACTCCTCCGAGATGACGACTGTGATGCTGATGTTGGTGATGATGATGGCGATGTTGAGGATAATGATGACGATGATGTTGCTGATGATGGTGATGATGATGATGATGACGATGATGATGATGATGATGATGATGATGTTGATGATGATGATAATGATGATGATGATGATGATGATGCTGATGATGATGATGATGATGATGATGCTGCTGCTGCTGCTGATGATGATGATGATGATGATGATGATGATGATGATGATGCTGGTGGTGGTGGTGGTGAGATGATGATGACGACGACGGTAACGATGATTACGACGGCGATGACGATGAGCAGGAGGTGTGGGAGGAGGGGGATGAGGAGCAACTTTGAGTATCATGGAGGGTAAGATGGGGAGGAAAGGGTATTGAGGTTGATGGTGATGCTGATGATGGTGGTGGTGATGCTGAAGAGGAGGAGGAAGAGGGGGAGGAGGAGGAGGAGGAGGAGGAGGAGGAGGAGGAGGAGGAGGAGGAGGAGGAGGAGGAGGAGGAGGAGGAGGAGGAGGAGGAGGAGAGGAGGACAAGGAGGAGGAGGAAAAGCAAAGTAAACGCAGGATGCACCATAGTAGTGCTCCGAGAGCTCCCCAACACGGCCCAGGATGCCTCAGAGGTGGTTCAGGTCGCCTTCACGGGATTCCCAAGATGGCTGTTCTGCGTGAGCCGTCTTGCCAAAATGAGGATTTTTTTGTTTAGGAGTCGGCGATCTTAAACGTGCCTCTTCGGCTCCCAGAGGTATCCAAGACAGCCCTGCCCGGGAGCCGGAGCTCGTGAGCGGGGAACATGCCCACAATTGGCCAGGGCCTCGCAGGCCGAGCCCTGGGCCGCGATCCATCCGATCCAGCGTGCCTTTTCAGGGATGCCCCGCGCGGAGCATGCCCCGCGCGACCGCGTACCCGTTGGATTGCGCCCCGGAATCCAGATCGCGAGTCCGCGGATATGGATACGGTCGCCGCTCGTGAGGATCAGGAGGAGAAGGAGGGGGCGGATGCCATGCCTCGCTGCGCGGCCGCCCCGCAGCCCCGCGCTTTGGGGGACAGCCGAGGAAGTGCAAACACATGGATTCGGGCGCGTGAGCTAGCGACGGGCCCCGTCTCCATGCAAGCTCGACGCGCTCCTTCGCCAGAGCGAGCGGCGCTGGCTGCATACTTTGGCGGGAATCTCGTCCCGATCCATGGATCTGGCGCTCACCCCAATCCGTGTTATCGCCCGCCGACGCCAACACCAACATCGGCGGTGCGCCTCCACTGAGGGAAGATGATCCCGACCTCGGTGATGTGGTAATCTTCGGGCTGCCTAGGTGGTCGAATGATTACCACCGACACCAAAATCTAGGATCCTTTTCCACCCGCGGAGGCAGCCCCCCTGTGCTGGTGTTGGTGCCCATTTCCGAGCCTCCAATGTGAGCCCCGGCCCGGCCACAGCCCCGCGCGGGGGGGGGGGCGAAGGCGCTCATCAGAGAGGGCTTGCTGGCGGCCAAGGAGCCGCCCGCCCTCTTCGGCGCCCGCCGCCAGCCGCAGAGCCCGCCACGCCCGGCAGAGCCCGCCGACAGCGGGTTCCCTCCGTGGCTGTGATTCGCCGCGTCGGCGCTGGCGGCGACGCCTCGAGATGGAGTTTTCGTTCGTACCTCTGCAGTGCGTACGCCTTTACGAAGAATACACACGCGCACACACAGTACATACATACATGCATGCATGCATGCATACATACATATAGACACACATACAAACATGCAGACATACATACATACAGACATACAGAGACAGACAGACAGAGACAGACCGACAGACAGGCAGGCAGACAGACAGACATACTCACATACACACATGCATGCATTCATACATGCATACATTCATCAACCCATACACACAACCATGCATGCATATGTATACACATACATACACACAGTCATACCAACATTGATCATGTATACATCAACTATACACACCTACGTGCCCACATGCTTACATACATACTATTATACACACGTGCATACATACACGCATACATGCATGCATACATACATACATACGAACACACATACACATAGGCACAAATGCATACATCCATGCATGCACATCTGCATATGTATTTATACGTACGCACATACATACATACATACATACATACATACATGCATACATACATACATACATACATACATCCATACATCCATACATCCATACATCCATACATCCATACATCCATCCATACATACATACATACATACATACATACATACATGCATACATACATGCATACTTCTGTGTATACGGACTTCTATATATACACACATGTGTGTATATGCCGGGTTTCCTGGATCCCAGGCCAGGCCCCCAGCACATAGGGCAAACTATCCGGGGTACGGCTTTAATGCTCGCCCCTGGCGTCCAAGACGACCCCAAATAGTCCACATCACATAACTTAAGCCGCATAACTTTCATTGCCGGAGTTCAGCGCCTCACTCTTCGGGGTCTACGATGCTTCATATCTTTGTTTGTTTGTACGCAGTTGGGAGCGCTGGATGCCGCCAGGCTTCTTGGAGCTTCTGCACTGTTCGGAGGTTTTGGTTCGACGTCGGCCTTTAGGAGCCGCTGCAACCCGGAGGGCCTGAAAAACAGATCCAGGAGTAGCGGAAACGACTCCCAAGAAACAATTTGTCCTCCAGAACTTCACGGTCGGTTTATATCGTGTCGACGCGGCGGCGATAACGGCGCGGGCGTTCGGGATGAAAGCGGCCAGAGGTCAATAATCGGCTGGTGTTGAACGGGAATGCGCGAACGTTCGCCTTCAATGTTGCGAGGTCGCGCAATGCAAGGCAATGGAAAGCAACGCCTTGTCGTTCCACATCGTTCCTCTCATTCATCCTCGCTGTCGCCTGGCGTTGCGAACCATTCCCCGTCTGCCGCAAGTCTTTTTGCAGAGGCTCTTCTTTTTGGAGAACCTCTTGGGGGCCTCACGAATGCCTCTCAAGGGCTTTGGGAACCCCTGGAGGCCTTCTGGGCGCCTCTCTGGGCCGTCTTGGGGGTCCTCTTGAAGCCCGTTTGGACCGTCTTGGGTCCCTCGTGGGCCCTGCTGGAGCTTCCGTGGGGAATTTGGACCCTCTGTGGGCCTTCTTGTGGCCATCTTAGGTCCTCCTGGGGACCTCCCATGGCCCTCGTGGGACTCTCATGGGAGCCTTAGGGAGCCTCGTGAGCTTCTTTTAGGCCGTCTTGGGGCAACCTTGGGGCCCCCGTGGGCTGTCTTGAAGCCCTCTTGGGGGCCCCTCGGGCCGTCTTGGGGCGATCTCGGGGGCCTCTTGGGCCGTCGTGAACGCTGCTGGAATGCGAAGGTTTTTGCCTCTTGCGGGCCATCCCGGAGGCCTCTTGAGGCGTCTTGGGGGGCCTCGCGTGCCGTCTTGAGGCCGTCCTGCGCTGTCTTGGGGCTCCCCTGCGCCTCTCCGGCCGCTCCTCCGATCGCTCTGGGACTGCTGGGCAGGGCCCGGCGCTGGCACCCCGGGAGGCGCGGCAGGGCCAGGGGACCTCTTCCAAGGGTGTCGGGGGGGCCCCCAAACGTCCCGGATCTGGGGGGGTCCGGTTTTTGTTCCCAACCATCCTGTGGTGTTGGGTCCAGTGGGGGTGCCCGCATGCGGTTCTCCCACCCAGGGCAGCGCTTCGTAGCCCCATGGGGAGCTCCACCGAAGGCCCCAGTGGGGCGGCCCGCATGCGGTTCCCCCACCCAGGGCAGCGTTTCGTAGCCCCATGGGGAGCTCCACCGAAGGCCCCAGTGGGGGTGCCCGCATGCGGTTCCCCCACCCAGGGCAGCGTTTCGTAGCCCCATGGGGAGCTCCACCGAAGGCCCCAGTGGGGGTGCCCGCATGCGGTTCCCCACCACCGCCACCACTGTTGCAGGCCCCTCACGCAGTTCGTGGCCCCCTAAGGAGCTCCACCGAGGACGATATTCACAACTGCGGTATTCACAACTGCATATGGTTGGGTCCTTCGCCAGGCTAATTTTTTCGGGGGGGGGGTCCCTCCACCCCAGCCTGTGATGCTGAGATTCGCAAGTGATTCATAAGGGATTCCCGAGTGTTGTCAACCATTTCTGGGTGATTTCACGTGCACCCCCTAGTGGTGTCTGAGCGAATGCGTAAATACGATTCCTCAGTGTTTCTTAACTTTTTGCTCCCCAGAGGATTCCTTCAGGATGAGCAAGATGTTCGCAATGGAGCGCAGGGATTTTCAAGGAAGCCAGAGGAACTCTGGAGTAATCGCAACGAGGTCCAAAGGAGGCGCAAGGAATTCTAGACGCTTCGCATAACCGCACCAGCCCATCCAGAAACGATACCCAGGCGAGTTGCCCTGATCAGGGATGTGGAGGAGCATGCAGTGGAATAAAGGGCCGTGGAAGCTGTCATACCCTTAGAAGGGGAAGGATGGAGGAGGAATCGGAGGAGGAGGAGGAGGAGGAGGAAGAGCCTCTTGGGGCATCTGTGGGGTCTCTTGGGAGCCTCTTGGGAACCTCTTGTGGGCCTCTTGGGACCTCCTGGGCGACTCTTGGCACCCTCTCGGGGCACTCTTTGGAGCCTTGGGGGGCCATCTTGGGGTCGTCTTGGATGAGTTCAATAAAACAGGGGGGTTCTAATCTGCCTTGCATTCACCTCATCGTTCTTTTTTCTTCTTCCATACTGGCGCTGGAACAAATGGGGAACTATAGTCGTATCGATGATTTAAATGATGACGCAAAGTACCGCAGGGAGGGTTTACGGGACGTTTCCTCCCATTTGAGAGGTTTATCCCACCTTGGTAGTTGTCCCTTGGACGGAGAATTTATCACCCTGCTGCAAGTATGCACCACTACATTATTCTATTTTGGGATTCATTTGACTTGGAGCTGAGCCAGGACAAAGAGCACTTCGCCAAATCTCCACCGGGGGAGTTTGTTTGTTTTTCGAGCTCTGGCTGAAGCTCCAGCCCCCTTTCGTGTAGCCGCTTGCTCCTTTCACCTTGCCCGTGCCCTTTACCCATATCGTCAAACCTCATCATTAAGACGAGTAAGTTCCCAAGGGTACCTACATCATTGCCTCTCGGCCCATCCTGTTATTCGGCCATCGGCCATCGGCTTCCCACCTCGGCTTCAATTTACGCATCCAAGGGCCCTGCATCCTTAACGCGCATCCTGATGATCCTGTCGACTATGGCCAGCTCCCGCCACTCGCCACCACGTCTCGCCGTCGGCGTCGTCGTCTTTTGTCCTCCTGCTCCTCCCCGTCCTCCTCCTCCTCCTCCTCCTCTTCCTCCTCCTCCTCCTCCTCCTCCTCCTCCTCCTCCTCCTCCGCATCGCCTGGCGGTGCCCAGCCCGGGCCTCCAGATTTCCCCCTTGGAGGTCTTGCAGCTTGCTAGAGGCATCTCCCTGCAGGGCGATCGTCGAAAGTCGTCACTCGGGTTGGCGAACACAATTCCAGCCTAGCTCGGGCAGTTCCAGGCACGCTTCATTCGGGTGTGTCGTGTGTTGTTTTTTGATCCAGGCCTCCCAAATGGTGTCCGAGTAGATGGGGAAGAATGATCGCTCCGCGTTGACGATGCATCGACGATGCGGCTCGATGTGGAGCCACAGTTTCTCCACGCCGATGGCGCCGATGCATCTCCGATGCATCGGCGATACATTTGCAATGCGGCGCGATGCGCGATGTTCCGACCCCATCTGCTCGGACGCCATCTGGGAGGTATCTGCTGCTGTTGCAGAACGTAGCAGCCGGTGGATCGCACGCGGCTCGCTCATGATTCCTCGTCGCCCTCCTCCGAATCGGCCCGCCGTCTGCCGGGCTTGCCGCCAGGAGGGGCTGCTCCGAGACTTCGCGCGGCTGGTGCAGGTCGCCGGCTTCGAGCGCCGCGCCATGGAGCGGGAGCCCCCCGCCCCTCGCCTTGTCTGGGGTGGGGGGAGCACCCCACGGCTGCT
>CAUYUJ010018459.1:82420-129920 GCA_963575745.1 Prorocentrum cordatum
CACATTCATCTGTGAACGTCTCCCCCTCCCCCAATGGTCAAAGTTGGCGGTGGGTCTGATGAGTTGCACCTCGACCGCAGTCTCCCCCTGCGCGTGCCAACTTTGAGTTTGGGAGGCAGGGAGAGTGTTCACTAATTGTTTCCCTCTACCGGAGTTCCGTCTTCAGCGTCAAGTCGGGCATGTCCCCCTGCAGGAGGAGTATTCAAAATAGTCCCCAAAAAACATCGTCTGGGGACGATCTTTTGACCCAACTTTAGCGTCGACTGGCGTCGACTAGCGTCTCGTAATCGATGAGACAGCGCTCGCTGATTTGGCGTTGGCGGGCGTCCACGTAGCGTTGATTGGCGTCGACCAGCGTCGACCTGGCGTCGACTCGAGGCAAAGGATCGGCGGCGAGCTGGGGAGGGAAGTGAGAAGGGGCGGGCCTTCTCAGAAGGCTCGGAAGTCTCCCTGCCTTCCGGGGAAGTCTTCTGACCTTTCCCCAGAGGCACAGGAAACCCTGGGTTAAGTCGGGCTCGTCCCTCCACAGGAGGAATATCCAAAACAGTCAAAACACAATCGGGACACTATGTTTTCAAAGTATGGTTTGACCATCTTGGAGTTTGTGTTTGAGTGTTTTTGGATTTTCGTCGAAAATCCCTCTGTGGGGGGACACGCCCGACTTAAACCTTGGCCGAGGGCGCGGGGGCCTCCGAGGCGCCCCGCCGACTTCTCTTGGAGGGCCCTCGCCCCGCTCGCCGCCGCACCTTCTTGCTCCCTGGCGGCGTCCTCTGGGGCCCGTGGTCGGGCTCCGGGTGCACGGTTGCCCCCCGGGGCCGCGGGCGATCCGAGGAGGAGGAGGAGGAGGAGGAGGAGGAGGAGGAGGAGGAGGAGGAGGAGGAGGAGGAGGAGGAGTGGAGGAGGAGGAGGAGGGAGGAGGAGGAGGAGGAGGAGGAGGAGGAGGAGGAGGAGGAGGAGGAGGAGGAGGAGGATATGGAGGAGGCGGAGGAGGAGGAGGCGGAGGAGGAGGAGCCCCAGGGTCATCAAATATCCACGCCGGGCGGGAAAAACGTGGCCCGGGGGACGGGCTTTTGGGAGCTCCCAGACCGCAGATCGAGGCAGTCAGACTCTGGAGGCTTTGCCAGAGCGCTCCGACGTCGCAAGAAGAGGCGCAGCGCCGTGAGAAGTCACGACGTGCGCCCTATGTCAAGCGCGTAAAAGACGCCCCTACCCTGGTTTACGAGGCGCTGTGCGCTGAACTCCTGTGTGCCGACAGGGTATAAACCCTGCATATAGCGCGCGTCGCGCGGCTTCCTGGCGGCCCTCTGACCTCTGGGAGCTCCCTGGAGGTTTGCTACAGACCACGCATTTGTAACCCAGGGTGGGGGCGTTCTGGCATCCCTCAACTGTGTAGGCCCTATCTTTCTGTCGGGCATGTCCCTCTACAGGAGGAATGTGCAAACATAGTAAACATTGTCTGGGGACGATGTTTGACTGTTGTCGAATGTGCTTGGATTGTTGTTGTATTGTTCTTCCGAAGTCCGCCTGTAGGAGGACATGTCCGACCTAACTATGGACCCTACCTTCCTGCAGCACTTCTCAAGCGAGATCGCTCTGCGGGGATCCAGGCGCCCGCGTCCAGGAGAGAACACGCCCAGTGTGAAGCGGGCTGGCCCAGGACTCGAGACAAAGCCGTTCCAGAGCGCTTTGGAACGCTATCAGTCGGCCACGCGCAGAGTGGGGTAGGGGGAGGGGGGAAGGCTTCTTGGAAGCGCCCCTGCTTCTTAGAAGGCGCGGCCTAGGAAGCAGCCTGCCTCCAAGAAGCCTTCCCCCCTCCCCCTACCCCCTTGTGCGCGCCGCCGAT
This sequence comes from Prorocentrum cordatum, assembly GCA_963575745.1. Lineage (NCBI taxonomy): Eukaryota > Dinophyceae > Prorocentrales > Prorocentraceae > Prorocentrum > Prorocentrum cordatum. The sequence goes on from CAUYUJ010018459.1 coordinate 84,264, forward strand.
GCAGAGCGTTCTGGGACGCCCTGGAGCAGCCGCGGTGCCCGATGCAGCCTCCCAGCCCGCCGATTCTCTCGCAGATCTCCGATCTGTATCTGTCCGAGGAGGAGGCGGAGGAGGAGGCGGAGGTGGAGGCGGAGGATGAGGAGGAGGAGGAGGCGGAGGAGGAGGCGGAGGAGGAGGAGGCGGAGGAGGAGGAGGAGCAGGAGGAGGAGGAGGAGGCGGAGGAGGAGGAGCAGGAGGAGGAGGAGGCGGAGGAGGAGGAGGAGGAGGAAGAGGAGGAGGAGTCGATGCTGCCCTCGTCCTGTCGGGGGAGCACAGTGCAGAGTCTCTCTGGGGCCGGCCCCGCATCCCGAGCAGTCGCCCCACGGCCCCAGGGCCCGTGGAGGGCCCGTGGAGGGCCCCAGCCGGGGGGCCCGAGGGCAGCCGCAAGACCACCCATCAACCCACCCTGGCCCAACCCGAAGGATTTGCCCTCCATTTCCGGGGGGGGGGGGGCGGAGAACAATGAGAAACCACAAGTTCAGCCATTCAGCCACGCGCAGAGGGGGGTGGGGGAGGGGGAGGGCTTCTCAGAAGCACCCCTGCTTTTTTGAAGGCGCGGGCCTTATCTATAGGTGTAGGTCCGGCGCCTTCTACGAATCGGCCTCCTTCTAAGAAGCCCTCCCCCCTCCCTCAACCCCCTTGTGCGCGCCGCCAACACACACATGGAACCTGCACCCTTCGGGTCTTCGGGTTGGTCTGGGGTGGTCTGGCAGGTAGTCGTTCCAGGGCCCCTGCCCCTCCAGGACCCATGCCATACCACTGACATCCGCGGCGTTGGAAACGAAGACTGTCGTATTTCGCACTCGTCGGCCTCTGGGGGCCCTCGCCCCGGCCTCGGGGACCGTCGAGCAACGCCTCGGCATGAAGAAAGCTTGCCCGAGGAAGAGGGGCGGGGCTTCCATGCTCGAGGCGCTCCAGAGAGGGGCCTCGCCTCCGAGAATCTCCGAGGAGTTTTGGCATATATCTCTCCCTCGGCGGCAGCCGGCGGCAGGTGGCGGAAGGCCGGCGGAAGGCGGCGGAAGCAAAGAGGGGGCGGCTCCGCCGGCGGCAGGCCGGCGGAAGGACAAGAAGCGCCCCCAAGCACAGACCCCCTTGAGTAATGACAAAAACATGACGGGAGGTTTTTCGCAGTGTTCGTCCTTTGGGGGTCCTTCTCGGGCCTCGGGACCGTCAGAGAGCGACTCGAGATGAGAAGCCGGTGCTGGGGAATAGGTTCAGACCTCGGGGGCTCGACGCAATGGAAAAATCAGGACGTCGGGGGTCTGGGAGAGATGATACCTTGTGTGGGCTCAGGGTTTCGGTGGCCCGCCACCTGTCAGGAGGGGAAGAAATACACAGACACAATTAATCGTCGATTCCCAGGAAAATATAGGAAAACATGGGAAGTGGGGGGGAAGACAAAAACCCAGAAAATATGAGGAAATATGGGGAATAGTTCTATCTGTGTGTATGTATTGTGTGTCCTGGGGCCCCTTCAACCTGTGGCCGCGCCGTTGGCTCCGGCGCGCGGCTCCTCACGTCTCGGGGGGGGGGGGCGCCGCGGGCACCGCGGGGCCCGCCGTGGGCCTGCCGGCGTCGGCGAGGCCTCGTCTAATTATACTCGGGGTGCGGGCTGGCAGAGCTTTGCCGTGGCTCTGCCGCGGGTGTCGCCGTGGCGTCGGCGCCGTCCGTGCGGGAAGCGTCGCGAGGGCATGGCGCGGCGGCACATCCAACGGGTGGATCGAAGACCGATTTCTGACCACACCCACCTCTGGATCCTCGATTCTACGATAGGCCCTCGGGGGTGGAAGTGGGTAGTTGTTCCTTCCCCTGGGGCGGGGGAACTGCCCACCTCCACCCCTGGAAACCGCTTTTCGCAAGGCACCTCGGGAAGTGGGTGTGGTCAGAAATCGGTCTCCTAGTGGAGCATCGAGGCGGCTGTAGATCTCGCCGTCTTCCGGCCTCTTGGGGCCGTCGCCGGGCCACCGCGGACCGTGGAGCAGCGGCTCAGCGCGTTTCTGATCTTGAAGGAACGGCGCCATGTGGCCTTACGTCGGGCCTGTCCCCTACAGGAGGCATATTCAAGAATAGTCCAAACATAGTCTGGGGGCGATGCTTCGATCATGTTTGGACTATTCTCGAGTATATTTTGTCTACTGTTTCATGTTTCTTCCCAAATCCGCCTCCAGGAGGACATGCCCGACCTAATCTCAGAGGTATGGTACCATGTAGTGGGATAGAGCAGCCATCCTGGGTCTTTGGCCTGACTGCCCCTGACGCGGCCCGTTCAGATTCTAGGGGTTTTGGGGCAGCTCGGCGCTGTCGGAGCAGGGGTCAACCTCCGCCCGCCCGCTCGCGCGGAAGGTAACGGACGAAGCTCGTATCATCTTGACGTAGTCGTAGCACGTCACGGAGTGGCGGTGTTTCAGGCATTGCGCGGCGAGCATCGAGTCACTCTTAATTCTGGCGTGGCAGGCAACATCTAGTTTCTCGAGCGTGGCAGGCGAAGTGGAGGGTCGACGCGGGGCGCGAGTGCGACCGTGGCGGATGATGCGCGGTGTTGCGTGCGATGGCATGGCACGGCGACAATTTTGCGTCGCCACTGTGGATCCGTAGCGGTATTTTAGGCACCGCGCGGCGGACATTAAGCCCTTGATAATTATCCGGTGTGGCTGGCGAAGCCTTGTTTATCTGGCGCGGCAGGCGGAATGGAGGGTCGATGCGCGTGCGCGTGTGAGACCGTCGCGGATGATGCGAGGCGTTGAGTGCGGTGACAGAGCACGATGATGATGAAGGTCGCCAATGTAAATCCTTCATCGGCGTGCCGAGAATGTAGTGACTCAGTGGTGCGCCATCATCTTGCGCTGCAAGGGGCAACGTCCCATCTGATGGGATTTCCACCGCCCGCTGTGTCTATGGATTTCAGCATTTCCCGCTTTAGACATACACTACCAAATAGTGGGATGAAGACCCAGGTTCAACGATCCCGGATCTCTGACCCGAGTGCTCTTGGATCTCCCCGCCAGGACTCGGGGGCGGCAAAGAGGGGGGTGATGATTAGGGGGGGGTGGATATCATGGCGGGGGCCATGATATTTCTCGGATTTCATGGCGCCTCTTCTCATTTCATTACGTCCCTGGCCCCCCCGCTGGGCCGCCCACATGCCGACGGTCATGATTTGCACCCCTCCCTCTTTGACGCCCCCCTCTTTGCCGCTCCCGAAGGACTCAAGGGGGGGAATACAGCTCGGCGCGGTCGGACAGGGGGCAAGCCCCCGCCCGCCCGCTCGCACGGACAGCAGCGGACGAAACCCGTATCAGGTTGACGCTGTCATAGCACACGCTTGGCATCGCTCGGACGTGTGCATTTTTCTTTCGGCGAGGACCATCGAGGAGCATCCTTGATCCTTCGGCGAAACATCCACGCACGAAGCCGACAAGAAACACAGGGAATGGACGTCCGAGCGATGGCCATCACGACGAATGCTGGCAGCGGCGTAGTAAGTCACCACCCACCAAACCACCCCGACCCAACCCGAAGGCCTCGATTTGCCCTCCGTTTCCAGTGGGGGGGGGGGGTCCGGGAACATCGAAAAAACACACATGGAGCCCATACCCCCCCCAACCCGAAATTCGGGTCTTCGGGTTGGGTTGGGGTGGTCTGGTGAGTAGTCAGTAAGAGATGGGTTCAGATCTGCGGCACGTCGACGGCGCCCCCCGTGGACTCGGTGCCCGCCTCGGCCGGCCTCTCCCGCGGCTGGGCCCGGGCGCCGAGGTGGACGGTGGTCGACGCGCGGCGTGCGTTCCAGAGGGGCGCCGCGGCCTTCGAGGAGCGGCCCGGGGGGAAGCGGCGGGGGGGCTTCCGCGGGAGGAGGATGATGATGATGATGATGATGAGGAGGAGGAGGAGGAGGAGGAGGAGGAGGAGGAGGAGGAATAGGAGGTTACACGTCCCTGGGAAAGCAAGGCAACCAACCATTTCGTCCATTTTCTGGCCCCTAGGGCGCCCGTGGTCTCGACGTTTGGTCGGCCGCGGGCGACGGCGGACAAGTCGAGTCGCGGTGCGTTCCGCGCGAACGTTGACATGGAGGTGCGAGGGGGAGACGGACCGCGCGCGAGAGTTGCATTACTTCTCCTAAGCCCTAAACGCCCTTTATCAAATATTAATTGACATGCTAATCAGAAAAGTGACCCGCGCTCTCCGCCCTGGGGGGCTAATCCCCAAATCCCCATTCCATGCGTGCCCGCACACGGATCTGCCCCTCCCGCATGGTGGCTAATTCCTGAACCCCCTATCCCATGCGTGCCCGCTCGAGGATCGCGCCCCTCTCGCGTGGCGGCTAATTCCTAACCCCCCATTCCATGCGTGATCGCTCGAGGATCTTGCCCCTGCCGTTCGAGGATCGTGCCCGATCCCGCGTGGCGGCTAAGTCCTAAACCCCCATCCTACGCGTGCCCGCTCGAGGATCATGCCCCTCCCGCTCGGGAATTCCCTCCCCCCCTGCCCCCTCCCCTTCCCCCTCCCCTTCCCCCTCCCCCCCCCGTGTGGCGGCTAATTCCCAACCTCCCATCCCGTGCGTGCCCGCTCGAGGATCATGCCCCTCCCGCTCGAGGATCGCGCCCCCCCCGCACACGGATTATGTCCCTCCTGCACGGCGGCCAACCCCTAAACCCCCTTATAGCATGCGTGCCCGCACACGGACTCCGGCCTTTCTGCATGGCGACGCCGCGTGCGCTCGGCGGCGGCGGCGCCGGCGGCGGCGGCGGCGTCGTCGTCGTCGTCGTCGTCGTCGTCGTCGTCGTCTCCTCCTTCTCCTCCTCCTCCCGGGAACGAAAACGAAACGAAATACGTTTTCGGCGGAATCCGTAATCCCGCTAGCCCCCCCCCAGATGGCGGCTAGTTCCTAAACCGTAAACCCCTATCACATGCGTGCCCGCTCGAGGATTGCGTCCCTCCCGCTGGAGTATCGCGGCCCTCCCGCATGGCGGCTAATTCCTAAACCAATATTCCATGCGTGCCCGCTCGAGGATGGCGTGAATTCCACGCGGGCGCGCTCGAGGATTGTCGCGATAGCCGACACAGAGTGAACTCTGGGTGGGATGTGAGCGCCGCGGCAGTGTGAGCAGCGTCGAGTGTGTTGCGGCGCTCGTGCTAGTTGACCCTAAACCTTAAGAACTAGGAGCCTATAAAGATTTGAATCCTAAAATGCCTTCAAGCGCCCTTACGCCGCCCCTTCCGCGCCCCCCCATTTGGGCACACCCCTCACGCAGATCCGTGCCCTCGGAGTGCCAGGAATGGCATTCTGGGAGCTTTTGCAAATCGCAGGAGAAGAGGCTGATCTGGAACCGGAGCCGGTCGCGCCGGTCGCGCCGGTCGCGCCGGTTGCGCCGGTCGCGCCGGTCGCGCCGGTCGCGCCGGTCGCGCCGGTCGCGCCGGTTGCGCCGGCTGCGCCGGTCGCGCCGGTTGCGCCGGTCGCGCCGGTCGCGCCGGTCGCGCCGGTCGCGCCGGTCGCGCCGGCTGCGCCAGCTGCGCCGGTCGCGCCGGTTGCGCCGGTTGCGCCGGTCGCGCCGGTCGCGCCGGTCGCGCTGGTTGCGCCGGCTGCGCCGGCTGCGCCAGCGGCGCCGGCTGCGCCAGCGGCGCGTCGATTGTGATATCAACACAGACATCACAGTCGTCATGTCGCTCTCCCGTCGTGTCCCGTGGGTGGTGTCATGATCTCGTGGCGTGGCGTGGCGTGGTGTGGGGTACGGTGTGATGTGGCGTGATGTTGTGTGGCGTGGTGTGTGGTGTGGTGTGTGCGTGTGTGTGGTGTGGTGTGGTGTGTTGTGGTGTGTGTGTGTGTGTGCGTGTGTGTGTGCGGTGCGGTGTGGTGCGGTGCGGTGCGGTGCGGTGCGGCGTGGTGTAGTGTGTAAGTGAGGTCGGTTGCGACACCATCACAGAGATCGCACTTGCCATGTAGGTGCCCCATGGGAGGTGTCATGAGGACGTGATGTCGTGATGTCGTGCCTTTCTGCGGGGGGGATGCCCGGGCAGACTCCTGCCGGCCTTAGTCAAAATGAAGAACACGAGAGGCCGCGGGGGCAGGAATGGAGGAGGGGGAAAGGAGGGCCGAGAGCGAGGATACCACATCAGGAGCAACCTTTTTGACATCGGATCTCGAATGTGTGCGTCGCGAGCTACGCCTCGTAGTCGCCGACGCATCGCCGGGCCGGCCCGTCGGCTGCGCCGGCGCGCACCGCCGCGGGAGGAGCAAGAGGAAACGATGCGGTACTGCGTGCGGAAGTCGCATGCAGAAGGCGCTGGAAAAGTCCCCGGCCGCACCCCGCCCTGCAGCGGATGGCGCGCGGAAGCGTCGAGTAAACAGAAAAACTGCGTCAGCAGCCCGGGTGTGCGTGCAACCCCGGGTGCCTTTCTGCGAACGCAGCGGCGGGGAAAACGACATGCTTGAGCAGCTCGGGCGTGCGTGTAATCCCGAGTGCCTTTCTGCGGGAGCATGCCCGTGGAGACTTCTGCCGGCCCTCGTCAAAATTAAACGCGAGAGGCCGCGGGGGCAGGAATGGAGGAGGGGGAAAGGAGGGCCGAGAGCGAGGAAACCACATTAGGAGCAACCTTTTTGACATCGGATCTCGAATGTGTGCGTCGCGAGCTACGCCTCGTAGTCGCCGACGCATCGCCGGGCCGGCCCGGCGGCTGCGCCGGCGCGCGCCGCTGCGGGAGGAGCAAGAGGAAACGATGCGGCACTGCGTGCGGAAGTCGCATGCGGACGCGTGGTGACCATAAGTCGGTGCCCCGCGCGCGGGCAGGTACAAGCCAGCAACAAAAACAGTTGTGCATCGCTCAGTCTGAGTCTGAGCGCAACGCGGCCACGCAAGCAGAGAAACGCGGCAGCGAATCGCGAGGCGTGGAGGGTCACTCAGCTGCGCCGGCCAGCGTTTCTGACCTCGGCCACCTCGTGCAAGAGGACGGTGCAAGTAGCCTTGTCCATGTGCTGAACCATAAACTTCAGGCGATTCGTCACACGGAAAGTTTGTTCACAGATGGAAGTGTTCGTGCCTCCGAGCAACTCCTTGTTCTGCGGCAGATCAGGGTGGCAATTGTTGAGGCACCACTCGTCCGTGTGACCGGAAGAGTGCAGCTTGTCAGTGATGTAATGCATCTGCGGGTACGCCAAGGCCGTCGCCATCTCCGACTCCGCCGCCCTGGCCGTGGCGAACTTGCGCACGTGGCAAGCGTCGTCGTGGACGACGACCCGCAAATTGGGAACGACTTGGCGAAGTTCAGCTAGAAAGAAATACCTCTGCGACAAGCTCTCGGCCCCGTAGTATTCTTTCATGTGCAGGATATGGCCGTTAGGGAGGCAGGCCACAAGCCAACCGCCAGACGCATGACCCTTGGGTTGCCAGCTGCGCTGCTCCTTGTGAGTCTTGCAGGACACGCTGTCCAAGTCAGCGCTGCTGGATCTGTTGGGGCAATAGTTGGCGACTCCCCCAGACCAGTACTTCTGCAAGGATCTGGGGCAAACCGCATCCGATCGCTCCCATCGCTTTGGCGCCTCGGCGCCGAGCGTCTCCCAATCTTTGCGCCCTGCCACGGCCACCTCGTAGTGTGCTTCGCCGCCAGCGTCGGTCAAAGCCTGTGTCTTCCGGTGGGCGAGCACGACGGGCGGCGCCGGAGCTTTGCCGCGCGCGCGCGTGGCGCATGGCGCGCAACAGCGCGCCGTGCAAAACTTTCGCTTGAAAGCCCGGGTTTCCGGGCACGCGATGGCCGTGAACTTGCCGAGCGCTTTGCACTCCAACATGGTCGCCAGGGGCCGCCCGCAGGCCCTCCATCTCCGGAGCTTCGCGCTCCCGTCGAAAACGATCAGGTGAAGCGGGCCCGACGCCGTGCGGACGCGGCGGCTGAGCATGTAGCTTTCGTACCACGTGCTGACCCTCGACGCCAAGGCATTCGCGTCGAGAGACAGGTCCAGGAGGCCCGCTTCGACGGCGACTCCTCGTTCCGCGAAGTATTGCAGGCTGCGCACGACAACCCGCCATGCGAACCAGGCCTGCCTGATCTTATTCTTGCTCTTCGCCGGGACAACGTGCGCTGCGCTGACCCTCTGGGCGGCGGCCTCGTGCACGGCAGCTTCGCCAGTAAAGGATGCGAAGTGGCGGGCGAGTCTCTGAGTGAACTGCCGCAGCCACGCCGCTGTGACGCCCCAGCTCTGCGTCGGGAAAAAGTAGACGAGCTCCTCCTGAGCGGGCCATTGCCAGAAGTGGCCCTCCCTGCCGTCCACGATGCGGGAGCAGAAGTTGTACCACACGTACTTGTCTTCATTTGCACATTTGGGATTGCGGCACCGGAGCGGCGCGTGCTGCACCTGGCGCCAACCGTCGACGTCGAGCAGGGCTGCCGTGACCGTCCTCGGGTACGCGTGCATGGCGCGAAAACACACTGGGCAATCCTTCTGCGGGTGCTCGACGTGCCCCTGCGGGGCTCGCATGCCGGCGCACGCCAGGGCGCGTGCAATCTCCCCGTACCGACCAGCGACGAGCGTCGCAACGTCAGGGCAAAATGCTTCCAGAGCGGCTTGGACCCCCGCCGCCGTGACAGGTTCTGTCGCCATCTTGCGAACCAATGTGGACGCAGCGTTCGAGTAGTGAGGCCGTGCGACGCGCGAAAGACATGCAGTCGTGGGCCCGCCCCTGAGCCGAAAGGATACGGGAAGCGAACAATTGGCAGTGATGATGATGATGATGATGATGTCGCGCGTTGCCGAGAATTCCCAGCTACATGTCGTTATGGATAACAGTTAGGGTCCTTGCGAAGTTAGGTTTGAAGCCCCGTGCGCACTACCTACACATGGCATGTTACACGAAGAAAACTATCCTGAGCGACCAATCAGCCTTGCACCATTGCGAAAAAGCCGCCTAGCGGAGGGCCCAGGAAAGCATGCGACAGCCATGCAACGCACAAAGACATACGGCAATCTGAGTTTTTTTTGGGGGGGTAGGTCGCAGTGAAAAGGAAAGCCCCCGACCAGGAACTCGGTTTCGGATTCGGTTCGTGTTCGTGTCGTGCGTGCGGGCGCGAACCTGCGTGGGCGGGCGAAAGGAATGATGCCGCCACTGGCTCGGCCGCGCCGAGGTATCTTTGACCACGCCCCCCGCTTGTCACGCGGTGGCGCGGGGAGCCCCGCCTTTGTCGTGCTGCGGTGTCCTGGTGGTGTGGTGTGGTCTGTGTGTGGCGTGGTGCGCGCGGGGTGATGTGGCACGGTGTGTTTGCGAGGCCGATTGCAACAGCATCACAGACATCGCTGTTGTCATGTCGGTGTCCCGTGGTCTCCCGCGGGTGGTGTCATGATGTCATGGTGTCGTGGTGCCGTGGTGTGGTGTCGTGGTGTCGTGGCGTGGTGTGTGGTGTGGTGTGGTGTGTGGTGTGGTGTGTGGTGTGTGGTGTGGTGTGGTGTGTGATGTGTGTGTGATGTGCGTGGTTTGGTGGGTGTGGCGTGATGCGTGTGTGGTGGTGTGTGGTGGGGTGTGTTCGTAAAGTCGATTGTGATATCAACACAGACATCACAGTCGTCATGTCGCTCTCCCGTCGTGTCCCGTGGGTGGTGTCATGATCTCGTGGCGTGGCGTGGCGTGGTGTGGTGTACGGTGCGATGTGGCGTGATGTTGTGTGGCGTGGTGTGTGGTGTGGTGTGTGCGTGTGTGTGGTGTGGTGTGGTGTGTTGTGGTGTGTGTGTGTGCGGTGCGGTGTGGCGCGGTGCGGTGCGGTGCGGTGCTGCGTGGTGTAGTGTGTAAGTGAGGTCGGTTGCGACACCATCACAGAGATCGCACTTGCCATGTAGGTGCCCCATGGGAGGTGTCGTGAGGACGTGATGTCGTGATGTCGTGCCTTTCTGCGGGGGGCATGCCTGGGCAGACTCCTGCCGGCCTTAGTCAAAATGAGGAACACGAGAGGCCGCGGGGGCAGGAATGGAGGAGGGGGAAAGGAGGGCCGAGAGCGAGGATACCACATCAGGAGCAACCTTTTTGACATCGGATCTCGAATGTGTGCGTCGCGAGCTACGCCTCGTAGTCGCCGACGCATCGCCGGGCCGGCCCGGCGGCTGCGCCGGCGCGCACCGCCGCGGGAGGAGCAAGAGGAAACGATGCGGTACTGCGTGCGGAAGTCGCATGCAGAAGGCGCTTGAAAAGTCCCCGGCCGCACCCCGCCCTGCAGCGGATGGCGCGCGGAAGCGTCGAGTAAACAGAAAAACTGCGTCAGCAGCCCGGGTGCGCGTGCAACCCCGGGTGCCTTTCTGCGAACGCAGCGGCGGGGAAAACGACATGCTTGAGCAGCTCGGGCGTGCGTGTAATCCCGAGTGCCTTTCTGCGGGAGCATGCCCGTGGAGACTTCTGCCGGCCCTCGTCAAAATTAAACGCGAGAGGCCGCGGGGGCAGGAATGGAGGAAGGGGAAAGGAGGGCCGAGAGCGAGGAAACCACATTAGGAGCAACCTTTTTGACATCGGATCTCGAATGCGTGCGTCGCGAGCTACGCCTCGTAGGCGCCGACGCATCGCCGGGCCGGCCCGGCGGCTGCGCCGGCGCGCGCCGCCGCGGGAGGAGCAAGAGGAAACGATGCGGCACTGCGTGCGGAAGTCGCATGCAGAAGGCGCTTGAGAAGTCCCTGGCCGCACCCCGCCCTGCAGCGGATGGCGCGCGGAAGCGTCGAGTAAACAAAAAGACTGCGTCAGCAGCCCGGGTGTGCGTGCAACCCCGGGTGCCTTTCTGCGAACGCAGCGGCGGGGAAAACGACATGCTTGAGCAGCTCGGGCGCGCGTGTAATCCCGAGTGCCTTTCTGCGGGAGCATGCCCGTGGAGACTTCTGCCGGCCCTCGTCAAAATTAAACGCGAGAGGCGGCGGGAGCAGCAATGGAGGAAGGGGAAGGAGGGCCGAGAGCGAGGAAAAGACATGGGGGCAGCCTTTGACACTAGAGCTGGAATGTACGTGCGTCGCCAGCTAGGCCTCTCACTCGCCGACGCCTCGCTGGGACGGGCTGCCGGCTGGGCCGGCGCTCGCCGCCGCGGGGGGCGCCGCCGCGGGCTGCGCCCCCGCTGCCGGCTCCGCCGGGGGGGCACCTGCGTGCGCCGATGGGTGACTGCTTCGGCGGGCCCGCGGCTTGGGCACAGCGCCTGACGCGGGCCCGCTTGGACGCGGACGCCGCTCGGCCTTCTGCTTCGCTGCCTGCGCGAAAGCAACCCAAGACATCTGGCACAACTTCATAAGCTTGTTGTGGTACTCCACGCGCTCCAGTACGCCCTCCTCGGTCATGGAAGGCAATGACAACTGCGCGTGTGCCATGTTGGGCCGGTCTGTCCGCGTGGAGTCCTGCGCAGGGACGAACCGGCCAATCTGGTACTTGGCAAGCCCTGCTTCCATGACGGCCTGCCAGTGGTCGCGTTTAAGCATGGCCCGCTTGCGCTTGGAGCCCTCGTCCGAGGCCACTTTAACGCCGACAGAGTCGCAGATGTCGTTCGCGAAGACGACGGGCTCACCGCGCGCGAGGGTCTTCCTCATGACCTCCCGATCGGACAAAATGACGCCTCCGATCATGGTGTCTTGAACCGATGCGCCACCGTCCCCATAGCCTTCCTCCATGCTGGGTACCTCCGCGTCGTCGGGCATGAGCATGCGCGGGAGCGGAGCGGCAGCCGGCAGGTCCGCGGCGCGGGCAGCTCCGTCGCCGACCCCATCTTCTGTGGACGCTGCTCCTCGTGCGCCGCCGTCTTCGTCGCCGCCGCGCTCGCCCGCGTCGCCTGGCCCCATTGCGGCCGCGGCCTGCGTGGGGTGAAACGTCTCGTACTGCGACGATAAAGGGCCAAAGGTTGGGACTTTCGTGATTGCCTTCAGACCAGCAGCGTGGACGCCGGCCCGAGCGTCAGCGTTGCCTGGGGCGTCGCTGCCCAACGTCGCAGCGGCGTCTTCCTGCCACTCGCGGCGCATCAACAGGAGCAGGCCCAGAAGATCGAAGGCGCGAACAACATGCTGCTCCTCGACTGGCAGAGCGCGGGCACGCAAGGCGCTGGAGTCATCGTACTCGCCCACCGCAAGCTCCAAGAGGAGGAGGCCGGTGGCCAGCATCGCCAAATGCCACGGAGCCGCTCCGAGGCGCGCCGCTTCGGCGGCATCTCCCTCGTCGCGCTGCGCAGCGCAGCGCGCGTTGAAGCAAGCGCTGAAGCCTTTGTGGGCCAAGAGGGCGTCCTCGCTCCAAGGGGCGGTCTGGTGCGGCGTGTCAAAATCCGCCGCCGTGCTCCTTGGCGCGGCTAAAAACGTTCGGTCGGTGGGTGGGTGGGTGGGTGGTGGTGGTGGGTGGGTGGTGGTGGGTGGGTGGTGGTGGGTGTGTGGTGGGTGGTGGGTGGCGGGTGGGGTGGTGGGTGGATGGTGGGTGGATGGTGGTGGGTGGTGGGTGGTGGTGGGTGGCGGGTGGCGGTTCGTGGGTGGTGGGGTGGTGGGGGTGGTGGGTGGGTGGTGGGTGGGTGGGTGGGTGGTGGGTGTGGGTGGTGGGGTGGTGGTGGGTGGGTGGGTGGTGGTGGTGGTGGGTGGCGGTGTGGTGGTGTGGTGGGTGGGTGGTGGGGGTGGTGGGTGGGTGGTGGGTGGGTGGGTGGGTGGTGGGGGTGGTGGGTGGTGGTGGGTGGTGGGTGGTGGTGGGTGGTGGGTGGTGGGGGTGGTGGTGGTGGGTGTGGTGGTGGTGGTGGTGGTGGTGGGTGGGTGGTGGTGGTGGTGGGTGGTGGTGGTGGGTGGTGGGTGGTGGTGGTGGGTGGGTGGTGGGTGGGTGGGGTGGGTGGCGGGTGGTGGGTTGGTGGTGGGTGGTGGTGGGTGTGGTGGGGTGGTGGGTGGGTGGTGGTGGGTGGTGGGGTGGTGGGTGGGTGGTGGTTGGGTGGTGGGTGTTTGGGTGGTGGGTGGGTGGGTGGCGGGTGGTGGTGGGTGGTGGGTGGTGGTGGGTGTTGGGTGGTGTGTGTGTGGTGGTGGGTGGGTGGCGGTGGTGGGTGGTGGTGGGTGGTGGGTGGGTGGGTGGGTGGTGGTGTGTGGTGATGGGGGGGGTAGCTGGTGGTGGGTGGTGGGTGGTGGGTGGCGGGTGGTGGGTGGTTGGCGGTGGGTGGTGGGTGGTGGGTGGGTGGGTGGGTGTTGGGTGGTGGGTGGTGGGTGGTGGTTGGTGGGTGGTGGTGGTGGGTGGCGGGGTCCGGACGGAAACTGGCTCGGTCGGATACTCGCCCGGTGGTAGATTTGTCCGATCGGATACTCGGCCGGTTCCAATCTCGCCTGGTGGAACACTCGTCCGCTCGGAGACTCGCCCGGGCGGAAACTCGTTCGGTCGGAAACTCTCCCGGTGGGGAATGCGCCCGGGCGGAGAATGCCGCAGGCAGGCGAATATGCAAGGACTCTCCCAGCCAACTTGGGCAGCGTCTGGCCTTCGTCGATGGGAACGGCCCTGTTGGAGATGCGGTACTCCGCGACGAGCTCCGCCGGCCGGCCGCCACGCTCGACCTTGCGGAAGCGCAATCGGCTCGGGGTGCCGTCGACGAGCTCGATGGCGTAGCCGCTGGCGTCCGGGACAAAGCTGGAATCCGCGTCGCCCTCTTCGTCGGACTCGTTCCGGCTCTCGGGATTGCGCCGTGCCCGCCTCAGCTTCGTCTCCGCTACTGCTGCGAGTTCGACGTCGCAGGGCAGCCCCAGCGGCGCCGTCATGCACTTCAGCAGCTTAGGCCACAACCACCTCCTGAAGTCCCGAGGCACGACGACCCGCGCCGGCGCGGGGGCATGTGGCTCAACGGGGCGCCCCGTGACGAAGAGCAGGCGCTCCTTCGCCATGACGTGGTTCAGGCCGACCTCCCCCCGCTCCATCGGCACAATCACGGACGGGTGCGCGTTGCCAGTCATGCCCATGCTGATCGTCGGCGCTGCGCCATCCCCGTATGATCCCGCCGTTTTCGTCGTGTACGTGGCTTTCCCTGTCTGCAGCAAGCGGTTGAACTCGCTCGCAGCGTCAGAGCCGGCCTTGTCTGCCTCGTTCCCCTTGCTGCCGCCCAATGAACCCACGAGGCCCAGCATGCGAAGAAACTTGTAGGCCTCGTCAAGATTCACCTGGACGCCATATAGCATTCGGCCCGTGAGGCCGTGCGTGTCGTGCCCTTTCACCTGGTTCCAATCCCCCGCGCAGTGCTGGAAAAAAGCTGCATCGGTAAAGGACGTAAGGGTGGCCGAATTCACGCGGGCCTCGACCATGCCCCGCCCGCGCCCGCGGCCCCCGCCCGCCTCTGGCAGACCGCCGGCGTCCGGCGCGGCGTCCTGGGCTTCAAGCAAGCTCCTCAATTGCGTAGTGGCCCTGTCCTTACTGATGCCATCCATGGCGGCGCTCGCAGCACCGAGGCTGCCGTGCATGGCGGATTTGCGTGTCTGGGTGTAGTTCACGTTGAGGACGCACAGCATGAGAGGGTTGGGACCACCGGGGAACACCTCCACCTTGGCCCCGTTCGTGCACGCGAACAAGCCCCCCATGATGCTCAAGGCGACAGGGAGGTCGTGATGGGACGCCCTGGTACTGTGGAGCAAGACTGTCTGCGCCACCTGGCGTCCGAACGTCTCGTCGGCATTGTAGAGCTCGTCGATGAGGTCCCACGTGCGCCGAAACTCCTCGCGGTACTGGCCCTTCGAATTCGCCATTGGCCCGGGCGACCGCGCGCGAGCGACGGGGCCGGCTGAACCAGCGAAGCACGCTCGAGGGAGCCAAAATGGCCGCGAACGGGCCCGTGTAATAGCCCCTGGCGGCGCCCCTTAGGGGTGCTGAAGCCAGCGCCCCGCCTGAGACACCCTCACAATCTGCTCTAAACGCACACGACTCTGCCCACCAAAACAGGCAAACCGCCTGAGACATCCCCACAAAATGGCAGCGAACGAGCCCGTGAAAACACCCCTGGCGGTTCCCCTTAGGGGTGCTGAAGCCAGCGCCCCGCCTGAGACATCCTCACAATCTGTTCTAAACGCACACGACTCTGCCCACCAAAACAGGCAAACCGCCTGAGACATCCCCACAAAATGGCCGCGAACGAGCCCGTGAAAACACCCCTGGCGGCTCCCCTTAGGGGTGCTGAAGCCAGCGCCCCGCCTGAGACATCCTCACGATCTGCTGTGTGTTGAGTAAGTCAGACAATCAGAAGGTCTGAGTATGAGTAGGTCTGAGTATGAGTAGGTCTAAGTACGAGTAGGTCTGAGTATGAGTATGTCTGAGTATGAGTAGGTCTGAGTATGAGTAAGTTTGTGAATGAGTAAGTCTGAGTATGAGTAAGTCCAAGTGGGAGAAACGACCTGTACCGCAAAACATGTACACGAGTACGAATGAGAGCGGGTATAACTGTGAACGGGTCTGGATTTGCGTAAGTGTGAGCAGACTGTGTCATGAAGAAGTCTGACGAACAGATTAACTCTGAGTATGAGTAAGTCTGTGAGTGAGTAAATCTGAATATGAGGAGAAGAGGAGGAGGAGAAGGAGAAAAGGAAGAGGAGAAGAGGAAGGAGTAGGAGGCGTCCAAGTAATAACAAGAACCCCATCTTAGGATATGGGGAACAACTGTTACACATAACGGGAAAAGGGGGAGAGAAGCTGACAAGGAGAGGACAACGGAAGGGCTTACACTGAGGAAAACCGAAGAGGAGGGCGGGGATCTGGTGGATGGCGGTAGGGGGAGGATGAGGGGGAGGTGTGGAGGGGGAAGGCTGGGGAGCGAAAGGGCAGACGGAGGGAGGAAAAGGGAGGATGGAGGCAGGATGGGGGCAGCACGGGGGAGGAGGGGGGGGGGGGGGGCGAGCCGCACAGAGCACCCGAAGAAAAATGTTGAAGGACTTGGTAATATTACCGGCGGCGGCGGTAATATTACTGGCGGCTGTGGCAAAGCGCCGGTTGCAAATGTCCCCGTTTTCCGGCGGCGCGCGCGGAGACGACGGGAAAGGGAAAGAATACGTTGGGAAACGATGAGGAACGGAAAGGGGAGGAGAATTTGCAATAAAAGCAAGGGGGTAGAGGGAGAGAGAGAGAGAGAGAGAGAGACACAAGATGATATATAATATATGAGAAATAGAGAGATAGAGAGAAGGGGATAGCTAATGAGAGAGAGAGAGATAGAGAGAGAGAGGGAGTGTGAGATAGTGAGAAAGAAATCAATAATGAGAGGGAGAGAGAGAGAGAGAGAGAGAGAAAAGAAAGAGAGAGAGAGGGAGAGAGAGAGAGAGAGAGAAAGAAAGAGAGAAAGAGAGAAAGAAAGAGAGAGAGAGAGAGAGAGAAAAAAGAGAAACAGAGATAGAGATAGAGAGAGGGGGATACGTTCAACAAGTGTTACATATAGCGGAGAGGGGGAGAGAAATATACAAGGAGAGGACAACGGAGGGGCGTGACGCGAGGAGGAACGAGGAAGAGGGCGGGGATCTGGTGGACGGCGGATGGGGGAGGATGGGGGGGGAGGTGGGGAGGGGGAAGGCCGGGGGAGGGAGGGGGCAGAGCGAGGGAGGAAGAGGGGGATGGAGGCAGGAGGGATGCGGCACGGGAGACGAGGGGAGGACGAGCTGCAGAGAGCACCCGAATAAAGATTATGAAGGACTTGGTAATATTACCGGCGGCGGCGGTAATATTACCGGCGGCTGCGGCAAAGCGTCGGTTGCAGATGTCATTGTTCCCGGCGGCGCGCGCGGCGACGACGGGAAAGGGAAGGAAAATGTGTGGAAACATGAGAATGGGAGGGAGAGGAGAATTAACAGTGAAAGCAAGGAGGGCAACATACGGAAATATGACGGTACAGAATACATGATATATATGAGAGAGAACGAGAGAGATATAAATAGAGAGAGGGAGAGGGAGAGGGAGAGGGACACAGGGACATATAAAAATATATAGAGCGAAATACAGCGAGAGAGAGAGAGAGAGAGAAAAAAAAAACAAAGCACAGAAACAAAGAGAGAGAGAGAGAGACAAAAAAAAGAGAGAGAGAGAGAGAGAGAGAGAGACAAGGAGAGAGAGAGAGAGAGAGAGAGAGAAGGAGAGGGAGAGAGACAGAGAAGGGGGATGCAAACAGCAAATGTTACATACAGCGGAAGGGGAATACATGCACAGGGAGAGGACAATGGATGGGGCGTGACGTGAGGAGGAACGAGGAAGGTGGGGACCCGGTGGACGGCGGAAGGGGGGAGGAGGGGAGGAGGTGGGGATGGGGGAAGTCTGAATGGGGCGAAGGGGCAGAGCGAGGGGGGAAAACGGAGGATGGGGGCAGGAGGGAAGCGGCACGGGGGAGGCGAAATGTTGGAGGATGGGAGATACGAGGAGGCGCTCGTGGAGTGAGCGTGTGATCAAGAAAAGAATGAACTAAACCACGGACTGCAGAAGTGCGGAAGGCGTTCACATCGAATTGACAACCTGCTGGATTGCCTCCTTTGCGTTGCGCACGAAGCCCATGCACTCGGGGCAATCCGAATGCACGATGGCGAGACTGTCCATGTTCGCCATGGCTGTGTTCAGCAAGTCCCTGGCATCGGCTCTGGTCATTTTCTTTTGCGGGTTGGGGCGCCCCTGCCCCGAACCACTGGACGAAGACGACGAACTGGAAGAGGACGACGAGCCGCTCGACGACCGGGCGGTCTGCCTCTGGGCCTTCGCGCGCTGGACAACGTTCGTCGGCAACTCGATCTCGTCTGAGACAGCGCATTTGCGCTTGCCGTCCTCGGGGGGCACATGGGCAGTCTCGAGGACTGCGCGGCCATTCGCTAGCGCGGTAACCCTGCAAACTGTAAATAGCAATCCAAATCACTCCACCCAGAACCTCTTGATGCAAGAAGAAGACAGGCAGATGATAGGATATCTTATACCGAATCAAACTCAGCGTTCGATAGGTGCGTCCACCCTCCCGCCTCAGCTGGGCGGGCCCAAGCCACAAATGGCAATAGTAAACAAGAGAGTGCAAGCATGAGCGAGCGAGAGCAATAACATAGATAATTCTAAACATCATCCTATAAATCACATCCTTGCTAATATAACTTTCACAAAACGTCCCAGAGGAGACGCATGCGCCCACGTGCGACAGGCCGACGCCGAAGTTTTAGACGCGCCAACACATACACTCGCGTGGGAATCCGGCCACCTTCAATCCGGCTGGGGGGGCCCTGCGATCGTTCGCGATCCGCTGACTACCCGCGCAGGGAGTCACGTGGCTCTGCCCAATGCCATCCGTGGTCGGAAATGCGCACAGGCTAGAGCAAACTCACACGCCGCCGACTCCGACTATGCTGAGTTTCCGAAAGCCAGGGCGCCCGGTCCGAGACTGGCGCGCTGTGCCGACAGAGGCCTCTGGCCTGCCAGGAGGGGCGCCGTCCCCGCGAGCGTCGCCACTTTTCGAAGGCCAGAGCGCCCAGCCCACAACTGGCGCGCAGTGCCGTCAGAGGTCCCAAGCCCACCGGGAGGGGCGCCATCCTCGCCAGGGTCTCCGCTTTTCGAAGGCCAGGGCGCCCTGGCCACAATTGGTGCGCTGAGCCGGCGCAGGCCTCCGGCCCATTGGGAGAGGCGCCATCCTCGTGAGGGTCGCCACGTTTCGGTAGCCAGGGCACCTGGCCCACGATTGGATCACCCAGCACCTGCATGGAACTCAACGCTGATGGATCAATAACAGGCGGCGGGCACAATCTGAAGACTGAGTTACTGGCGCGCCCAAGAGAACGGCGGCGGAGCAAAACGCCTCAAACGGATCAGTCTGGACTCGAACAAAAACTGGCGGCGAGTGGGGCCCGAACCATTCAGGGCTTACTCAGGCGAGCGATGTGTTTCGAGTCAATCTGCGCTCTACTCTGCGGTAGTCAACGAGAACTCTGAAATCTGCTCCTGCTTCGCAAGCGCTCGCATGTGCACGCGCCCCCAGGTTTGCCCAGTCACTCGCAAGCGCTCGCAAGCACTCCTTGCACCCCGAACCGCCTGCCAGTGCTCTCAGGCTCATATAGGAAGCACACGCGGGGAACAGCTGGCAAAATGACGGCGGGCTCGCTGCCCATTAGCAGTTCAAAATGGCGGCGGCAGCGGGTGCCGACGCCCATGTAGTACTGCACTGCGCACCCACGAAACCGGTCTGATACAACTGCCGCACAGGGCCGGCAGAAGCCCTCGGCTCGCCGGCAGAAGTTTTTCAGCAAAACAACTTGCATGGCGAAGGAAACCGAGAAGAACCGTTGTTCGAAACATACTCGGGGAAAATCATTGTGACGGGGGCGAAGCGACGACGACGAGCCAACATGCGTTCGCCAGGTGGTAAGATAGCGCTAGCGATTGGCCGTCGCAGTCCCGATTTCAGCCACGTGCCCAAGCCTTTCGACGCAAGTCAGTAGTACGATACTGTACTTCTGCTGCCGCAAGTTGCTCTTGGACCCACTCTTCGCTCTTCCCGTTCTTCGCGGCTTGCGCGCGAAAGGTCTTCAGCGCGCGGCACTTGTAGCTCTTCCAAGCTTGCTTTTGCTTGGTGGCGTCCGGGGCCGTCGAGCTCTGAGCCACGACATTCGGCAACAGCTCTATATTCGTCCGCCCTCCTTCTTCGATGTCTGCCAAGAACGAACCCTGGATTGTCACCTTCTTAGCCATGCGACCGTCTTGGATTGCAAGGGGAAGAGTAAACTTCAAGTCAGAAGTACCGGGCTCTTGGGGAAAACGGTTGCGGCGCCGATGTCGATAAAGGAATGAACAAGACATGCGTATGGCACTGGGGATGGCGATGGAGGAGGAGGAGGAGGAAGACGAGGAGGAGGAGGAGCAGGGAGGAGGATCGAAGGGGAGGGGGAGGAGGAAGGAGGAGGGAGGAGGGAGAAGGATGGAGGAGGAGGAGGAGGAGGGAGGAGGAGGAGGGAGGTGGAGGGGGGAGGCCAATGGCAATGGAGCTCAGACGAACGAATCCGCCTCGCCGCCGCATCGGCAGCCGCCTCAAAAGACGGTCGCATGGATGCCGTACCCAACCTTCTCGCTCCTCCCTCATCCTACCTCCTTCCGCCCCTCCCTCGCGGGGGATGGGGCGGAGGAAGGAGGATCAAGTTTCGAGGATAGAGGTTCGAGATTGTTTGACGTGATTCCGCCCTTTTTGAGCCTCCAGGAGGCTTCCTTGTCGCCACGGCTGGATTCGCCCCGAAACTCTGGTCAAAACGCACCCCTGGAGAGGCACGGGGGCCGATTTCTGAGATGAGGAGTGGGAGGAGGGGGAGGCAAAATGCGACTGCCCCCTCGCCGGCGACGCGGGTCGAGTCAGAGCCGGAGAAGGGGAGAGAACAGGAGGAGTGAAGAGACGAGGACACAGAAACCAGGACTGGAGAACTGGCCACTCTGCAATGCCCATGTACAGAACCGTGGCGGAGGAAAACAACATTGTGCGATATCCCTTTTTATGGTCCAGACGTTCAAACTTGAGCATTCACATCAAAACGCTTGCATTGCGAACATCTCACTGTTGGCGCTGCCGAAAGGCACAAGGCAAGTCGGAGAGTAAGAACAGAGTGGCCGAGACGCACTACATGCGAAGTGCTGAACATCGGACAGGTGGCACAACTGCGGTAGAACGGCACGCAGTGCACATGAAGCACCTGGCCTGACCTAACATGCCGAGTACGTCTGTCAAAACGGTTGCGATCAGATCGGCGCACAAGTTCCAGGGGTGGAGGAAGATAGAACAAGAAGGAGAGAGGTAAATCAACGTACACCTCACAACAATGCCGTGACCCCCCAACATATCGTGGCCAACGATTGTGAAAACCGCTCTTACCAATCTCATCAGGGCGAGGCATGCAAGATATTTGAGGCACCAGACGGTATCGATACCGATGCTTCATGGCCCTCTCCTGGGGTGCCTTCTGACCAGACTCCCGAGGCGAATCCAGCGGTGGCGACGAGGGCCTCCCAGGAGGCCCAACGAGGCGCAAACGAGGCAAGGGTAGCGGTATGTGTGTCTGGAGAACCTGGGGCGGATCGGGAAAGGAGACGCTGCCATGAGCTCTCGGTGGCACGGAGGGCGTGGCCCTGCAGGTAGGGGTGACCTTTGGTGTGCAGCTTGGGGGGGGGGCTGCGGGGGAGGGAGGGGGCCAGATCCAAGCGCGTGGGCCAGTGCCTGAGGGAGCCCTGGTGGGCCCGCACCAAAGGTCAATTTGGCGAAGGGTCGCTCTCACGCGCAGCTGAATCTTGGTCCTGCAGGATCTGCCTCGTGGCAGCCCAACGCGCTGGGACAGCGCAGTAGAACATGATCGACCCACGAACCCGGAAAGGAATATAGAAATGTAAGGCATTGTAACATTTCAAAGACACCTGATTGGGCGACGGGCACATGCAATGCTAAATGTATCGATGATGATGTACTGTGCCGAGGGCTGTGCTGTGCTACGCCGTGCTGAACTGCGATGTGCCATGCCGCGATTGTTTTCTATATAGCGTTGTGGATCGAGTCCTCCCTGGCATCCGAGTCCTCACCGAACTGATCTGGAGCGTAAGCTCGAGCTGCTCAGGATGGTAGCTGCCCCAGAATTAATCGACAGAGGGAACATGCCAAGAGGACGCGCCGCGGAACGTCCCAAGGGACGCGCCAGGCGACGTGCCAGGGGACGTGCCATGGGGACGCACCGTGGGACGTGCCAAGGGGACGCGCTACGGAACGTGCCAATGGACGTGCCGAGGGACGTGCCATGGGACGCGCCGCGCGACGTGCCAGGTGGACTCGCCACGGAACGCGCCAAGGAACGTGCCAAAGTGTATAGTTGAGTGTATCGATATTGATGTACCGTGCCGACGGCTGTGCTGTGCTGGGCCGTGCTGAACTGCGATGCGTCATGCCGCGATTGTGCTCTCTCTCTCTCGTGCCAAAGTGTATAGTTGAGTGTATCGATATTGATGTACCGTGCCGACGGCTGTGCTGTGCTGGGCCGTGCTGAACTGCGATGCGTCATGCCGCGATTGTGCTCTCTCTCTCTCTCTCTCTCTCTCTCTATAGATATAGATATAGCGTTGTGGATCGAGTCCTCCCTGGCATCCGAGTCCTCACCGAACTGATCTGGATCGTAAGCTCGAGCTGCCTGAGCAGATGGTAGCTGCCCCAGAACTAATCGACAGAGGGAACATGCCAAGAGGACGCGCCGCGGAACGTCCCAAGGGACGCGCCAGGCGACGTGCCAGGGGACGTGCCATGGGCACGCACCGCGGGACGTGCCAAGGGGACGCGCTACGGAACGTGCCAATGGACGTGCACCGCGCGACGTGCCAGGGGGACTCGCCACGGGACGCTCCGCGGAACGTGCCAAGCAACATGCCAGGCTGCAATGCTAAAGGTATCGATATTGATGTACCGTGCCGAGGGCTGTGCTGTGCCTGGGCGACCTGGACACGTGAAAACACGCGTTTCGCTCAAGACGTTGTCAGCACATCCTCATGCTAGACATCCGCTTGGGCAACCTGGACACGTGCAAACAAAGCGTCTCGCTCGAGACATCCTCAACAAATGCTCATGTTAGACATCCGCCTGGGCGACCTGGACACGTGAAAACAAGCCTCTGGTTCGAGACATCCTCAACAAATCCTCATGCTAGACATCTGTCTGGGCCACCTGGAGGCGTGAAACCAAGCGTCTCGCTCGAGGCATCCTCAAGACCAGGGCACGAATCCACTTGAGAGATCCTCAGAATTCAGGCCCCCAGGAGAGGACAATCTATAACACAAAACAAGCGTTTCGCTCGAGACATCCTCAACAAATTCTGAAAAACAAGCGTTTCGCTCGAGACATCCTCAAATCCCACCAGCCCTTTGGGCGTGAGTGGTTCAGCGAGCTCTCTCTGTCCTCAACCCCCCTTCTTCCCCTTCGGGGAGGGGTTTACCCCTCCCCCTACCCCCTCCCCCTGGGCCTGGAGGGGGTGTTCCGCGGGTCGCCGGGGGGGTCTTTTTCGACTCCTCGGAGGGCTAAAAAACGACACCCCTCACGAGGATTCTGGCCCCGACGGGGGGACGGAGATAAGGTACCCTCCTCTTCCTTGAAGCCAAAAACATTGATTTTACTACGGTTTTGGCTCCATTTGGCCCTTCTGAGGGGGCAGCGCTCATGCAAGCTCCCCCCTCCCGTCAAGGCAATATTATTGATTTTACTAAGGTTTTGGGCTCATTTTGCCCTTCCGAGGGAGCAGCGCTCATTAAAGCTCCCCTCTTCTTGGATCCATGCCCTCCAAGATGGCCCCCCGAAGCGCCCAGGAGGCACCAAGAGGCCCCAAGATGGCCCCAAGAGGCCCCCCGGAGGCCCCCAACCGGGCGCGCCGGGCGCGCCGGTCGCGCCGGTCGCGCCGGTCGTGCTGATCGTGCCGGTCGCGCCGGTCGCGCCGGTGCCGGTCGCGCCGGTCGAGCCGGTTGTGCCGGTCGCGCCGGTCGCGCCGGTCGCGCCGGGTGCGCCGGTCGCGCCGGTCGCGCCGGTCGCGCCGGTCGCCGGTGCCGGTCGCGCCGGTCGCGCCGGTCGCGCCGGTGCCGGTCGCGCCGGTTGCGCCGGTCGCGCCGGTCGCGCCGGTCGCAATCGCGCTGGTCGCGCCGGTGCCGGTCGCGCCGGTCGCGCCGGTCGCGCCGGTTGGTTCTAGTTCGGTCCCCTTTGAATCGCAGGGCGCACCCCTCACGCAGATCCGTGGCCCCGAAGTCCCAGGAATGGCATTCTGGGAGCTTTTGCAAATCGCAGGGCGCACCCCTCACGCAGATCCGTGGCCCCGAAGTCCCAGGAATGGCGTTCTGGGAGCTATTTGCAAATCGCAGGGCGCACCCCTCACGCACATCCTTGGCCTCGGAGCGCCAGGCATGGCGTTCTGGGCGGATCTGCAAGTTCCAGGGCGAGACCGTCACGCAGATCCGTGGCCTCGGATCTCCAGGAATGGCGCCCTGAGAGGATCGGCAAATCCCAGGGCGCGCCCCTCACGCAGATCCGTGGTTTCGGAGGGCCAGGAATGGCGCCCTCGGAAGTTTCGCCGCCTCCTGGGCGCACGCCTGCCGCCAGGCATGGCGTCGTCACTGTCCTTCGCGAAGGGTGCGGGCGCGACCTCGACCCTCTCGGGTTGAGCGCCGCCCCCGTGCCCTTCCCCAGGGGCCGCCCCGTGGAGGCTGGACATGGCCCCCTTTTGTTTCCCAGCGGCTATGGCCGCCCCGCCGCGCAGTCACTCCGCGGCGCGTTCAAGCGCCACGGAGCCAGCACGGCGGGGCGACCACGGCCGCCCAGAAGTCTTCTCCCCCGGGAGCCTCTCGCCGAGAAGCTCCCGGAGGAAGGCGCAGCTGTGCCTCGTCGAGGCTTCTCCCGGAGGGCGCCGCGATGGCCGGCGGTGGAGAACGGCGCAAGCCGGTTCTCAATGCATCGCTACGAGTCCGCCGATGACGCGGTGGAGGGCGACGCGGTGTGGAGACAACGCCCCCGCCCGCCCACCCTGGCGCTCTCCCAGCCACGCCCGCGCGCGCGCGGGGCACATGGGGCCAGGAAGACATCCTGGGGGTGGCGTGTTGGGGGGCGTCGTTTCCCTCCGCTTCGCGTCCACTGGGGCGAACCAAACGGGGGAACCCCTCTCGTGGAAGCAACGAGCCGCCCCGCGCGCCTTGCGTCAAGCTGGTCTTTGCATCGCCAAGGCATCGACAGGGTGCTCTGGGGTGCCACCCGTTCTGTCGCTTCGCGCGGGCACGCGTCGTATCGCCCATGCATCGGCCTTCGCGCGCCGCGTCGCGGGGAGGGCTCTCGCCAGGCAACGAACTATTCCGCGCGCATCGCGTCGAGCTGGGTTCTTCGTGCGCGCACGCGCTGTGCCGCTCATGCATCGGCCTTCGCGCGCCGCGTCGCGGGGATCGCTCTCGCCAGGCAACGAACTATTCCGCGCGCGTCGCGTCGAGCTGGGTTGTGCATCGCACCAGTGCTTGCGCACGCGACCCCTCCTTTCTTCCACGCCGCCGCGCCGTGTCGACGACGGACCCTCTCTCGTGGCCCAGAAGGGCACAGCAGACGTGGTCCGACCGGTGCAGCTTCTCGCGGTGCCCCTCCCTCGCTGGAGGCTCGAAGGCGCGCTTCTGACCGGCGGCGCCGGGCGCAGCGCGGGCGGGAGAGCCGAGGAGTCCCAGCGCGTCCCTGGCGGGGATCGAGGAGCGCGGCAGGTGGCGCGCTGGCGAGCGAGGTCGGTCGGGGCGCCAAGACACTCGAGCCGCACTCGGCGGACGTCGCGAAGCGCGGTCCCCTGGCGGAGGCACCGAGCTGGGCAACGCATCGCCAATGCGTCGGCAGCCTACCGCGAGGACCTACCCGTTTCGTCGCTTCGCGTGCGCGCGCGTCGCATCGCCGTTGCATCGGCTTTCGCGCGCTGCGCTACAGTCCCAAGGATGCTAAGGGCGGGGGCCCTCTCGTGGAAGCAACGAACTATCCCGCGCGCCTCGCGTCGAGCTAGGCCATGCATCGCCAAGGCATCGGCAAATTGCTGTTCAGATGGGGTGGGGGGTGCTACCCTTTGTGTCTCTTCGCGCGCGCGCGGGTCGCATCGCCCATGCATCGGCCTTCGCGCATCGCCTCGCGGTGCCAAGGGTACAAACATGGGGCCCCTTTCGCCAAGCAGAGAACCATCCCGCGCACTTCGTGCCAACCTGGTCTATGCATCGCCAAGGCGTCGACAAGGGGCTGCTCGTGGCGTCGCGTCGCGCGCACGCTGCACATCGCCCTTACATAGGCTTTCGCGCGCCGCGCCGCAGCCCCGAAGATGCACATGCGGTTCCCTCTCCTCGAGGCAACGAGCTATCCTGCGCGCCCTGCGCAGCCGCTCCATGCAATCTCACCGCTGGGCGGCGCCCCTGCCACGCACAGGGACGCGCGTCCATACGCGCTGTCTTCAAATCGCGTCGGCGCGCGCGCGGGCCGCATCGCCGTTGCAGCGATCCTTGCGCAGCCACTCCGTGCAATCTCACCGCCGCTGGGCGGCGTCCCTGCGACGCACAGGGACTCGCGTCGATATACGTTGTTCTTCAAATCGCGTCGTCGCGCGCGCGGGCCGCATCGCTGTTGCAGCGACTTCCCAGGAGTCTTTGCGCGACTGTGTAGTCGTCGTCGTCGTCGTCGTCGTCGTCGTCGTCGTCGTCGTCGTCGTCGTCGTCGTCGTCGTTCTGAGATCGATATCGTCGTCTTCGTCATCGATGTCGTCGTCGTCGTTTCGAGATCAATCTGTCTTTGGTCATGGGTGGGTGGGACGCGTCCAACAAGCTTCAAGTTTGGGCTAGTGGACGCTAAACCCAAAACCCCACCCTAAACCCTGAACCAAGATGCATCAGCGATGCTGCAGCGCACCCTCCCGTTCAAAGTCCCCTCCTCTGGCGTCCCTGCAGGCTTTCCTTTCCACTGCGCAGGGCGCCCCCCTTGAGAGTCCAGCGCCGTTGGGCATGCCATTTTTGCGAGGTGCCTGGCTGCCAAAGGAACTACTTTGCATCCTCTTGGCGCGTCTTCCGGAACGCGGTAGATTATGATCGTGCCCTTCAGCGAGGTGTCCAGCGGGAGTGCCCTCTCGAAGAAGGGCCCCCCCCCCAGCCGTGCACCTGTTCCTCAGGCTTTCCACTGTGGTCACCAACTTCGTGGAAGTCTCGAGCCATCGTTCCGTTATGAAGGAGTAGGCCGTCGGCGCGCACGGGCGGCACAGGAGTGCCTTCTGGGAGGGGCCCTGCGACATCCGCGATGGGCCCTCGGAGAGCCCCGCCCAGCACCCCCAGCCGGCCCAGAGACTGGCTGCCCCTCCGAACGGGGCTCCCGCCGAGAGCATCGTTTTGGTCCGGGGACCGCGTCGAGCCCGGCGGGCGGGGAGCGTTTGGCGAGCAAGGCCGGAGGGGGCGCGAACGTAGGACGGCGCGGGGCGTGGATGAGCGACGGGCCCCGCGTCCGTACAGCACGGGCGCGCCCCGCCGCCACACGAGGCGGCGTTTGCCCCGTGTGTGTGTGTGTGTGTGTGTGTGTGTGTGTGCGCCGGATCCGCGGATCCTAAGCCCATGCCAGCGTGCGCCCGGAAAGGGGCGAGCGCGGTTTTCGCCAGCAGGTTCAGTCTCGCCTGACCTGAGGTGGAGACTTGCCAGGCCGGGCGAAAGGGGGGGATTGGGAAAGGGGGGGTTACGAAATTTGCTGCATGCAGCTGGTTTCGGCCTCACCGAGGGGCCCATTCCTCGATACATGGGCGCCTCCGGCGCCGGGAGGCGCCGGGAAAATCAGCTACGCGAGCTGATTCTCAAACCCCCCCTTTGCTATCACCCCCTTTCGCCCGACCCGAACTTGGACCGCCAGGCCCGAGGAGTTCACAGTTCAAACGCAGCAGGAAGGGCGCAAAGCAGTTCAGATCTCGAGTAGTCAGTTTGATGTACTGTCACCCTCTTGGCGGAGGTGCGTCCTTCGTTGCTGCTGGTGGTAAGTTAATCACTGGCTTCATCCGCACTGGGAAATCGTAATCAACCAGAGGAGCAGGAGCAGGAGGAGGAGGACCAGTGCGAGCCCAAGACGCATCAGCGATGTTGCAGCAAACCCTCCCCCCAAGTCTCCTCCTCATATGTCCCTACAATCATTAATTTTCATTGCGGGGAGTGCCCGGTTGTAAGACAACCGTCTGAGAAGTTTCAACGCAATTCCTGGGACTTCAGCGCCGCGAATCAACACTGTTGCGCCCTGGTGATCATGGGTCGTGCCAGAACACCATTCTTGGGACCTTAGCACTGCGAATCAACGTGACTGATGCGCCCTGACAATCCTGAATCTTGCCAGAATGAGGTTCCTGGGACGTCAACCATAAGTTTCTCAGCGGCGTCTTGAAACGGAGCCGCCCTCCATCCGTGAATTCTAATGCGAGTGTGCGCGGCGCTGACGCGAGAGCCACATTTGGAAAACCACCTTCCATCCGTAAAGCTCTTGCAAACTTTCAACCAAACTTGCGCGGGGCTGAGGCGAGAGCCGGGTTCTCAAATCCACCAGCCCTCCATCTATGAAGTTTTTTTTTGCCGGATTTGAGCACGACTGGGCGCGAGCCACATCTGAACACCTCGCGCCCTCCACCCGTGAAGCTCTTGCGAGTCTTAAGCGTCAGGGTCATGATTGGTGAGGCGTTCTCGAGCGAAACGCCTGGCCCGCCCTGCCATCACGTCTCGGGGTGCGACAGGGGGTAGTTGGTAGTTACTTACGAGGGAGAAAAGAGGGATGGAGGAGGAGGAGGAGGAGGAGGAGGAGGAGGAGGAGGAGTAGGAGGAGGAGGACGAGGGGGACAGGAGGATCTGGGGGCAGGAGGAGGAGGCGGGAGGAGGAGGAAGGGGAGGAGGAGGGGGACAGGAGGGTAATGAGGGCAGGAGGAGGAGGAGGAGGAGGAGGAGGAGGAGGAGGAGGAGGAGCAGGAGCAGGAGGAGGAGGCGGAGGAGGGGGACAGGAGGATCTGGGGGCAGGAGGAGGAGGAGGGGGACAGTGAGGGGAAGGATGAGGCCGGGGAGGCAAAGGGCGGGGGGTGATCGAAGAGTGCGCCGCGCCCTCGCGGACCAGCCGCCCAGGCTCGGGGGGGGGGATGGTTTGGTATCAGTGCGCACGTGGCTGGGCCCAGCGGGCCAAGTTTCGGGCGGGCGCGCGCGCTGTGTTGCCGTCTTGGGCCAAGAGTACAACATTGCCCGCGTTCGCCCTGCCTCGACAGCAGGTTTTGAGCCATGGAGGGGTCGCGGCTGCGTGTCCTGCGCGTCGTGCCACGCGGGCTCCCTTCTGTGATGGCGTAGCCTTCTTTTTCTGTGTGTGTTTTTGTTGTTCTCTCTCTCTCTCTCTCCGCGGCCACTCCTATTCCAACTCATCGGGCTCCTTGATGCCTAAATCGCTTCGCTGTGGCCGCGCACTTGCTACGACCGACTTGCGCGTCCGCCGAGTCCGAGACAAACAAGTCTTGCACGTCGTGCACGGCGGCGTGGCTTTTGAGCAATGGCTGAAGCAGTTAGGCGTGGACTCCCTCGACGTGGTGCTGGACATCAGCGAGTGCGGGCCCGACGCTTTCCGCAAGGGCCTGGTCTGCTCAGCGCATGGTAGAGGATCCTGACGGCGGATGGCCAGCCTTGATTGCCGCGCGCGCGGGCCGAGCGGTTGGACACTTTCTTTGCTGTTGTCTGTACGGTGGCGAGAGAGAGATACGTGAGACATTGCAGGTGGGATGCCATTCCGGAAAACGCAAGGCGCACCAGGTGGCGCAGTTCTTTGAATGTCTTTGCTGCAGGCGAGGGCGACCAGGCGTGCCATCAGATGAGGCTGGCGCCTTGTCTGTGCGGCATAGGGCGGGGGAGGTGGGGTCCGTTCCTGCCGGCCTGGTCGCGGACATGCCGGGCGTGAGACTCCAAGGATTGTTTTGTTCAGTTCTGTCGCGGCAGCGTGGCCCCTGCCAGCTTTCCGCGCTACTTAGCGTGGGTGGGCAAGCGCATCGGAAAGCGTGTGCCTTGTACGGCCATGCTGGTGTTCCTAGCCATCGACGGCGCCTCCCACCACACACACACACATTCACACATTCACACATTCACACATTCACACATTCACACATTCACACATTCACACATTCACACATTCACACATTCACACATTCACACATTCACACATTCACACATTCACACATTCACACACACACACATTCACACACACACACAGCTCTTGCGAGTTCTTGAGTTGAGCGTCTCTTGCGCGGAAGGATGGTGGCCTGTGCGTCGGGGCGGTGCGAGCGTTGCAGGCTCTTCGCACGAGGTGGAGCAGCATGAGTTTCGATGACTCCCTGCGCGTGAGAATGCTCCTAATGTTTTTATTTCGGCTCTGAGGGCCTCGTTGGAGGCCTCCTTGGGAGTCTCTTGTCTGAGTCAAGTAGTTGAATCAGGCTTGGATGATGTTGGTCTGGATTATCCTGGAGCTCTAGGTCCGGCTTTTCCGCGACTCTTTCCCTCGAGGGCAGCTGCTTTCGAATCGCTCATTGCATGGACTTTCTCGAGAAGGATGGGGCCTCTGCGCAGATTGCGGATTGCGGAGCCTTCCTATCTTGGTGTCGTGGGCCCGAGTTCCCGCAAGCGCCCGAGGCGAGGCATTCTTCGGCACCTGCGGCGTCTGGAGTAAACCTGGACAGTCCCTCAGTCTTGCTCTGAGCCTGCCCAAGTGTGGCAAGGTCCCCAACCGTCCTTCTGATTACAGCTAACCCGCAAAGTAAGGACGGGCAACCTTCCCACGGGTACCCTTGCATCCTTGCCTCCTCGGTGCATCCTGGGCCGCCTTCGTTGGCCGCGCCCCGCTCGAGGAGAAGCTTCGACACGGCCTTCCAAGACCCTTGCATCCTTGTCGCGCATCCTCCTGCTACGGGTCGGCTGTAGTGTGGCTTATGGGAGCTCCGTTGCTTGAGGCTTGCGCGGGGGCGCCTGGGAATGCCCCCAACGTCGCCGAGGCCTCGGCTCACAGGGGCGGCCGGCGAGGCAGGCGGCGGGCGCCCGCGGGCGGGCGAGCTCGACGAGGTCGCGGTGTGTGGAGGAAGCCTGCAGGAGAAATCGGCAGTGCTCTCGCGTGCTGAGCAACTTGTCCGCCACCGCTGCCATATGCAGAACTTGTGCACCACCGCTGCCATATGCCATCCACCACCGCTGCCATATGCTACCACCTCCTCCTCCTCCTCCTCTTCCTCCTCCTCTCCTCCTCCTCCTCCTCCTCCTCCCCCTCCTCCCCCTCCTCCTCCTTCCCCCTCCCCCTCCTCCTCCTCCTGCTCCTCCTCCTCCTCCTCATCCCCCTCCTGCTCCTTTTCCTCCTCCTCCTCCTCCTCCTCTTCCTGCTCCTCCTCCTCCTCCCTCTCCTACCTATGGTAATGGTGGTGGCCATCGCGGACCTCGCAGCGAAAAGCTCGGGGCGGAGTCCCGCCCGATGCAAGGCCCAACTCGTTCCGCTTCGCTTGCTTATACTTCGAGAAAGAAAAACACCAGAACAGCATCGGATAATAAGTCGAACAAGAAAACACGCAATCGACGAAGCAAACACGGAATAATAATAATAACAATAATAATAATAATAATAATAATAATATCATTAATAATACTGATAATACTAATAATAATAATAAGCATAAGAAATACTACTAATCGAATAACAGCGCCATGAACATACATTTTTGGCGCCTGGCGCGCTCCGCGATCCAGGGAGGAGGTGCGGCGCAGATCCAATAAGTCCGCGCGGAGAGCAAAACGCTTATGTTTGTTAGATGTGTTCTTCTTCTAACGTTCCTTCACTGTGAGTATCAAATCTTTCATTGTGTGATGAAGTTGCCGCTCGGATCCTTTCCCCTTGTGGCCGTGGTGTGACCACTCAGAGATGGAGCATGTCCAGCCCACTTCCAAGTCCTAGCAGTGGTCTTGGTCTCGCTCATGACTGGGCTCGGGTGTGGAGGCACCCTCGGTGCCGCGTCTGCTTGCGAGGGAAGCGGGGCGCGAATTGTCCGTCTCCAGACTCGGGGACCGATTTAAAGCCACCGCCCCCCTCGCGCGCACCTTGTGGTCGGTCTACGGAAAGCCGCGTCCCACAAATAAGAAATTCGTGTCCCAAAAGGCTGTTGCCTGAACCCCCTATCGGCTCGATACAGGCCTCGGAAAAATTAGCGAACACTCATGCCACATTCATCTGTGAACTCCTCCCCCTTCCCCCAATGTTCAAAGTTGGCGGTGGGTCTGATGAGTTGCACCTCGACCGCAGTCTCCCCCCCGCGTGCCAACTTTGAGTTTCGGTGGCAGGGGGGGGGGTGTTCACTAATTGTTTCCCTCTACCGTACGAAGCTAGTTGCAGTTGCGGTGCTGTTGATTGTTCGGAGTGCTCGCTTCTCTGCGCCCGCCTCGGCTGCCACTGCTACCGCACGGGCGGCGGGGTGGTGTGTCGGGGGGCTCGCGAGGCGTTGGTGAGTGGTTCCTGCCGGCCTTGCAGAGTGGCGGCAGGTGACTTCTCCAGGGCAGGCGCCTCCAGCTGCAGAGGAGGGCAGGGCGAGCAGCGTCAAGTTTTTTCCCCCGACCTGGTCAGAAACTAACGCTGTGCTGGCATGTCGGAGCTGTGGCTGGAAACCCCTTGTCCTTCTCCTCTTCCCGCCTCAGCTCCCCGTCGTTTTCATACAGTCGAGACGCTGCAGTAATGATTATGATGCTCCAACCCACTTTAGCCTTGATCACCAGAACGAACTTCGAGCGCCAAGGACGTACCGAAACTGGAGGGTTTTCACGCGTC
This sequence comes from Prorocentrum cordatum, assembly GCA_963575745.1. Classification (NCBI taxonomy): domain Eukaryota; class Dinophyceae; order Prorocentrales; family Prorocentraceae; genus Prorocentrum; species Prorocentrum cordatum. The sequence goes on from CAUYUJ010018459.1 coordinate 116,550, forward strand.
GGGCCCTGGAATGCGATACTCGTTCGGCACTGTTTCGATACTTTTCTGGGCGCTCGGAATTATTTGTGGGATGTGGTCCTCAAGCGCGGTGGGAGCAGCATAACCTGAGGACCACTCTTGGTCCAGGAGGAGCTCCGGTTCCTGGGCCCTCCATAGCTCTAGGTCGGGGCCGTCTGTGTGGCCGAGGCTTGCCGTGGCCGGAAGCGTCCCCCCGTTCCCGACTCGGCTTCCCTTGCGGTAGCACGCTGGCTGCATCCTGCTCGCCCAGCGCGTCCCCCGTGGAATGGGCACGCGAGAGGGCCGACCGCCGCTCGAGCACTGACCCGTAGGGACTCGTATTCACAAGGTCGCGAGCCTCTCTCACGGGGCCACCTCGGAGCTCGCCCCTTTGAGCATCGGGGTATGCCCCCTGTCGGCCCCATGGGAAGTCTGGGTCTGCGGCATACTCTACTCGCAGGGGATTTTGCAAGTCGTACCCTACAGCTGCTCTGCGGGCGTTTCGACGCTGACCCCCTTTATGCGGATGTCCTGTCCTGTCCTGTCCCCCGCTTCCCTTCCACAAGTACACAACATGAATACCACCCACCTCTCTCCCCTGATGGTGTCCGGAAACTGTTCGGCTCCCCTCCGCTCACTGTCTTTTACACAGGATTCCTGGGAGTTGGGTTTTCGTTGGTCTTTCTCGAAATGTTGCTCCCGCTGAAACGCTGGCCTCATTCGCGGGCTTCCGCTCTGTCGGAATCGGCTCCCGCTGCAGCGGGCCTCATTTCCGCGCTTCGCTCGTTCCGAATCGTGCTCCCGCTGCAGCGTTGGCCTCATTTCCGCTCTTGCGCTCGTTCCGAGGCGTGCTCCCGTTGCAGCGTTGGCGTCATTATTTCCAGTGCCATGCCACGGCGTGCGATGCCATGTTATGTGGTGCTCTGCCGTGCGATGCCATGCCTTCAGCTACAATGCTAGGATATGCAATGCTTCACAACGCAGTGCCACGCCATGCTATGCCATGCTACGCTTTGATTTCCAACGACATACAATGCCGTGTTCCGTTATGTGCCTCTGTGCGATGTTATTATTTCCATTGCAACGATTTGTGGTGCGATTCTTCACTACGCAACGCCACGCCATGCTGTGACATATTACGCTCTGCCGTGCTCGTCTACGCCTTGCTATGCCGTGCTCTACGATGCATCGCGCACCCTCCAGGGGAAAGTGCCCTGCTCGAGATCCGATTGTGCGAAGAAAGAGGATATCTACGCCATGGCAAACGATGGGAAAGGGGGGCAGGGGTGTAGGACGTATGATATGACGCGAGCGCGCCTAGCTTGTCCCCCCCTCCCTCCCGCCGCCTCCCGCCGACGACGGCCACGGCGCGCTCCCCCCCTTCCCCGCCCGCCAGAAACTCCCGAAAACCGAGCAAGAGGAGATCTGGCAGCTGTTCGCCGCCGCCGACCCCGACAACGACGGCGAGGTCGAGGCGGGCCCTGCCCGCATAGGGCCCGCCCCGCTCCGCATCCTTCCGCGGCGACTTCGGCCTCGGCCAGCCCGATCCGACTCGAGACCCCGATGTTCTCGGCGATCCGCCCGAGATCAATTTGCTGGCTTTCTTCATAAGCGTTGGGGAGGATCCCCCCCCGACGGGGGTCAACCTCGCCTCGTCGTCGCGCCGCGACGGGGGTCGGAGCGCCTTCGGCGCGCGGTGGCTGCCCGCGGCGGGGTCGATGTGGGGCTGTCCGCGGGGGTGGCGCCCCCCCGACGCCTCTTGAGAACTTTAGTAACCCGGAGCAGGCAACCTCGAGGCGACGCAGCAGAAGTCAGAGCATTCGTTGTCTTATCAGCACACCCGGCGCTCGTCAGCGAGGGGCCGTGCGCTGATGCAGCAGCGGGTGCTCTGACTTCCTGGTGCGTTCCCTGGAGATTGTCTGTTCATCTTGGTGACGACCCGTCGGTGCTATCGAAATGGGGGCGGAAAGAAAGTGTCCGAAGACCGACAGCATTTCCGGCCCATGTTGAGCAGGACTCGGTGTCAGTGTGGCCGCGGACGTTGCCCATTTGAGACAGGAGGCCGCCTGGTCCACAGAGGCCGCTGTAGGTTTTGAACCAGATTTGCTTTTTGGCATCGTACCCATTATTGCCGCACCCATTTCTCGGCGGCGAGCGAGGGGGGGAAATGAGAAGGAAAAGGCATTCTCAGAAGGCGTCGGGCCTGCTCAGAAGCCCTCGCGCCTTCTGAGCAGTTTTTGATGGTCTTCGGAAGGCTGGGGGACTTCCGAGCCTTCTGAGAAGGCATTCTCCTTCTCTAGGGAAACGAAGAATGACCTAAACATACAAGCTCGGAGGTCGTCGCTGATTTCTCGGATCGGCGCTGGACCCCCCTCCCTGGCGCGCGAAGCGCGCCAAGGGGCGGCGCCGGAGGCGCCGCCAGGGGGGTCCAATCAAGAAGTAGTATGAGGACGATGGTTCGACTATTTTTGAATATTTTTGAATATGTTTTGTATTTTTTGTTTTTCGTCTGGAATCCGCCTGTAGGGGGACATGCCCGACCTAAGCCTGGCTTCGAACGGCACAAACGGGGCGTTCCAAAAAGGGCCTTGCTTCGAGGATAGAAGGGGCTGTCATCTTTTCCGCCGCGGAAGGCGGCGGAAGAGCGGCGGAAGGTCGACGGAAGTAGAACGAGGCCGCCTCCGCCGGGAGAAGCCGGCGGAGGGCCGGCGGAAGGCGGCGGAAGTAAAAATGCGTCCCCAAGAGATAAGAACGTTTTTGGGTTCAGGGTTTTCGAAATCGCCCAAATACATTCCCAGACCTGTCTCAGCCTGCGTTCTGACCAGAATGTCGCGAGGAATCCAGCCACGGCGATGAGAAGTCCCCCCGTGGCTCAGGAAGGGCCAGAAGAACGCCCCAGATCTAAACGCCTAGATCCGACGCAGAGGCCGATTCGATCGGGTTTCCGGGTTCGATGCTGACTGATCTTGTCCACTCCGAGCACCGATTTTGGGCTGCCGCTGTCTCAATTCCCCTGGCCCCGAAAAGCCACGAAGTTGAGAACGATATTCCGAAACTGGTGAGAACAGGTCTCCGAAGTTGGTGACCGCAAAGCGCCGCACCTGGCCAGGCAGGACTTGCCGAGCCGGCGAGGGCCAACCTCCGAAGCTGGTGCGAGTCAACTTCGGCCCCCGTGGAATGGCTGGGGCTCTCCTGGGGAGGCCTGTGGGGCCCCCCTGGAGAGGTCTCTGGCGAGGACTGGCGCCGGTGCGCGGTCGCCAAGTGGGCCTGGGCCAGGGCGGCCTGGGAGGAGGAGGGCAGAGAGCTCCCGTGCGTTCCAGAACGCTCTCGAGTTGGCCGCGGCCCCCACCATCTTTTCTGAGGGCTCGCTTCGATTTCTCCGATTCGATTCGATTCGAGTTCGGCGGATTCCGACTCCGATTCGAACATCGATCTCGGACTCCGATTCGGATTCCGACTTGGCCGTGGAGGCCTCACACGCCTACCCATGTCCGACGATATGCGACTTCTCCCGGCTCGGCTGCGTTCGAGTCGGTCGGCGTGCCGCTGCTCCCGCAGAGCTGGGGCCGGGCAGGCTGGCACCGCCCCTCCTCGCCCACGCGCTCTCCAGCGTCACGTGTGGCGTGACTGACTGGCTGCCCGCCTGCTTTCGTCGACTGGCGCGCGGCGCTGCGCGGGCGCCTGGTGCTGCGCCCGGGGCCGCCAGACTAATTCGTTTCAGGCGGCCTGCGCATGGGCCGCGTGCCGCCCCGGCCCCCCTCCCCTCCCCCCCCTCCCCTCCTCGACTGCCGCTGGACTTCTTCGATGGGTAAAAGTGTCGGCGTGCTCCCATGGGAGGCTTCGGGCCGCCGGCGGCCTGGCGCCTCCGCCCACAGCGAGCGGCCCGCGCTGGCTGTCGGAGAGGCCCCGCCGGGGCGCCGGGCTGCGGGCAGGCGGGGCCCGCCTGGCGCGCTCCTCCCGGCCATGCGCAGTCGAGTCGAGCTCCAGGCGCCGCGCTCCACCTCTTATAGGTCACTTGAAGTCTCTCCCTGCCCGGCTTACGTAAGTTACTCCAGGTCCTTCAATGATCAAGCAGTGGCGAAGCGTCCTGGCGTGCCTGTAGCCCTACCAAGCAATGCTCTAAGGACCTTTCGTGGTTTCCGCGAAATGTTCTTAGATCATTTCTGGCGGTGTCTGTCTTTTTGTATCACATCGGGTTTATGTTCTAAGAACATTGTTTTTGTTCTTAGAACATTTGGGGGTTCAGAGAACCTTTCGTGGTAGGGCTATAGGAATGCCGGGACGGTCGGTCCCTGCTCAGAATAAGCACCCCCGCAGACCTCCCAGGCGTTGTCTCCCGACTCCCTCCCAGGACCCACGGCGGCCCCCAGGCTTTTCGGCCTCTTCCCCGGGACCCGCTCTCCATCCCGAGCCGGGCTCGAGCCGTGCTGGACGGCCCCGAGGGCCTGGCAGGGGCCCCCAGAGGCCGAAGAGGGCGGAGCACCGCCCCTCGTGATCTGTGGTTTGTTCCTTCCTCAGGGGGGGTCTCTGGGCAGCCCGCAGTCCTTCTCTGGGGACGATTTCATCTGACTAGATCTTTGATCGGGCCGGGCGAAAGGGGGGGATTGGGAAAGGGGGGGTTACGAAATTTGCTGCATGCAGCTGGTTTCGGCCTCACCGAGGGGCCCATTTCTCGACACATAGCCGCCTCCGGCGCCGGGAGGCGCCAGAGGCGGCGCCTTTCTATCCCTTTGCTATCCCCCCCTTTGCCCGACCCGATTTGACAGTTTTCGACTCCTTTTGGGAGTCCGTTCCATTCTGTGTCGGTTTTCGCCCAAGCTCCCCCTGTGGGGCGGGCACGCCCGACCGAAGCCTGGGCAGCCCGCGGCCCTCCTCTCGGAGGCCTCGGAGGAGGAGCAGGAGGGGGAGGAGGGGGAGCAGGAGGAGGAGGAGGAGGAGGAGGAGGAGGAGGAGGAGGAGGAGGAGGAGGAGGAGGAGGAGAGGGTGGAGCCGGAGGAGAGTGCGGAGATGCGGAGGAGTAGGTGGAGGAGGAGACGGAGAAGTAGGCGGATGAGGAGGATGGGGAGGAGGAGGAGATGAGGGGAGGAGGGGCAGGAGAGAGTGGGGGAGTGTGAAGAGGAGGAAGAACAGGACGAGCAATTCGTGTCGAGGAGAAGGGAAGATGGGGTGAGGAGGGGGGATGCACGTACAATAAAAGGGGTGGCGACAAGCAGAGGAAGAAACAGGACGAGGAGGAGGAGAATGCACGAAGGAGGGTAAGGTCGTCGTCGTGGCGCAGGAATAGGATATGCCGCTCAAGGCTATGAATCGCCGTCAGGCGTGCGTTGCACATTTGAGGCGCATGAGCGTCACAGCCAGGACGGAAGGCCCTACACAATCTCTCGGCTGCCATTTGTGAGGAAGCGGGTGGTCGCGACGGTACGGAGTTGTTTTACATGTGTGTTTACATTGAGTAGTGAGCGGCTGCGAAGCAGTAGCCTTGATCATACACCAACTAATAGCGAGTAGGGGGTACACCCTGGAACATATCGATGGTAGCCGCACGGATTTGCACTGAGGTATCCGTGCCTTCGCCCGACACATCATGTATACTCTGTTTTAAGCCTCACGCTGGAAGCCTATGCCGAATACTCTCCATTGGTGATAGTTGCTGTTTTCTTCCTCATGGTAACGCTCGTTACCCCGGTCGAACCTCCTCGCCCCCCCCCCAGGTTACGCTAACGATCGTATTGGAGGGGGGGCTGGACGGTCCTGGCCCCCCCGTGGCAGAGTGCATTATCCAGTAGCCGTCTGTGGCTGTGCCTTCGTCGGTGCCTCGCCCGCCGCGGCTTTGCCCCCGTGGATTCGGATGGCTTCGCCCGCATTGCTCCGATAATTTGTAGTTTGGGGCCAGCGTTCCGACCTGGAATTTCCAAATGTAAAATTTAATGAAAATTAGCCCCGCGCCAGAATCGAAAGTGCGAAGCAGGGTCAAATACCAGCCTGCGGCGAGCAGCACAAGTTTATATCGCCATGTTGGCGCAAAATCGTCGCTGGCAACCCATCCAGTTTTGCCTGGGGGCCCAGCACCCCCCGCAACTCCGACTTTCGTAGCTGGACCCCCCCTACATGTTGTGGTGCGCACGGGCGATTGATGCGCCGGTGGCACGGACGAACCTTGGCGGGTGCATGCCGCGGCCGCCGTTACCACTACCTTCCCGCCCGACCACTTCCCCTCCGGGTAACGGTTACCGGGTAACGACTGGTACCTTGGAAAGAAGAAACAACAGTCAGTTCTGCATGCTGACGGTTGCAACCATGCAGTAGGCTGGTCATGTTCTCAGGGGCGACGATCGGGGGGGATAGACATAGGGGAGCATTGACGCCGAATCGCCCATTGATCGCCGATAGGTGCCTGATCGCCCCAGCCTGCCCGGTGCGGATTCACTATCGGAGGCCTATCTCCGATCTATTGGCGATGTATCCCCGATTCCAGGTCGATGTGCCCCCCCTATGCCTAGCCCTCCGCATCGTTGCACCTCATGTTCCTGTTCCCGAGAGGTGACCGCATTGACCTTGGATTTGACAGCGCTGATGTCGATTGTCGGAGACACTGCAGGGCAAGCTGTTCGTTTCGCCCGTGGCCGCCTGAAGACAGGAGCACGCAGAGCAGCTGCTGCCCCGGCGCGGCCCTCTCGACGCCGATCTGCCGGCCTCTCTCGGATGCCCTCCCGCAAGAGTGACTCTTTCCATGCCGCCAGCTAGCCCATCCCTCCCCGTCGCGACTTCAGAAGACGCCCCACCCTCTTAGAGCGCCGCCTTTCTCGCGCTACTCTATGAGTAGAACAACGAAAAACGGCATGATCCACATAAACTGTCAGAGGTCTACGCGGGTTTCTTGGATCGGCGCTGTACCGCCAGGGACGGGGCAGGGTGCGCCGATAGGCGGGTCTGGCGCAGGTCCAAGAAATTCGCGCGGAGCTCTGAAAGGTCATGCTTACACCGTTTGTGTTCCTCGACTGAGTGCGCGCCGCCAACCGCCGCAGACCGCAGACCCCCTCCCCCTCCTTCGGTAGTAAATCATGGGAGCCTGGTGTGCCATCTTAATGCCGTCGCCTAGCGTCCGGGAGTCGTTGGGATAGCCCGATTTTGCGTCGATTTTGCGTCGATGTAGCGTCGATGTAGCGGCGATTCAGCGTCGACTCAGCGTCGACGAGCGTCGATTCGCAGGAGCCGACAAGATGGGGCACGGGAGGCTCCCGCGAGTGGCCACCGAGCCCCCCGCTTCCGGCGCTGCCCGCCCAGCGGGCGCGACGCCCCGGCAGGAGCGGGAGATGGCGGAGCTCTTCGGGTTCGCCATGGGCCGCGGCTCCCGGGCCCTCGCGGGGTACGGCGCCGCCGTGCCCGGGCAGGGCATCATCAGGCAGCCCGCGTGCCCTGCCCCCCCTCGCTGCCTGCCCGCCCGCGGTGTCTGCGCGCCCGAGGTCCCGCCCCCCCCGCGGGAACCGAAGGAGAAGACACGGCATCGAAGAAGAAATCGAAGAAGAAGAAACGGCAATCGACGAAGAAATCACGGAATAATAATAATAATAATAATAATAATAATAATAATGTTAATAATAATAATAATGACGATAATGATAATAATGATAATAATAATAATAAATAATAATAATAGTAATACTAATAATAATAACAATAATAAGAATACTAATAATAACAACAACAATAATAATAGTAATAGTAATAGTAATAATACTACTAATAATAATAATAGTACGAACAATAATAACAATAAGACGAGACATAAGGAACAGTAATGACCGAGGAAGGAAAAGACATACACATGAATTGTTGGCGCTCCGCGCGGATTTCTTGGATCGGCGCCTTGGCCCCCCCCCCCCTGGCGGCGCTTCCGGCGCCGCCCCTGGCGCGCGGAGCGCGCCAGGGGCGGGAGGGGCCCTTTGCAAAGTGGGCCACGAACTTGTGCGCAATAGCGCATGCAAGAGTTCAGGCTATCACACGCGCATCATACAACACCCCGTGCAAAGGTTGGGATGCAGCAGTCTGTGCGCGCGCAAATGCGATATTTTTTTTGCTCCCTCGTGCAATCCGTATTTCTCTACCCTACCACCCCTCCTCCTCCTCCTCCTCCTCCTCCTCCTCCTCCTCCTCCTCCTCCTCCTCCTCCTCCTCCTCCTCCTCCTCCTCCTCCTCCTCCTCCCCCTCCCCCCCCCAACCCCTCCTCAAAGTCAAACGCAATCTCTTACCCAACCCGCCCGCCCCCGAATTTTTCAATGCTGACCGGGCGCGCGCAGCGCGGCCCCCGCGGGGGCAACAAAAAGATGGCCGTCTCGCCGGTTCCGCGGCGTCGGCATTTGCCTCCGGGGGCCGGGGGCGTCGCCACGTCGTTGGAAGCAGTTGCGCCTGATTTCGAGGGGGGACGTAGAGTCGGGGCGCTGAAGAAGGAACCCTTTTCGCTGGGGAGGGGCTCGGTGTTCCTCGATTGTTTCAAAGTTTGCCTCGGGTTTCCTGAGGTTTTCCATCGGAAATCGAGGTTGAACTTATGGGAAAAAGGGGCGTCGCCGCGTCGTTGGAAGCACTTGCGCTCGATTTCGAGGGGGGACGTAGCCTTCATTAACGGGCGAAGAGCGGTATAAGATACACTGTTTCCCCGTCGGGGACGCCTGTCCCAGGGCGGCTGGACAGTTTATACCCTTACGGTGGCACCGTAGGGGTATAAACTTTCCAGCCGCCCAGGGGCAGGTGTCTCCGACGGCGGAAAGTTTATTTTATACCGTTCTTCGCTTGCTGACTTCAGGGGGCTTCCCCTAAGGTCCCAGTGGTGCAGTGCGCATGCGTTTCCCCCACCGAGTGCAGCATGTCGTGGCCCTACAACTGCGGCGTTCACAGCTGCACATGGCTGGGTCCTTCGCCGTGTTAACTTTCTTGAAACTTCCCAGCCGTCCTGTGGTGCTGCAGTGCTTCATGGATTCGGCTGATGCAATAGGTGAGCCCGCCGGCGCAAGAGTTGGAATTCGTCGCGCGCCGCCCGGCTCCAAGCCGTGCGCCCTCGGCTGCCGCAGCGTCTTCTTTGGGTCCGCGAGGGTATTGTTGATCAAGCTGTGCTCGTGGGCCCTCGTCTCCTACTACTTGATTTTAGAATGTTCCAACCTACAAGCCTCGTCAAAAGTATCCAGACATGGAAGGTGAAATCCTGGAGCACGATGCTTTCGGGCACTCGTCAGAGAGCGCGTTCTTCAGTGCTGAGAGGGCGGGGTTGGTTTTTGGACAACGCCGTGTCCGAGTCAACAGGAATCCGTCAGCATTGGAGCAGCACTGTACCCACAATCACCGAATTCAGAAGTCTTCTGTTTATTTTTGACGAGGCTTGTAATACTTGATTTTAGAATGTTCCAACCTACTTGAGCCTTGATCACTAGAAAGGAACTGGAAGGTTTTCAAGTGTCGGGCCCTGGGAGGCGATATTCGTTCGGCACCTTGCCAGCGTGTCGGACAGACCATGTCCCGATACTTTTCAGGGTGCTCGAAATTAGTCGTGGGATGTGGTCCTGAGGTTCGAAAGGAACAACATAGACTTGAGACGTCATCGCATTTGACTTTGTGATCGCAGTCCTGTTCGAGAGGCATATGTACATGTGCCTTCGTATTGTCTTTCTCACAGTATACTCAGGCACCGCTCTCGCGCCTGAGTTGTCCGCACGCATTACACTGGAGTCGCGATGTATTGTCCCGCCCGCCCAGCCCGCCCGATAGTGTCCGCCTGCCATGCCCGCCCATTTTGGGACCGACCGCCCAGCCTGCCAGTCAAGGTCCGCCCGCCCAAATCGTCTGTTAGGGTACGGTGGGTCGAGTGCTTGGAAGCCCATCCGCCCTCTTTAACGTCCCGCTGGACCCTCTCGCAACAAGACGCTGCGCCGCCGCTGCTTCGTTTCCCTTCTCCGCAAGGCTGCGGTCCTCGGGCTCCTCCCTCGCTTCGGGAAGGCTGTCCCGCGACGGGGCTGCGGCTGTGCGAGCGCTGTGCCACTCCAGGCTTTTCTCTTGGGGGGGGTCCCTTCGACGCGCGCTCGCCTGGGCCTTCTCGCTCCTGCTAGGGTCCGCCCGCCCCAGTCCGCCCGCGAATCAAGGCCCGCCCGCCAGACCTGCCCTTTTTAGGGCGGCCTGTCGCCTGGCCCGCCCGCTGGGGCTGGGGTCCGCGGGGCAGATGTGGCTGAAAGGGAAAGCATCGGGGCAACGGAAGGTTGGAATAGGCCTAGGGTTATGATGTTCCAACCTACTTCAGCTTGGAGCACCCGAAAGAAAATCGAGCACCAAGAAAGCACCGAAACTTAGTGTTTTCACGTGTCGGGCCCTGGGAAGCACTCGTTCGGCACTGTTTCGACACTGTTTCGACACTCTTTCGGCACTTTTCCGGGTGTTCGAAATTATTTCTGGGATGTGGTCCGTAAGTACGATGTGAACAACATAAGCAGTATGGGGGGATGCATCGACACCAAATCGCCTATTGATCGCCGATAGGGACCCGATAGCCCCACCCCGCCCAGGAAGGTTCGGATTCAGTATCGGGGGCCCATCGCCGATCCATCGACGATGTATCGCCGATTCCAGGTCGACGCATCACCCCCTATGCCTATCCCCCCTTATCGTTGCCCCTGAAAGCAGCCTCGAAAATCAAAGCCTCCGGCTCTCTGTCCCGCCCGCCCGGCCTGCCCATACCAGCGTCCGCCCGGCAGACCCGGTTGTGCTGGCCTGCCTGGGTTTTTTACCATGGAGTTGGCCAGCCAGACGGAGGTCCGTGCATAAACGAAGAAGGTGGGAATCGATGGTTTCGGCGTGCAAATGGACAGGTACGTGCGCAATAATAAGTGACCGGTCTTCAAATCAGTGTTGTTGTCTTGTTTTTTTATTTGCCAAAGCCTCACGGCTGGCGCCGCCGACCCTGGCGGCCTCGGCCCTTGGCCCGTCCTGGATTTTTGCCGTGTGCCCCCGACACGCCCCGGGGGGTGGCATTCTGACCCGGGACCCCCCCCCCGGGACCCCTCCCCAGGACCCCCCCCCGCGGGGAAGGGGTCAAAGGGAAGGGGCTTCCCTTTGTTTTTTGGCGTTTCTTTGTATTTCTGCAGAGCAAGTATTGTTGATTGAGCTGCGCAGGAAAGTATGTTGTTTTTGATCGAGGCGCCCCCCCCCAGCACTGACACCGTGTCTTTGCACATTCGACCCGCATAGCATGCACGGGTGGCCTGCCCAAGGGTACCCTCGCATCCTTTTTCGCCTCGGCCCATCCTTGGCCACCTTGGCTGGCCGCGCCCCGCTCGAGAAGTTTCGAAGTGGCCCTTCTGGGCCTTTGCATCCTTACCGCGCGTCCTTATGACACAGGTTTACCGTGTTGAAGGAAGCCCTCGGGCTGAAACTGTGCCCCTGGGCCCCCGTGGCTGCATCCCCGCGAGCGGCGAACACACATCCGCATCCGCACCCTCGCGGCCTGGGCTCTCGGGGCGCGATCTCCCGCGGATGCGCTGCCGCACGGGTGCGCTTCGCGCGGGGCATCCGCGACCACAAGCGCCCTGTGTCCGCTGGGTCGCGGCCCACGAGCCCGGCCCGCGAGGCCGCGGATACGGATGCAGTTCTTCGCCCACGACATGAAAAACTCCCGACGTCCTCTGCATGTATATTGGAGTCGCCCTCTCGCTAGGGGCATCCGCAGATTGTTCGCAAGAGTCGCGCTCTTGGCTTGGACGTTCTTCTCCTGTGCTCCAGAATCGTGCTCTCGCTCGGGACCTCCTCGCAATACAACCAGGAGGTGCGCTCCCGCCGCTCAGGAATGTCACTTTCGCCCAGGACTCCCGTACCGCGCTCTCGGCTCCAGCCACCGTTGCCCGTGTCGCAGCCGCGCTTCGGCGCCTTGCATCTTCGGCACCCCCGCGACGGAGTGCACGTTCTGAGTTGCTCTCGCGTTCTCGCTGCCGCCTCTTCTTTTCTCTGTCTCCGCTGTGCCTCAATGAGTTCCTGGCGCGTCCCGCCCGTAGCCCGACCAGCGCTTGCACCGCCTTTGCGGTCTTGCGCCCGTTTATTCAAACATGTGCTTCGCTTTCTCGCTGATGCTCCTGACGTCTCTCAGCATGTCCCCTTCGTCCGCCTCCTCCCTGCATGTGTGTTTTCCGCTATGCGATTGATCTCGTCCTGCCTTCTCCCCCTCGTCTTTGTCCGGCGTTGCCTCGGACCCCCCCCCCGGCAGGCTGGTAGACTTCGACGGCCGTCGGGCAGTCACGTGGCCGAAGTTCCAGGAGACCAGTCTCGTCCCGCCTCCTCCTCGTCCTGCGCACCTCGCCTCGCCTCCCCCTCGCCTTCGTTGCGTCATCCGCCTCCAGCTTCTCCCCTGCGTCATCCTCCACGCCCTCCTGGTTTCCGCCCTCCTCTTCTTCCTTCGTCTGTTTCGTCGTCCTCGTCATCGTTCTCGTCTCCTTTGTTCAAGCTCAGTTGAGCCTGCTTCGGAATGGCTGCCGCAAATCATCCCAGCCCTAACACGCTTTCTGTATTCACCATCGCTTTTGACATCCACGTTGTACTCACATCCCTCCTACCCGCGCTGTCGCTGATGCGGATTCGAAGTTACATTGTTGGACCAGCAGCTATGTATTGACAGGTGCTCATGGTCGTTCAACGCGAGCGCAGCTCGTCGGCGCGGCCTCTGCGACAACCCGTGCAGGCGGCGTGGGTTGCCCTCTGTCCAGTGGTGCCAGGTAATCGTTGGGGCAGTGGTGCAGCCAGGCACGTGGTCTTCTTGCTGCAATGGCCGCGCTGGTGCTCCCAGCTTCATACTGAACGACTGCAGGCTGAGGTGTTCGCAGGATTTCCATGTAGGATGTTCTGAAAAGTGGCGAGCGCGGATTATGTGCGATGCTTGTTCGGACAATTCTCGGGCGATGCCGTTGGCCACAATTGAAGTACCCATCTGGTTCGAACATTCCAAGTGCGCAACTTGTACCATCCCTGCCACGTGTTCGTGTGCCCGTGGGCATTGGGGCGTTGCTGGGTGGTCGTAGTGTCCCCAAGCTGTCGTGTGAAGCTCGCGTTTGGGAGAAGCGGTCGCTTGGTACATTGGCATCAATCCTCAACAGAGCACCTTCCCACCCAGATGTCGCGATCAAAGCGCAGAAACAGGAGCAGGGCATTGGCCTGTATATCTGCTAAACAATGCTTCCCGGGCTATCAGAACATCTGGATGGACTTTGGATGTCCTTGGGAGGTTTCTGGTGTTCCCCTGGGGGCCTCTGGAGGGGATTCTAGGGGCCTCTTGGGGGCTGCCTTGGATCATGTTGGGTTACTTTTGTGCCATCTTGGGGCCTCGAGGGGCTGGCTATGACTGGCTTGGGC
>CAUYUJ010018459.1:139920-179920 GCA_963575745.1 Prorocentrum cordatum
ACGGAGTGAGGGCGGGTCGTTTTCAACATGTGGTTCTCGCTGTAGCGCCGCGCATATTCATTTTTCAAGATTGCAAGAGCTTCACGGATTGAGGGCGGCTCCTTTTCAACATGTGGTTCTCGCCCAAGCGACGCGCACATTCGCGTTGCAAAATTGCAAGAGTTTCACGGTTTCCCATGATCAGCGTACCAAAAGTTGTGTTTGGGAAGGATTCAGGATTATGAGGGTGCAACCACTTCTTTGATTAGAGGTGTTGGAGTCCTAGAAATGGCGTTTTGGCACGGTTCAGGATCGTCAAGACGCAACAGTCACGTTGATCCGTGGCGTTGGAATCCCGAGAACCATGTTTTGGTATTCTTCAGGGTCTTCAAACGGTTGTGTTCCAACGAGGCAGTTCCCTCAATGGAAATTAACCGCTGTAGGGGCCTATGAAAAAGGAGCTTGGAGGGCGGGTTCATTCTAACATCGTTGATGACTCCTGGGTTCACACTGGTCCTCCTCCTCCTCCTCCTCCTCCTCCTCCTCCTCCTCCTCCTCCAGCCTCGGGCGCGGAAAAGGCCAGCGGCCGAGAGAATCGCAGGAGGCGCCTCCTGGCCCTGAGCCGCAGAGCGCCTTCGGCACCAGCCGATGGCGGCCGATGGCACTGGCCGTGGCGGCAGAATTGAGGGAGGGGGGCGGGCGTCGAGTGGGGGTGGTCGTCGTCGTGTGGGGGGGGGTAGGGGGGCGAGGTGCGCGCTAGTCCCCATAGGGGGTGCCTGCCTGGGTTGCGCGCCCCTTTGGCAGATCGCTCCTGAAAGGGGCAGCGCGGACAGCTGTCCGAGGGGCCATGGGCCGTCTCGCAGAGAGCGGAGTTCCACAACTGTCGCAATGCGACGCCCAGAGGCACGAGAGAATGCGATGCTGCCATCATCTTGGACCTCCGCGGGCAACCTGAACTGAACTGAACTCGTTGTGTTCCTCCTCCTCCTCCTCCTCCTCCTGTTCCTCCTCCTCTTTCTGTTCCTCCTCCTCCTCCTCCTCCTCCTCCTCCTCCTCTCGCTCTCTGCCGTGGTCTGCTCCCGTCCTCGCCCCTCATCTCGCCTGGGGTCTGCAGCTGAGCCTGGTTTGGAAGCAGCGTGCCCCCGCGAAGTCGGCCATCAAGTCGTCGCTCCGAGCTCCCGTCTTTTACCACACGCTGAGAGCAGACAACGCCCTCTGCGGCCTCGCGTGCCGCTCGGCCGCCACACCCGCGGCGAGGCATCCTCGGCCGCCCTCGCAAGAGGTGCGCTGCGGAGCCCCCCCGCGTAGCTGGCACGAACTGTCAAGCTACGTGCGCTCCTCATCCCCCTCCTTGTCCTCCCTGTCCTCCTCCTCCTCCTCCTCCGCTCCAGCCTCCTCCTCTTCTTCCCTCTCCTCCTCCTGCTGTTCCTCCTCCTGCTGTTCCTCCTCCTCCTCCTCCTCCTCCTCCTCCTCCTCCTCCTCCTCCTCCTATATACCTCTCCTCCTCCTCCTCTTCCTCCTCCTCCTCCCGCTCCTTCTCCACCCCCCCCTCCTCTCTCTCTCTCGGCCTGAGGCTGCATCGAACGAGGAGGAGGAGGACGAGGCCGAGGACGAGGAGGCGGACGAGGGCGCAGGGCTGGAGGCAGAGGGTCTGCGACGGAGCCGCAGCCCTCCGTCGCCCCGCGCGAGCGACCTCCGGGGGACGCCTCCCCTGCCCCACCTCGCCGCACCCTCGGCAGCAGCCCGCAGGCCCTCGAGGGTGACCTCGGGAGGTTCTACGACCAGCTGTCTGGGGATCGCACGTCTCCTCCCTGCGGGGCGGGAAGATGGGATGCTGATGATGCTGATGATGATGATGATGATGATGATGATGATGCTGATGATGATGATGATGCTGATGCTGATGATGATGATGATGATGATGATGAGGAGGAGGAGGAGGAGGAGGATCAAGATGAGGATGATGCTGATGATGATACTGATGATGATGAGGAGGAGATCGATGAATAGTGATGTTAGCCAGCGTGAACCTCAGGCAGCGGTGGTGCACTGAATCTGGTGCAACCTGGGTGGAGCAATCCATCTGGTGCAGTCAATTCAGTGACATTAATGCAAAGCAGTTCAAATCAATGTAACACAGTGCGGAGCAATGTGAAGCAATGTAAAGCAGTGCAACTCAGCGAAATAAAATCCACGCCAATGCAAAGCCATGTAGAGTAATGCAAGCACATGCAAACTGATACAGCACAAGTCAACAAGTGCCGAGCACTACCCAGACATGCAACGCGATGCAAATCATTGCAACGCAATGCAAAGCAATGGAAATCATTTGGCACCAATGCAAAACCAGGCAAAGCAGCGCCAACCAATGCAACGCCATGCAAATCAACGCAATGCAACGCCATGTAGTTGAAGCCAATGCACGCACTGCAAAACAACGTGAAACAACGCAAAACAGTGCACAGCAATGCACAGCAATGCAACACACTGCAATGCAATGCGAAGTACTGCCAAGCAGTGCAACGCAACAAAAAGGCAAGGCGCAGCAATGCAACGCGATGTCAGGCAATGGCAATGCACAGCAGTGCAACGCAAAGCGGTGCATAGCAGTACAGCGCAAAGCAATGATGCAGAGCGACGCGCAGCAGTGCACTGCACTGCAGAGCAATGAGCACCGCAAAGCATAGCAGCGCGAACACATGTCCAGCAAAGCACAGCACAGCAACGCAAAGCATTGCAACGTGCGAGCCTCACCAAGTCAAAACCGTGAGCAAGGACACGGCGACGACGGGCGGCGAAACAGGCGGCCATAGAGGCCGACGGTTGGCGGCGGGCGGCCACAAAAGCCGGCCGGACCGCCAACGAGGCCCAGTTCTTCGGAAGGGAAGTAAGAGAACCCTGGAGGGTTTCTCCGAAGGTTTTGCGACCCGTCCTCCTCCTCTCCACCTCCTCCTCCTCCTCCTCGTTCTCCTCCTCCTCCTCCTCCTCCTCCTCCCTCCTCCTCCTTCTCCTCCTCCTCCTCATCCTCCTCCTCTTCCATCTCCTCCTCCCCCTCCCCCTCCTCCACCTCCTCCTCCTCTTCCGCCTCCTCCTCGGGTCGCCTACGGCCCCCGGGGAAACTGTGCACAGAACCCTGAGTGCAAGCACTGTCTGGGGAACAAGAGAAATGGCAGGAAGAGGCAGAGGAAGAGGCGGAGGACGGGGAGGGAGGGAGAACTTGATATATGAGGAGGAGGAGGAGGAAGAGGAGGAGGAGGTAGAGGATGCAGGCGACGACGAGGACGAGGAGGTGCGAGCGGATTTCCGAGCGGAGGTCCGAGCGGATTTCTTGGATCGGCGCTGGACCCCCTGGCGGCACCTCTGGCGCGCCATGGGAGGGGGGTCCAGCGCCAGTCTAAGACATCGGCGCGGACAGTAGCGTTTCGCGGGAGGGCGCGGTGAGAAAGACAACGGAAGAGTCCCACAGGGGGGACGGGGAACCCGAGACCGCCCAGCTTGGCAGCCGGTGGGGCAGCCGTTCCGCCTGGGAGTTCTGCACAAGTAGTCTCAGGAACCGTGCTCTCGCTTCAATCCTGGCGACAGTGCTGGTCTGGACGGTCACTGTTGGTCTGGACGGCCCCGATTTCTTGCGAGAGAATGCAACGAGGTGCTAATGGCCGTGCTGCCCCTGCCCTGGGGGGCGTCTCTCCGCTGTCGCCCTTGTCCCAGCTCCATCGTTCCGTAGTCCTGTTTCGCTGTCAGTCAAGCCTGGCGCTCAGACGGCGCAACAGCCAATGATTGCCACATTGGTCGCGATCGCATATAGGCTATTGTTGCTGAGGCCTCCCTGGCCTCCGTTGGAGATCCCAGCGTCGTGGCTCGCTCGAGTGCGGATCGCAAGTGAGGATTCGTAACAAATTATCTTTGGGGATGGCTGGAATATGACAATACACTGCAGTGTACCTCTCACTGAGTGTGGTGCTTAGTGACCCTTCGCCACGGTTTTCCATTCTTGTTTTGTTCCGAGTTCGAGATACAAACGAAGATGAGCTTGGCAGCATGTTGCTGAGACTCCGTGAGTGGAACCCATCAAGTTTCCGCATGTCTGCTTGATGGAGCCAGATTGTCAGGGATCGTGCTCTCGCCTCCATGCCGGATGCCACAGGGGGGGCGGAGAACCCGAGACCGCCCAGCCTGGCAGACAGTTCGCTGGAAAGGTCTTCACAATTCATGAATTCGTAGTCTCGCCTCCATGCTGGCTATACATTCTCTAATAGCTGGAGGGCCCACATTGTGGTAAATCACAGCATACGGGCTCCACGGGGGAACGGGCCACCCGAGACCGCCGGGCCTGGCAGCCGTTTCGCCGGAGACTTTTGCGCACAATGCATTCGGGACCCGTGCTCCCGCCTCCATTTGGTGTTAAATTTTCAAAACGAACAGATTGTTCACTTTCACAGTCAGTTTAAAAAGCCATTGAAAAAGAGTGGTTAGAATTTGAGGAGAAAGAAACCACAGAGGGAACGGGGAACCCGAGACCGCCTGGTCTGTCAGCTTTTTCGCGTGGGACTTCCGCACAGCTTATTCAGGAGTCGTGCTCTCGCTTCAATGCCGGCTACACTGTCCGGCCGGACGGCCACGGTTCCTCAGGTCGTACAGGCCGGGCAGGTTCCGCAGACCCCACAGGTCTCACAGGTCCAGAGGTTTCGCGGGCCCCACAGGTCTCAAAGGCCCCTCAGGCCCCACAGGTCTCACGGTCCCACAGGCCCAACAAAACCCACAGGTGCTACACGTGCCACAGGACCTAGAGGTCTTACTGGTCCCGCATGCCGTAGAGGCCGCACAGGTCCCTCCAGGTCCCAAATGTCGCACTGGTCGCACAAGTCCCACAGGTTCCACAGGTGTCGCAGGTTCCACAGGTCTTGCAGGTCCAACAGGAGTCCGACAGGTCCCACAGGTCCGACAGATCGCGCAAGTCCGTGTTCCCCACGTGCCCCACAGGTTCCGGAGGTATCGCAGGTCCCACGTGTCCCACAGGTCTTGAAGGTCTCGCAGGTCCCACAGGTCCCACAGTTCTCGCAGGTCTTACAAGTCTCACAGGCCACAAAGGTCCAACATGTCCCACGGGTGTCGCAGGTCCCATAGGTCCCACGGACCTCCCACAGGCCCCACAGGTCGCACAAGTCCACAGTTCCACCTGCCCGGCAAGTTCTACCAGGTCGCAGGTCCCACAGGCCCCACGGAGGTCCCGCGGGCCCCCCAGGCCCAGAGGTGCCACAGGTCAACGGGCCCACAGGTCCCGCAGGTCCAACATACCGCAGAGGCACCACACGCCTCACAGGTGCCACACATCCCACAGGCCCCACAGGCCTCACAGGCTCCTCCGGGTCCAACAGGTCCGACAGGCACCACAGGTTCCACTCGCCTCCGTGCCAGCTATCACAGCTGGGACGGGGAGCCCGTGACCGCCCGATCTGGCCGCTGTTTCGCTAGAGATTTCGTCACAATTTCTTGTGAAGGCCTGACGGCCGGTGCCGCCGACCCTGAAAGACATCGACGACGACCAGGAGGGGGAGGAGGAGGAGGAGGAGGAGGAGGAGGAGGAGGAGGAGGAGGAGGAGGAGGAGGAGGAGTGAGGAGGAGGAGGAGGAGGAGGAGGCGGAGGAGGAGGAGGAGGAGGAGGAGGACGAGGAGAAGGAGGAGGAAAAGGACTCCCCCCTGGGACCCCCCCACTGGGGAGGAGGACCGGAGGAGGACCGGCGTGGGAGAGGGGAGGGGAGGGGGAGGAGGACCCCCAGGGACGGACGCGTATCTAACTCCCTTCCCCCCCTTGCGGCTCCTCCCCACATCCCCTCCTGGGAAGGAGGACCCGAGGAGGACCGACGCGCCGGAGAAGTACTGGCGTGGGAGAGGAGGACCATCAGAGGCGATGCGGATCTGACCCCCCCCCCCGGACACCCCCCTTCCGCCGGGGAAGGGACAAAGGGAAGGGGCTTCCCTTCGACGTACTGAGGACGTGGATGGAATTCCCTCAAGCTAGGAACCCGTTCCCCGAACGAGGAATGGTGTTTTTTTTGTTCTCTCTCTCTCTCTCGCTTCCTCGCTTCCCGACGGGAAAAGAGGATGAGAAGGAGGGGACGAAAGAAGGTACCTCGTCGACGAGACCGGACAGACAGCCCACACACGCCGACTAGGTCGGCGGGTTCGGGGATTCGTGCTCTCGCCTTTCAGCATTGCAACATGTAGCATTGCAGCGCGGCGCCCCCTTTTCGGGTCAGACGTTACTCAGAGTCTGCTTCCAGCAGGCCTGCACGCGCAACTTTTTATTTGCCGATGCGCCGTTTGAGCGCCGGGCTTGACTTACTGACTAACGTACTCTCGCCTCCATGCCCGCTACCAATCAGAAGGAACGGGGAACCCGAGGCTGCCTGGTCCAGCAGCCTGTTCGCTTGAGATTTCCTCACATATTATATGTCGGAATCGTGGTCTTGCCTCCGTGCCGGCGAGATTTTCCTTAATACAATCGGGGCGCTGAAGAAGGAACCCTTTTCGTTGGGGAGGGGCTCGGTGTTCCTTGATTGTTGTGCAGTTTGCCTTAGGTTCCCCTGAGGTTTTCCATGGGAAATCGAAGTTCAACGTTTGGGAAAAAGGGGCCTCGTTCCTTATGGAGGGTTCCTTAGGTCAGCGCCCCGACTGTAGCATGTCGTGAAAGGGTTCTCACAATGAGAAGGGTCCCACAAGGAGTGGCGGGAAGCCCAAGACCGCACTGTCTGGCAGCCGCTTTGCCTGAGCGCTCCTCACTTGTAGATTCTACGTCGCGGTGCGCATGGCCGTGCTCTCGCCTTTGTCCCGGCTGCATCTGTCTCAGGGCTCCACAGGAATGCCCAGGAAGGCTCCACAGGAACGCCCAGGAGCGTTCCTCCCTTGTAGATTCTACGTCGCGGTGCGCACGGCCGTGCTCTCACATGTGTCCCGGCTGCATCTGTCCATTTTTGTCCTTTGCTCTCACCTTTGTCCTGGGCAGGAATGCCCAGGAAGGCGCGCTTTCACTCCGCCGACCTTCCCGGCCCGCCTCTTCCCCCCCTGCTGCCACCAGGGTGCGCTGCTGGGGTCATTTTGGCCTCCGGGGTTCCAGGGTCGAACCTTCGGCGTGCCCTCCTCCTCCTCCTCCTCCTCCTCCTCCTCCTCCTCCTCCTCCTCCTCCTCATCCTCCCTCCTCCTCTCCTCCTCCTCCTCCTCCTCCTCCTCCTCCTCCTCCTCCTCCTCCTCCTCCTCCTCTCCTCCTCCTCCCCCTCCTCCTCCTCCTCCTCCTCCTCCTCATCTCCTCTCCTCCTCCTCCTCCTCCTCACCCTCCTCCTCCTCCCTCCTCCTCCTCCCTCCTTCCTCCTCCTCCTCAGCCCTCTCCTCCTCCTCCTCATCCTCCTCCCCCTTCTCCTCCTCCTCCTCCTCACCTCCCCCTCCTCCTCCTCTCCCCGTCCTCCTCCTCCTCCTCCTCCTCCTCCTCCTCCTCCGCGTCCTCCTCCTCCGCGAGCTGCTCGCTCCCACGCGCAGCTCTGGACGGCGCCGCCTCTCCGAGGCCGCCCGCGCTCCTCTCCTCCGTCCCCTGCTCTCGTGGCCTCTCGAGGCCTTCGTGTGCAGTCGGGCACGTCCCTCTGCAGTCGGGGCGCTGGAGAAGGAACCCTTTTCGTTTGGGAGGGGCTCGGTGTTCTTTGATTGTTCCACACCTTGCCTAAGGTTTCCCTTCAGTTTCCGATGGGAAATCGAGGTTGAACTTATGGGAACAAGGGGCATCGTTCCTTATTTCGGGTTCCTTAGGTCAACGCCCCGACTGTACAGGAGGAGTGTTCAAAAGCAGTCCACAAAAATACTCAGGGGACGATGTTTTGACTAGTCTTGACCATGCTGGAATATACATATATACACACACGCACCATTTTTGATTTTTCGTCCCAAATCCGCGCGCGGGAAGCTCGCGGCGTGCCGACCGGTGGCAACCCCCGCCGCCGACGCCCCGCGCACGATGGACGCCGCACTAGCGACGCAGCATCGATCGATGTTGCAACCCAGACAGGATCGCATCGTAAACAAAATCAGGGCGGAAGGCTTTAAGCCATTTTCGGCCTCGGGGGGCCCTTGCCGGGCCTCGAGGCCGTGAAAAAAAACGACCCAGGATGGAAAACCGGTCCGGGGGAACGGGTCGGGATTCGGGAGCATTGAGACGGGGGTCAATGCAAACGGGGGTCAGCCAGAGCGCCAGAACCTGCAGGATCCTGCAGGGCCAGGCTCTCATTGACCCGGGCTTGGGTGCAGGATCCTACAGGATCCTGCAGGATACTTCGCGTTGACCCGGGTCTAGGCGCAGGGTCTTGCAGGAACTTGCAGGATTCTGCAAGCCCTGGCTGACCCGGGTCTGGGTTGACCCGGGTCAGGAGATTCCCGAGGGATTTCCAGGGACCCAGTATTGAAGAGTTCAGGGCGTCGCATGTCTGGGCAGGCATGGCGCTTCGGAGACGGCCGATGCTTCGGTCGAGCGAGGCCCGCGGGGTCGGAGGCCAGCGCCGAAGTCGGCCCGACACGAGCCTGCCGTGCTTCCTCGTCCTCGCTCTCTTTTTGCTCGTGGTAGGAGGAGGAGGAGGAGGAGGAGGAGGGAGGAGGAGGAGGAAAGGAGGAGAAGGAGGATGAGGATGGGAGGAGGCGGGAGCGGAGGCTGAGGCGGAGGAGGAGGAGGATTGCGGGGGGATGATGAGAGGAGGAGACGGAGGAGTAGTAGGAGGAGGAGGAGGACGGAGGAGGAGCAGGAGGAGGAGGAGGAGCGGAGGAGGAGGAGGAGGAGGAGGGGGTGGAGGGGGGGGGAGGTAGGAGGAGGAGGAGGAGGAGGAGGAGGAGGAGGAGGAGGAGGAGGAGATGAGGATGGAGGAGGAGGAGGAGGAGGAGGAGGAGGGAGGAGTAGGAGGAGGAGGAGGAGGAGGAGTGGGAGGAGGATTGGGAGAGGAGGAGGAGGAGGAGGAGGGAGGGGGGGCGAGGGAGGAGGGAGGGGGAGGGGGAGGAGGAGGAGGCGGAGGAGGAGGAGAGGAGGAGGAGGAGGAGGAGGAGGAGGGGGTGAGGAGGAGGAGGAGGAGGAGGAGGAGGAGAGGAGGAGGAGGGGAGGAGGAGGAGGAGGAGCGGAGAGGAGGCGGAGGAGGAGGAGGGTGAGGAGGAGGAGGAGGAGGAGGAGGAGGAGGAGGAGGAGGAGGAGGAGGAGGAGGAAGGAGGGAGGGAGGAGGAGGGAGGAGGAGGAGGAGGAGGAGGAGGAGGAGGAGGAGGAGGAGGAGGAGAGGAGGAGGAGGAGGAGGAGGAGGAGGAGGAGAGGAGGAGGAGGAGGAGGAGGAGGAGGAGGAGGAGGAGGGAGGAGGAGGAGGAGGGGAGGGAGGAGGAGAGAGGAGAGAGGAGGAGGAGGAGGAAGGAGGAGGAGGAGAAGAGGAGGAGGAGGAGGAGGAGGGGGGGGCGGGCGGGGAGGAGGAGGAGGAGGAAGAGAGGAGGAGGAGGAGGAGGAGGAGGAGGAGGCGGAGGAGGAGGAGGAGGAGGAGCAGGAGGAGGAGGAGGAGGAGGAGGAGGAGGAGGAGGAGGAGGAAGGAGGAGGAGGAGGAGGAGGCTCGAGGGGGCGTGCTGGTCGGCGGAAAGAGAGCAGGGCAGCGAGGCTCGAGGGGGCGTGCTGGTCGGCGGAAAGAGAGCAGGGCAGCGGAAGCAAAAAAGATCCTCCCCCTCGTGGCGGGGGCGCCGGGGCCTGGAGGACGGCGGCGACATGACGGTGTTCGCGCTCGCGGACGGGCTGCAGAACCTGCGGATCGGCCCGCGGCCGCGGGTGGGGGAGGAGAGGGCTGAGGAGGAGGAGGAGGAGGAGGAGGAGGAGGAGGAGGAGGAGGAGGAGGAGGAGGAGGAGGAGGAGGAGCGTTTCGCCTTCTTCCTCCGCTTCCTCTTTTTTTACTTTCTCATTGTTTTCCTTCCTTCCTTCTCGTCCTCCTCCTCCTCCTCCTTCTCCTCCTCCCTCCCTCCTCCGTACCCATTTTGGCTCAAGATGCTGGTTTCCTGGCGGAGCCAAGTGGATACCGCTGGTCCGCGGATCTGCATTCTCCTGCTCACCTTTATGGCAGTGCAGGCTTCGGGGGCCATTCGCTCACTGCATTCTAGACGCTTCGCGTAACCCCGTCAGCCCATCCAGAAACGATGCCCTGACGAGTTGCCATGATCAGGGATGTGGAGGAGCATGCAGTGGAAGAAACGGCTGGGTAAGACGTCATACCCAAAGAGGAGGAGGAAGAGGAGAAGGAGGAGGAGGAGGAGGAGGAGGAGAAACAAGGGAGGAGTAGGGAGAGGGGGAGGGGGAGGAGGGCGAAGGAGTAAGTAGGAATGGGCGGATGAGGAATAGGAGGAGGAGGAGGAGGAGAAGGAGGAGGAGGCCGATGAGGAGAAGAAGACGAGGAGGAGGAGGAGGAGGAGGAGGAGGAAGAAGAGGAGGGCGAGCAGAAAGGGCAGAGGCCTCTTCGATGTTTCTCGGAATCTCTTCAGGTGCTTGTCGAGGGCTTTATGTAATCAGTCCCGCAGGCCTCATGGGGCGTCTTGGGTGCCTCTGGGGGGGCCTTTTGAAGCATCTGGAGGCCTCTCGGCGGCATCTTGTGAGCCTTGGGGGCCTCTTGGGCGCCTCTTGGGGCCTCCTGGGCACCTCTTGGGGCTGACTTGGAGCACTCTTGGGAGCCTCGGGGGCCATCTTGGGGCCAACTTGGAGGTGATCAATCTTTCAACGAAGGGAGCGGTTCCACCCCCCAGGAGGCCAAACTGTGGCCCAACCTGAGTCACATCAGTGATTTCAGCCTTCTCGTCGAGTGAGCCGCCGGCCAGAGCCCTTAGGGCAAGTCTCCGGCAGGCTCGTGCCGCGTTGACGCGGCCGTGATCCCAGCACTTCCTCCTCCTCCTCCTCCTCCTCCTCCTCCTCCTCCTCCTCCTCCCTCCTCCTCCTCCTCCTCCTCCTCCTCCTCCTCCTCCTCCACCACCTCCTCCTACTCGTCCTCCTCCCTTCTCCTCCTCCTCCTCCTCCTCCTCCTCCTCCTCCTCCTCCTCCTCCCTCCTCTCCTCCTCCTCCTCTCTTCCTCTCCTCTCCTCCTCCTCTCATCCTCCTCCTCATCCTCCTCCTCCTCCTCCTCATCCCTCCTTCCTCTCCTTCCTCCCTCCTCTCTCCTCCTCCTCCTCCTCCTCCTCATCCTCCTCCCTCCTCTCCTCCTCCTCCTCCTCCCTCTCCTCCTCTCCTCCTTCCTTCCTCCTCCTCCTCCTCCTCATCTCCTCCCTCCTTCCTCCTCCTCCTCCTCCTCCCTCCTCATCCTCCTCCTCCTCTCCTCCTCCTCCTCCTCCTTCCTCCTCCTCCTCCTCATCCTCCTCCTCCGCCTCCTCCTCCTCCTCCTCCTCCTCTCCCCTCCCCTCTCCCTCCCTCACACCATTTCATCTCTCCTCAGCCCCATCCTCCGCCTCCTCCTCCTTCTCATCCTCCCTTCCTCCTCCTCCCTCCTCCTCCTCCTCCTCAATCATCCTCCTCCTCCTCCACAATCCTTCTCCTCCTCCTCCTCCTCCCCCTCCTCCTCCTCCGCCTGTGGAACGCGGCTGGTGCCCTGGAGTCGACCAGTCTCAAGCGGTCTGCGCTGTCGGCAGGCCGCGTGCGTTCCAGGCTTGGCGATCCACGCGGGCGTGGGAGCCGCCTCTCCGGCGTTCTCGCGGCGTGAGCCCGCTGTCGTCCGGCTGGGCACACTGCCTGTTGTGCTCGACCGAGCAGCCAGCTTCCAAAGGTGTGATTGTTGTGCTAGCATTAGGTCGGGCGTGCCCCCTCCTACAGGGGAATTTTCGACGAAACATAAAAATTATCCCGGCAAAGCAACAGAACAGCGATTTGTTTAAGCATATCTGGAAGGATTCCCCTTCACATTCAGGTGAGAATCCAGTTGTAGAATTCTGCTGTTCTCGCAGTCGCAGTCGCATTCGCAATGACAGTCACAGTGGCAACGGCCTTAGGATTCAATGGAATCCTAAGGATTCCGAGGGATTCCTAAGGCATCCTTAGGCATCCTTAGGAATCCATAGGAATCCTTAGGAAACCTTAGAAACTAACTAAGGATGCCTACGGATTCCAAAGGATTCCAAAGGATTCCGAGGGAGTCCTAAGGATTCCTATGGATTCCTACGGATGCCTCAGCCTGCCTCAGTTTCAGCCTCAGCCTCAGCCTGCCTCGGCTTGCCTCAGCCTCAGCCTCAGCCTGCCTCGGCCTCAGCCTCAGTCTGCCTCAGCCTCAGCCTCAACCTGCCTCGGCCTCAGCCTGCGTCAGCCTCAGCCGCAGCCTGCCTCAGCCTCAGCCTCAGTCTCAGCCTCAGCCAGCCTCAGCCTCAGCCTCAGCCTGCCTCGGCTTGCCTCAGCCTCAGCCTCAGCCTGCCTCGGCCTCAGCCTGCCGCGGCCTCAGCCTGTCTCAGCCTTCCCTCCCCCCCTTCCCCTTCCCCTTCCCCTTCCCCCCCCCATTCAGCCTCACCTTGTCTCAGCTTCGGCCTGCCTCGGCCTCATCCTCAGCCTCAGCCTCAGTCTCAGCCTCAGCCTGTCTCGGCCTGAGCCTGCCCCGCCTCAGCCTCAGCTGCCTCAGCTCAGACATGCCTCAGCCTCAGCCTCAGCATGTCTCAGACTCAGCATGCCTCAGAGTAGCAGCCTCAGCCTCATCCGCAGCCTGCCCGGCTTGCCTCGGACTCAGCCTCAGCCTGCCTCGGGGCTCGCCTCAGCCCTCGGCTTGCCTCAGTTCAGCCTCAGCCTGCCTAGCCTCAGGCCTCATCAGCGCAGCCCAGCCTGCCTCAGCGCAGCTTGCCTCAGCTCAGCCACAGCCTCAGCCTCAAAGCTCAGCCTTCAGCCTGCCTCAGTTTCAGCCTCAGCCTCAGCCTGCCTCGGCTGCCTCAGCCTCACCTCAGCCTGCCTCGGCCTAGCTCAGCCTAAGCCTGCCTCAGCCTCAGCTGGTCAAGACTCTTCAGCTTCAGCCTGCATTCAGCCTCAGCCTCAGCCTCAGCCTCGCCTCAGCCTGCCTCAGCCTGCATCAGCCTCAGCCTCGGCCTCAGCCTCAGCCTGCCTCAGCCTCCTCAGCCTCAGCCTGCCTCAGCCTCAGCCTCAGCCTGCCTCGGCGTGCCTCAGCCTCAGCCTCAGCCTGCCTCGGCCTCAGCCTGCCTCGGCCTCAGCCTGCCTCAGCTCGGGCATTCAAAATATGGCACAGGACTGGTGTTCTGGGAACACCGAAGATCACGAAGTGGC
The DNA here is from genome assembly GCA_963575745.1 of Prorocentrum cordatum. NCBI lineage: Eukaryota > Dinophyceae > Prorocentrales > Prorocentraceae > Prorocentrum > Prorocentrum cordatum. The sequence goes on from CAUYUJ010018459.1 coordinate 153,179, forward strand.
CCACAGTTGGCTCCGGGCAATCAAAATATGGTACAGGAATGGTGTTCTGGGAACACAAAGATCACGAAGTGGCCCACAGTTGGCTCCGGACAATCAAAATATGGTACAGGAATGGTGTTCTGGGAACACGAAGATCACGAAGTGGCCCACAGTTGGCTCCGGGCAATCAAAATATGGTACAGGAATGGTGTTCTGGGAACACGAAGAACACGAAGTGGCTTACAGTTGGCTCCGGGCATCCAAAATGTGGCCTGGGAATGGTGTTCTGGGAACACGAAGAACACGAAGTGGCTTACAGTTGGCTCCAGGCATTCAAAGTGTGGCTTGGGAATCCTGTTCTGGGAGCAGAAACTGTAGGAATCCACAGGAAACGATAGGAATCTATAGGAGTCCTGGGGAGTCCCCGGATTCCCCGGATTCTCCCGGCATCCGCCCAGACCCCCCTGGGGAGTCAAGATGCTTTCTTTTGACCCCACTAGAAACCTATCAGTCTTCGCTGTTAGGTAAATACCCCAACAATACCACGAAAAGGTCAAAACTATTCCAAAAATAGTCCCCAGACTATTTTTGCATTATTTTGTGATTGTTTTTTTGCATGTTTTATCTATCGTCGAAAATCCCCCTGTAAGGGGGACAGGCCCGACTTAACGCTGGCATCTTTGTGGCCACCGTCTTCTTGCACGTCAGCACAATCAGAGGTGCCAGTGTGCATGCTCAGGTTCTCTGCTTCCTGTCAGGAGGGAAAGAGACACACGGACACATTGGATCATCGACTCCCAGGAAAAGATGGAAAACATGGGAAGTGGGGGGGGAGACGAAAAATGCATAGAAAATGTAGTGAAATATGGGGAGTCCTGGGATTTGTGTTTATTTATTTGTGTGTCACTGGGCCCCTTCATCCTTGTAGGCCAGGAGTTGGGCAAGGGGGTCCTGCAGACAGGATATATTGTGGGGCTCTCAGGCCCTGGTGCAGCATGGTCTTGTCATCGGCTGGCTGGCTGGCCGAGCCTCCATGCCTGGACTGAAGTCGGGAGTGTCCCTCTACAGGACGAATATTCCAAAATGGTAAAAGAATAGTGTGGGACGATTTTATGACAATGTGTGAATATCTTTGCATATTTTGGGGGTATCATGAAATTTGTCGTCCAAAATCCGCCTGTCGGGGGACACGCCCGACCTAAGCGTGGACCTGGAATGGCCAAGGTCCCTGAAACTGACCGTCTACAGAGGAGGCCCATGCCAAGAAATACCCTTCGAAGAGGAAAAACACAGAAACATACACTTTTGGCGCTCCGCACGGATTTCTTGGATCCGCGCCTGGGCCCCCTGGCGGCGCCTCCGGCGCCACCCCTGGCGGGGGTCCAGTGCGAATCCAAGAAATCCGCGCGGAGCGCTGAAAGTTTATGTATATGCCGTTCTTTCTTCTTCTAACCCTGCTTGCCTCCAGGGTGCCCTGGGTTTCTTTAGTTTCGATGGTTTTGCGATGGAGAGCGCGACGCTCCCACACCGAAAATCAATGGACGTCCTGGGGTCTCAGGTTGGGTTTCTTGTGGAAGGTTTCTTGTGGACCGCCCTCTACTGCATACGAGGGACTGGGTGGAAGTTTCAGCGCTCCTGACAGTTCCGCCCCCGAGGTCTCACCTCGGACGACCTCTCGAACCTGCTGTACAGCCGGTTCGACACCTCTAAGCCCACGCTGTCCAGGAAGGAGTTCACAGAGTGGGCCAGAGCCTCGGCAGCATTGTTTGGCAGTGTCGGGTGCGCAGTGCGCGCGTGGGCTTCCAGAAAAGATTCGCCATCGACGGATCGAGAAGTTGTCTTAAGTCGGGCACGTCCCTCTACAGGAGGAATATTCAGAAATTGACCAACAATAGTCTGGGGACGAGCATTCTTTGTCCTCCCAAATCCGCCTGTAGGAGGACACGCCCGACGTGAGAGTTGTCACCTCTTCCTCGGTAGAAGCCCTGGGAAGGCCCGCGGAAGTAGAACGGCGGCGGCTCCGCCAGCGACAGCGGGCGGACGGCAGGTGGACTGCGGCGGCGGAAGTAGAAGTGAGACGCCAGCACGTCGCAATTATCCAGATGTTCCGAAATCAGCAAAGTCGTGCCGGGATGACCACTGAAGCAGCTTAATCGTAGGTCGGGCATGTCCCCCATCCAGGGGGATTTGGACGAGAAATAAGACGTACCCCCAAAATATTCCCAAATGGTCAACAAATTGTCTCCGTGCGCTGCCTCTCCGCTGTGCCCTCCTCCACCGGCGGGCCTCCTCTACCTCGCCCCCCCCCCCCCCCCCGCGCAGGCCTCACCCGCGCCGTGCGGCCACTGGCGCTGCGACTGGACTCCACTGCGGGAAGGCCACCCAGGCCCCGACCACGGGCGTTCACTGAGCAGCCCTTCCCTGTTCGATCCCTTCCCCCGGGGTGCGTTGGATAATCGGGGAGGTTCTCGACGCATCCTCTCCCGCGTCGGTCCTGGTCCTGGCTTCGTCTCTGGAGTCGTCTCCGTGCGCTGCCTCTCCCCATGCGCCCTCCTCCGCCGGCGGGCCTCCTCTGCCTCTGCCCCCCCCCCAAGAGCCCTCCCGAGAGGGCCTCGAGAGGCCAACAGCACTGGCTTTCCCAAAGGTTTGCCAGCGCCTCTCGGGGTTCTCCACTTTTCGAGCCTCCGACGCTCCAGGACGTCCCCCGCTCCTCCTCCTCCTCCTCCTCCTCCTCCTTCTCCTAGCCGTTTCGGGTTCACGTACTTCGAAGCGGCTCGTGAACACGGGCCACTTCACAAGCGCACGGCGCCTCCCGCTGCAGAGTCCAGCAGTGGCGGATGGTGCCAAACCCGCCCGATGTCTTGCCTGGAGCCAAGACTCCCCTGTGGAGTTGCAGCTGCGGGTGCCCGGACAATTGGGCGTCCAGGGTCATATGCAGAGGCTGCGGCAAGGATGCCCCAGTGCGAGTCGTCCAGGCAGCTCGTAAGGCATCAGCGGCACTCAAGTCAGGATCGGTTCGCGGGCCTCGTGGTGCCTGGGCTCAAGGGCCGCCGCCGATCGGACCCAGCAACAAGGAGCAGATGCGCCTCATCCAGGAGCTCAGGGCAGAGGTCGCACAGTTGGCGGGCAAGCAGCCCCCAGCTCGGCCGCCATGGCAGTCCAGCTCCCCTTCGCCGCAGCGGGGCACGACGGGCGGATCGTCCGCCAAGCTCTCGTTCGCTGATGTGCTGCAGTTCCTCAAGGATGAGGGCGTTGACACGGCGAAGGTCGAAGAAGCAGAACAGGCAAAGAAGCAGGCTACGGCAGTCAAGCAGCCCATGTCCAGGGCCGCGCACTGGAAGGTCGAGAACCTCCGCACCAAGCTCTCCAAGGCGGAGGTGCGTGCGGCGGCGTTGCGCAAGCAACAGGAGGATCTTCAGGCCGAGATCGCTGAGCTGGACAAGAGCGTCGACAAGCTCAAAGAGGACCTCGGACAGGCTGAGCAGGCGCTTTTCCGCGTCCAAGCAGATGGAGATCCAGTCAGAGCAGTCACGGCCACCCTGGACGAGGCCGTCGCCCAGTCTGATGAAGGACAAGCTGCATTGGCCACCCTCCAGCGCCTGCAGGCCGAGGCTCAGGCCAAGAGGGCAGTGGCCAGCGGGCCTGATGCTGCAAGTGCTCCTCCTGGTACTGCTACAGGCGGGGCGGGCAGCGGCGAGCACATTGCAGCCACGGCAGGCGACGGCGACGACATCGACATGGACTTGCTGGATGGAGAAGACTTCGATGAGCGCAGGGCAGCTTTCGACAAGGCCGCCCAGGAGCTCAAGGAGGCCAAAGGAGGAAGTCAGGAGCAGCTCGACGCCGCCAAGCGCAAGTACCTCGAGGCTGCGGAGGCCATTGGGGTCAAGCGGGCTCGGTCGTGCTCCTGAGCTGGACGCTGGAGTGGAGGGTCCTCCTCCAGACAGTGGTGTTAAGGACCAGTCCAGCTTGAGTGCTTTCCTGAGGTGCAACATCCTCGACCATGACTGGGAGCAGGCCACGGGCTTCGCTGTGCCAGTCATGCGCGACGACCTGCTGTTCGACTCGATGCAGTTTCGCCAGCGTGACGGAACTTTGATGGAGTTGGACGAGAAGGATTGGCCCGTGCTCGGTTCCGCTTTGGCGAGGAGTACGTCGTCGTATCGCTTGGGCAAGGGAGGGAGGGATTCAGCCCCTCGAAGTCACACTCCCTTGCCCGCATCGTCGATGGCTTCCAGTTCGAGCACGGCGACTTCGGCATCCTCGATGGTCCCCCAACTGGCCCGCTCCTCGGGGTTGGGGGCAAGTGCAGCGCAGAGGCATACTCCCCAACTGGCCCGCTCCTCGGGGTTGGGGACATGTACAGCACAGAGGCTACCGCCCCAACTGGCCCGCTCCTCGGGGTTGGGGGCATCTCCTAGCTGTGAGGCCAGATCTTCCTCGTGGATGGCATGCGCGTCGACGCAGACGGCTACTGCGCCTACTCTGGGTTCCTCGCCCCCCGAGGGTACGCACTGCTCAGCTCTGGCAGCAGGCCATCGGGGCGCTAGCGGGTACCGGCCTTCGGCGGGCGCCGTCGGCACGCACAGCGCAGCGTTCCCAGGCCAGGCTGCAGGAGAGCCAGAGGGTACCGACCTTCGGGGGAAGTCCTCGTCGCCTGGCGGCCTCCGAGCCGCGCGCCCTCCTCCCCATGTTGAGCTGGGTGCTCTATCGAAAATTGGTTCAGGGCCCGATGGAGGGCGGCGTGCAGCTGCCCCCGCTGCGGAGAAGAGCTTTGCGGCCAAGGAGGCGAGGCTGCAACCTCAGCCTGTGGCTGTCAGTAGGCTCGTCATCGCAGGCATGAATGTCAATGCCTGGAACACGTTTGAATCGGTGATGGAGTGGATAGCGGACGAGTCCAAGGCTGGTGGGGCCCAGTTACTCCCACAGGTTTGCTGCATACGAGAGACACGCATCAAGAGTGACACCAAGCAGGTCTCCGCGATGAGCTGGGGGCGTAGGCATGGATATCACTTTTCTTTTGGGATGGCTCATAGTACGGGGCCATCGCAGCAGCAGAGCAGCTCTGGTGTGGCAGTCGGAGTTTGCACATGGTTAGGCTCGATGCCAACAGCGACCATGATTTTTGAGGACTGCTCTAGCAGAGTGGCGGCCAGGATCGTCAATGCGGGGTTCCCAAAGGGCCTTGTCGTCATCAGCGTGTACTTTGTGACGGGCAAGGAGCTCTCAGGACCCAATCTGGACCTCTTGCAGACGGTCGGGGCCTACCTTATGGCCCAAGAGAGGCCCTGGGTGCTCCAAGGGGACTTCAATTTCGAGCCTGAGACGCTTCTGGGCTCTGGGTGGCTACAGAAGGTTCGAGGGGTGCTGGTGGCTCCTGCAACCCCTACCTGCAGAACCTCCAACCCTCAGGAGGCCCAACAGGCACCTCAGAAGGACCCGCAGGGCACCTCGGACGACTGGGTCATCTTGGGTGGAGCAGCTGGGTCAGACCAAGCTGCAGATGACAGTAGGATCCTCGATTGCTTTGTGGTTGCGGAGGTGTTGGCCTCGCGCGTGGAGGAGATCTCGGTCATGGACCAGGCTCCGCTCTACCCGCACGTGCCCGTCGTCTTAAAGCTAAAGGATCTGAGCCATATGTCGACGATCAACCAGCAAGTGCGCTTCAAAGCCTTCCCAATGGAGCTCATAGGCCCCATGCAGGCCCCAGTGGTGTACAATTGGTCTTGGGAAGTGGGTGCCTCAGCTGATCTCAACCTCATGGTGAAGGAGTGGTTTGAGTTCTCGGAGAGGCGCCTGATCCAGATACACGGGGTAGACCCTCAGTACTCCAGGGCTTTCGTGGGCAGGGCTGCAGGACCGAAATCAAAAGTTGTCTCCTTGGCTTCGGTTCGGGAAAAGGACCAAAGGCGCAGGTTTTCTCGATCGACGACGGCTTGGATCTCTTATGTTGCACTGTGCAGGCGCACCTGTCAGACTCGGGTAGGCAAAGCAGGCCGTCAGGGCCGAATGCTCCTCGGTCAGTGGTCCAGGGACCTGAAGGCCATGGTCGCTGACATGGGCCCGTTCACTGCTGACGCCGAGATCTCGCCCAGTTGTTTGTGCACCTTCGCTGATGTCATCACCACGGGCGATGAGCCTGTCCACGATGCCCTGCATAAGATGGGCGAGGAGGTGGACAGAAGGAGACGGGAGGACTCAAAGGTATCACTGAAGGAGTGGAAGACTTGGGCGGTTGAGAGTGTCAAAGGAGGAGGGAAGGCAGCTCATGAGTTTGCTAAGCAGAAGGCATCCGATGTCACTTCTCTTCTCGGCGCTGAGGGCGTCCCTCAAGTAGGTGCTGGAACACTGCCGGCTCTTCTAGATCAATGGGTGCCGCTGTGGTGTGTAGCTGATAGGCAGGATGAGCACCCATCCCAGTGGTCTGTCCCAGTTGATGAAGCCCAATTGGAACCTCTTGCCCTGGATCGGCTCCTGAGAGTTTGTCGCAAGTATGCTCCTGGTGCAGGCTTGGGGTGGGATGGTTTTCACCCAAGATGGGTTCTGAGCCTCGCGGAGGAACACCAGCTAAGGCTTTTAGATATTCTGCGCAGGTTTGAGGACAGACCACAGGATCTTCTCGCCTTCTTGACCAACATGGTCTTCTTAGACAAGCCCGACGGCGGCGTGCGCCCCATCGGCCTCCTCTGCCTGGCGCTGCGCGTGTGGTCGCGACTCCGCCAGCCACACTGTCAGGCATGGGAGAAGAAGCATGCAGAGGTCTTCTATTGGGGCACGGGGCCACGCAATACCTGTGAGAGAGCTGGCTGGGTCCACAATCTCTTGGGAGGTTTTTGCAAGGAAGTTGGGTTTCACAGCGGATCTGTCTTGGTCGACCTGAGCCGCTTCTATGAGCACATTAGGCACCTTGATCTCAGAGCTGCGGGGCTCCAGTATGGGTTCCCCATCAAGGTCCTCAGAGGGTACTGTACGATCTATGCTGGATATAAAGCTCTGATGTACGGAGGTGCCGTATCGTCGGCCTACTTGGCGAATGCAGCTGTGGTGGCTGGATGCTCAGGAGCGACGACACTGGCTAAGTTACTGTTAGGTAGGCCGAATTTATTCATCCGCGATGTTGTAGACGACGTGGCACTACATGCATGTGGTCGGCCAGTTCAGGTAGCTCAGGTGCTATCGAGTGCCGTCACTCAGCTCTTCTCGTCCTTTGAGGAGCTCCACCTGCCTGTGAACACCAAGAAAACGAAGTACTTGTGCACTCGAGAGGTTCAGACCCATGTTGTGGGCTCCTGGTGCTTGCCTGGTACGTCTCGGGTCGAGCATGCGCGCAACCTCGGCACGGATGCGACGACGGGCTCACGACGACGCGTGGGAGTGCAGAGGGCGAGGTTCATTGATGCAGGTTCGCGCTCGAAGCGGCTTCGAATGCTGAGGGAGGCTGGGGCTGATGTGGCTCTTGTACAGAGAATGGGGGCCACGGCATCGGCCCTCTGGGGCAGTAGTGTCTTGGGAATTTCGCCGACGGCCATGCGTGGCCTAAGGCTGTCGGCGGCTCACGCTCTAGGACGTCATCCCAAAGGGGCCTCCCTGGGAATTCGGCTGCATTCGTTTCGTCTGGGAGAAATCGTTGACCCGTTAGTGGCCTATGTTGGCCATGTGGCCTTTCAATGGGCCACTGCGGTCTGGGACAGTTTTCCCAAGGTTTCGATTTTGAATGCGACGGCCGACGCGGCCATAGCTCGAGCCAATTCGAAAACAGGCACCCATGGCAGGGAGCTGCGACACCTGCGGATGTGGCAGTGCTCAGTCTTGCTCGCGTGGGCTGGACGTTTCGAGATTTTCGAACGGTCGAAACTGACCTCGGGCAGGTCTGGAGTCTCTCTCAGATCGCGCTCGTGGAGTTTCGGTTGCAGGTCCGTGCGGCGGCCGTCAGAGCGTCGGACAGACAGGCGTTGATGCAGATAGGCGATGAGCCCCAATGGTACCCTCTTTTCTGGGATGCTGTGAGGCCTCTCCTTCGCTCCTCCTCCTCTTCTGGGAAGCCCCAGCATCAGAGGGCCCCAGGAGCCTAATGAGTAATGTGCACTGGCCTCAAGCTAGAGTGCACAGACATGGGTATCACAGTTGCGGCAAGTGTAGGCTGTGTCAGGAGGAAGCGGGGACCCTTTTTCACAGACAATTTCGTTGCTCGGCCCACGCTGCACTCAGGAGGGACATGGTCTCGCCGCAGCTAGCCAGACGGGCGGCCCGTGTGCTCGAGGGAGGTGAGGAGCTGGCTGAGAGATTCGCGCGTGCGATCTTTCCGTCGCCGCTGGCGCTCTTCCCTGGCCAGGAGCCTGAACAGACTGTGTTTTGGATTAATAGGCCTGAGACAGGCCGCCTCAGTGGTTTAATTTCTTCGGATGGGTCCGCTTCTTGGCCAGGGATTCCTGGGCTGTCGAGGGCTGGTTGGGCCTCAGTCCAGGCCGATCCCCTGGGCAATGTCGTCTCGGCTTGTTACGGGCCCGTCCCCTTCTCCCATGGGCCTCGCCAAACGGCCAAGGATGGGGGAGACTATGCTGTATACATGCTGAATCAGTGTGCGATGGCGCCGATTGATTTATATTGTGACTGCCAGGGAACTCTGGATGTCCTCTGGGGCGGCCAAGGGGCGGGGGCCTCGGCTGGAGGGCCCAGGGCCCACCTGTGGGCCCCCTTCTGGTCAAGTTTCTCTCCAGGGGATTTCACGGCGTTTAAGACGGCAGCTCACTGCTCGATGTCGGATGTCCACAGTGGCAAGACGACCCTGTGGGAGAAGCGAGCTAATGATTCGGTAGACTCTTATGCAAAGATGGGTGCTGCTAAGCACCAACTTTGCCAGCAGGACGTTGACTTGTACAGAGGTCTCAAGTGTCTTGTGAAAGAGTCTGCCAAGTGGGCTGCCCAGTTAGAGGTCCACTTGCAAGGCCAGGCAGAAAAGCGTCTGGACACCGTCGGCCTTGGAGCTTTGGAAAAGTGTGCACCCGACGCTCACGAGTTGCCGCCTCAGCCTGAGCCTGAGATTGAAGAGTCTGTGGGCGGGGAGGGGGTGGACTTTGGGTCGGGAGGGACGGGTTGCTTGGACTGGGCCGACATGGCCACCTCAGCCTTCTTTCTGCAGGGCCATGCTCTCATGTGCTGTGTCATCGAGAGCCCCGTCCGTGCTGGTGTGCCTATCGTGTTCTGTGTGAAATGCGGGGCCTATTGCGAGGACTATAGGCCAGGGGACCTGCTCGTGGCAGGGTGTAACCACAGGCCTCGTTCCGCTCAGGTCAAGCACCAGCTGAAGCGAATTCGGGATGGCAGGCACCCCCACGGAAGGGCCTCGTCCAAGAATTTGGTGGTTTCCCAGTCTCGAGGGCTCTCGGAGGCTGAGAGGGACCTCATGAGTGTTCGTTGCCATGCCTCGCCTTCTCCTGCCGCAGGTCAGGCGGGCCGTCGGCCCAGGCTCGGCTACGCTTGCCGCCAGGCCGTGCTCGATGCTTACGGCCTCCAGGAGTGCGACCTCGACATGGTCAGGTCGCTAGGCGAGGCGGCTCCCCGACCTGCCCAGGATCCCGAGGATGAGGATGCCTCGGATTCGGAGGGGGAGGTCTTCTAAGTTTTTTCTCTGACTTTAGGTCGCTCCACAACAACAACCTCCTCCTTCTCCTCCTCCTCCTCCTCCTCCTCCTCCTCCTCCTCCTGGGCCGCGGGGACTTACCAGTTTTGAAGCATACCCTTATCCTTATGTTTGACACCACCTCCCCTCGATGCCGATCTGAAGGATTCCCTCAGTTTCTGGGGGCCTATCCCTAAGGTTGTCCTCGCCTTTTGCTCGCCCATCTTAGAGATAGGGATAAGTTCGAGGCTGGTTAGGGCCTGCTGTGAGAGGAGGCCCGGTTTCCCCGGCGCGCCGCTGGGGGCCGGGGCCCATGTGCCGCTGGAGCGGCGGAGGCGGCTCTGGCCCGACCGTCGATGCCGGAAGGCTCCAGCCTTGCAGGAGGGGGAAAAGATACACGGACACGATGAGTCGTCGCTCCCTGGGAAAGTATGGGAAAACATGGGAAGTGGGGGGGAAAGACAAAAACCCAGAAGATCTCGGGAAAGAGGGGGAATCCTGCCAGTTGTGTGTATTTACTTGTTTGTCCCAGGGCCCCTTCAGCCTTGTCCGCTCGAAGTGTCCAGTCCCCCCCCCCCCCGCCCTGCCCGCGCGTTTGGAGGCACGCTGCGCGCCGTGCAGCGGCCTGCGCCGCAGGCCTCACCCGCGCCGTGCGGCCACTGGCGCCGCGACGGAGCTCGGGGGAGGAAGAGCCACCCAGCCCTGACTCCAGATCCGCCCTACTTTAGCTTTTTTTTTCCAACTTAGAATTGCGTCGGAAATCCACCTATAAGAGGCCGAAAAAGTAGGGCGGACATTGCTGCACCCAATATAAAATAGGGCGGACATCCACAGAAACAGCAGCAGAAAAGTAGGGCGGAAATTGGCATCAGCGGGGCCGGAAAAATAAGGCGGAAATTCCAAGCCCTACTTTCTAGGCCTCCTAGATGGGGTCGGAGTAGATGGGGTCGGAGGATGGCGCCGCATCGCCGATGCATCGCCGATGCGGCGCGATGTGGAGCCCGATTAGCTTCACGTCGACGTCGCCGTTGCATCGCCGACGTTGACGATGCATCGCCAGTGCATCGCCGATGCATCGCCGATACATCGCCGATGCATCTCCGATGCATCGGCGATGCGGCGAGATCCTCCGACCCCATCTACTCCGACCCCATCTAGGAGGCCTCTATACTTACGACTTTGCCCAAAGTAGGGCGGATCCGGAGTTAGGGCAGGGTTCGTTTCGAGCCTCCTCCCGGTCCGATTCGGTTCGGTTCGATTTCGACGGCTTCGATTCCGGTGCGATTCGACTTCGCGCTCCGATGCGGGATCCGATGTCTCGGTGGAGCCCTACTGTACTCGCCTGCCGATTGCCGCCGACTCGACTTTTCCCGACTCGGCTGCCCTTTTTCGCCGATCCGATTCGTTTCGATCGCAGATCCGACTTATCGATTTGATTCTGAGCTCTCTTGCAGACCCGGACAAGTGGCGTTTGCAAAACAACCCTGAGCGTTTACTCAACAGCCCTGCCCTGTTCGATGCCTTCCTTGTCGGCTTCGCTTGTCGGGACGATTCTTATTGGGGGGATTTCGGCCCTCTATAAGCAAGGGCGCACTCGTGGGCGCGACGTTATTCGCGCTTCGCGGTTCGACTCCGATTCCTCATCAGGGTCGAGCCGAGAACATTGCCGAAGGGCAGTCTACAGCCATTGAGCCAAGGAGCTCCTGGAACCCATGGGCAATCACCAGAATGGGACAGCCGAATCTGATCGGACAAAGAATTTGCCCCGGAGCGCCGCGGGCAACTATAGGCATTAGGAGAACCGAGCCAAGCACATGGTTTAAACCCAGGGGGCGATCAGCATTAGAGGCATCAGAAGCATAAAGTGTCGACCCGCCCCCATGGGCAAACCTTAATGATTTGCTGAACCAGCGAGGGCCAGCATTTTTCCCTACCTAGGCAAGGGTTCTTACTCGGTTCGCTTAAAGGGCCGGGCAGTGCTACCCGCCCCGGGCGGTTTCCCCGGTCCCCTGGGAGCCAAGCAAACGCAACAGCAAAAGTAAAAGCAAACGCGCGGTTCCCTGGGTGCCAAGCAAAAGCAACAACAAAGGCAAAAGCGAAGGCAAAGCGAAAGCATAGCATAGCATAGCATAGCATAGCGCAGCATAGCATAGCGCAGCATAGCATAGCATAGCGTAGCATAGCCCAGCCTAGCCTAGCCCAGCATAGCATTGCGCAGCATAGCATAGCAGAGCAGAGCATAGCATAGCATAGCGCAGCACAGTATCCACTAATGTTGCTTTCCTAGAGGCTCCAACTCCTAGGTAGGGTCGCACTGGGATAATTTTAAAGAACCCATGCGGATATGACGAGTCTGTAGACACCGTGCGCGCTTGTCGAATGGGGGGCGACTTGGGGCTGCTCTGGCCGCGCCGCCGTCGATTCACTCTCGGCGGCAGTCGCCAGGTCTCGGGCGGCCGCGCCGTCGTCGGGATTCCCAGCCCCTCCCCTTCGCTGGAACAGCCCAGTCGTCGGATGTTGTTGCAGTGTTTCGATGGTTTTGCTACAGGCCTTGGAAAAATTAGCGAACACTCATGCCACATTCATCTGTGAACGCCTCCCCCTCCCCCCAATGTTCAAAGTTGGCGGTGGGTCTGATGAGTTGCACCTCGACCGCAGTCTCCCCCCCCGCGTGCCAACTTTGAGTTTTTGGGGCAGGGGGGGTGTTCACTAATTGTTTCCCTCTACCGTATGGAAAGCGTGACGCTCCCACACCAAAAACCAATGGACGCCCTGGGGTCTCAGGGTTGGCTTTCTTGTGGAAGGTTTCTTGAGGTCGGGCCCCCACTGTACGCCCCTCTCTAAGAGGTGATCGGGGCGTTCTCGCCAGTGTTGCGAGCCCCCCTCCTGGGCATTTCCGTCACGAGTCCGCGTCGTCGGTTTTGACGGCGCGTGGCTCTGATGTGAGTGATTCCCCCGTGATCTCTGGATTGCGTTCACATGTGTTCGGACGTGCACCACCTCGGAGCTGACGCACAGCAGCTTCTTGGCTACGAAGAGCCAGCAGGGTACTTCCCTCTGACCTCGCGCCTCGCCAGGAGCCCGAGGATGCCTCAACCAGCTGGTGTGCCCATGTCGCCCCCCTCAACCGCGCCACGTGCCCGGTCTTCCCCAGCCTCCTGCAGGCATCCCGCCTGCCGGCCAGCCGCCTGCCGCCGAGGTGCTCCCGTACGCGCGCTTTGGGGAGCAGGCCGCCGCCTGACGCCCGAGCAGCCCGACATCCTGGTGGCCACGGCGCCGTGTGAAGTCGGGCACGTCCCTCTACAGGAGATGTGCTCACAAGTAGTCAACAGGATAGTCTGGGAACGAGTCTTCTGCTTCTCCCTGCCCATCCTTGCCTTGAGGATACGTTTGCTTGACTATGTCTGTGGCTGTCCTCCCCAAGCCCGCCCGTAGGAGGACGTGCCCGACCCGAGCGCAGTGCTCGTGCCTGCAGCGCCACCCGGAAGCCGCGAGGGGGAGGAGGAGGAGGAGGAGGAGGAGGAGGAGGAGGAGGAGGAGGAGGAGGAGGAGGAGGAGGAGGAGGAGGAGGAGGAGGAGGAGGAGGAGGAGGAGGAGGAGGAGGAGGAGGAGGAGGAGAGGGGAGGAGGAGAGGAGGAGGAGGAGGAGGAGGAGGAGGAGGAGGAGGAGGAGGAGGAGGGAGGAGGGGAGGAGGAGGAGGAGGAGGAGGAGGAGGAGGAGGCTGGGGCGACACGGCGCGGCCGCCGATGCCTTTCGGGCGGCCGCGCCCGCCGCGCTGCCGGCCGCGCCTCCGCCGCCGCACCCGGTGTGCAGCGGCGGCCCGACCCGCCGCCCGCCGGGGCCCCCCATGTGGGCGCGAGAAAGCCAGCGCAGCCAGCGCCAGCCGAGGATCCTCAGGACGCATGTTCGCCCAGTGTGTCCTTACCCCCTTTAATCAGAGCGTGAATTACCTCCCCCGCTGTCGCTTCCCGGCAAAACCAAGCCATACCACGCGCCTCCTCGTCAAGCGGCCTGACCAGTACAGGCCGCAATTTGGCATCGTTTGGTATCTCTTGGAAGCGAGGGTGGTCAAAAGCGAGGGTGGTCAAAAGCGAGGGTGGTCAGGGTTAACTCGGGTTCGTGTTTCGGGAATCCAAACCCGAGTTACCCCGGGCCCGAGTTGCCCCGGGTAACTCGGGCGTCCAGAGCCCCACATCATCAGGGGTAACTCGGGTCAGGGCTAACTCGGGTTCCTCTTCCGGGAATCCAATCCCGAGTTACCCCGGACCCGAGTTACCCGAGTTTACCGGCGCAGCCAGCGCCAGCCGAGGATCCTCAGGACGCATGTTAGCCCAGTGTGTCTTTGTCGACTACACGTAAGAGTGACCCTTCGCCGGAGGGACCTTTGATGCGGGCCCAGGGGAGTCCCCCGATCGCCGAACGCGATGCGGCAGCAGCGTCTTCCGCGCCTGCGTTTGGTCCCCCGGCGGCCCCCAAAAAGCCGCGCACCAAAGGTCACTCTTACCCAGGGTCACTCTTGCGTGTAGCCGACTTTACCCCCTTTAAGCCCAACCAATAGATCATTGCATCGCCTGCGTCGTCGCGAGGGGCCTCGATCGACAAGCACGCGTCGGGGCTGGCACGCGTTCAGGGGAGCATCGAGCCAGGAGCAAGCTTTGCGCGGAAGACGATCCATTGAGAGGAGGCACGTGGCCAAGTCATTATTTCCAGATGTCGAACGCACGTTTACAAGTACAGTCGGATTTCATTGGACAGGACACGCGAGAGGACAAAAGACCCTTCCGAGGGCCACATTGCCACAGGAATGTAGGAAGCATGGGTCGCGAGACACAGGACACAAGGGTACCCTTAAGTTGGCAGGGTCGACCTACTAATTTGGGCCGACTGTATGTTTCCAGAGTGCCATAACATGTTTCAAACATGGTTCGGCCATGCTCACAGCATGCAGAGGACATTCCAAAGGCATGGTTACCTCAATGATAGAACGGTTAGAGTGTCCATGGCCATGACACCCGCAGAGCAAGCTGCTGCTCTCCCAGCGCGGGTGCGGCAGGTCTGCGTCGTGTCGACAGGCGGCGACCCCGCCGTCAGCGTTCCACGTGGAACGCTGCGGGCGACCCAGAGCCAGACGATGTTGAGCGATCGGACGCTTCGGAAAGGGCCGATCGTTCAAGGGCGAGCGATCGCCGTGGTGTCAGGAATCACTTCCAGGGTCGACACGACACGATCCTGCCGTGCCTCCTCGCCTCACACTCTCTTCAGTTTTAAGAGGGCCCGGGCGCTGGCCAAACCATCGGATCGTTTCTGCTGTGTTGGAGGTGCTGTCCGGGAGGGGCTAGGGCCTGGATGCGGCCGGACCGAGGTGTGAGATCGAGGTCGGTCCGGGGAGGGTAATTACCCTCATGTTGTTCGTGCCTGCCGGCTGTTTCTTGGTGCTTCCTGGGGGAGGATACCCTTGGATGTTCTGTGTGCTTTTGCTGGCGGAGGGTCTCATGTCCTTGAAGGCTGTTCCCGAGCATGTGTTTTTTGGGTGGAGGGCAAATGGTGAAATCTGAAATGCCGTTCCGATTGATTTTTGTGTTGGCATTGGATCTGCAAAAGGTGAGTCACAAGACGGACTGATCGTCGAGGTGCACGAGCCCATACGGATTCCACCCTGAGCCTTCCACCCTAGGAACATGATGGGCTTGTTTTCCACCGCCACCACCATAAGCAGGAAGGGAAGGGGGTCCTCCTCCTCCTCCTCCTCCTCCTCCTCCTCCTCCTCCTCCTCCTCCTCCTATACCTCCTTCCCCCCTCCAGCTTCTGGTCGTGGTGGTGGTGGTGGAGAAAACAGGCCCATCGGAACATATTCAGTAATCTTCTGCCCCAGGTCCGGCTGTGCCTCCTTCCAGAGCCTTCCAGGGCGCTCCCTCGGGTGTTGCAAGAGAAGTGCCCCTCGCCCAAGGTGCCCCCAGGATTCTCGGAGTGGCCCAGACGGCCTCCAGGGCACCCCTCACGAGGCCCAGAGGGCCCCAGGGGCTCCAAAATGGACAGCACATGGACATAGTATTCGAACCCTGTGGCCCAAGATGCCCCCCAGACCCCCCGAAATTAATATTGATGGCGTGGCGACGGGGGGGGCGTGAGTGGACCGAAATATTCGAACCCCAAAGCACCGCCTTTACCGAGATCAGCACTGACGTCGGGGGCGCGGGGTCTGATTCAGAATCTCCCTCAAATGTGTAAGGATTCGAACCTATTGTCCATGTACGGTAGGTTCGCGTCGTGTCGACCGGCGGCGACCCCGACGCCGGCGTTCAACATTGAATGCCGGCGGAGGCCCAGAATCGGTCGATGTTGAACGATCAGACGTTACGGAAATGGCCGATCGTTCAAGGTTGAACGATCCTCGCGGCGTCAGGGACCAACGCCCAGGTCGACACGGCACGAACCTGCCGTACGGGAGCGAAAAGCTGGTGTCACCCTGGGCCATGGGGCACTGCTGGCAGCGCCCGAGACGCTGTGACGGCCGCGCACATCCTCCGGGGGGCCGCCGGGCATCAGGGGAGTCCCCGGCGGCTGCTCCCTCGGCAGGCGCGCTCCACGACCTCGTTTTACGTGGCATCTTCGGGGGACCTCGCCTGTCCCCCAAGATTGGCGTCTTGTCTTGTGCCCGACGCGGGCTCGCTGCGGACTCGACGCGGATTTGGCGCGGATTCGACGCGGATTCGCCACGGAATCGACACGGATCCGACGAGTCCGACACGGCTTCGACACGGATTCGACACGGATTCGATTCGGACATGGCCGCGACGGCACAGACAAGGCCCCCCGAGGATGCAACACAACTCGTTGAGTAGCTGCTCGCGCATGGCCTGGACCTGCTCCCCTCCGCTGAACGCGGTGGCGTTAGCCTCAGATCGGGCACGTCCCTCTACAGGAGGAGCATTCGAATATAGCAAAAAAGTAGTTTGGGGACGATTGTTTTTCTTGTTGTTTTGACCATTTGGGGGCATCTTGTGAGTATTTTTGATGTTTCGTCCAAAATCCGCCTGTAGGGGGACATGCCCGACCCAACGTTAACCCGGCCGGCCACTGCTGCGCTCACGCTTTCGTGCTCGAGCTCGCCTTCGACGGACGCGGTCATAGCCCCCATGAGGGGAAGCGGATCTAAACCACATGGCACAGGGCCCCGGGATCCTCACAGATCGATCGGGCTCGAGACGGCGTTAGGCACGCGCCGGCCTGAGGGCTGGCATATCGTGCCGTGTCTCGCTTGCTCAAGCCATTCGGGCTCAAGGCATTTCAGGCATCGATGGGTAAATCGGGCAAGCTGGTTAAGTTCAGCAGGGGTGAATCGGGCAGGCTGTTTCAGGTTGGGAGAAGTAGCGATTGGCGGGAATCAGTCAGATTTTGGTCTGGATATTGTTGTCTTGATTCCATCGTTTCGTCGGGATTCAACAGCGCATTCGATGTCTAGTTGTTTCCCGTTGAGCCGATCCGCGACGACGGCCATTCATTTGTGGCTCTACGCTGTTGTCTTCTGGTGTGATTCAGTGCTTGCACTTCGAGAGTGTTGGGAGGGTATGGCCTTGAATTATGCGTGGTGTTGCTCATCGCCTCCCAGAACAGAGGGTTACAATGAGATGTGCTGGGCTGGCGACATGGGAGATTTTACTTACGCGAGGTGTTGCGATATAATGTTTGGTCCGGCGGTTCGATACCTGCCCGCTTCGGGCTTTGATTCGATTCTGCTTAATTATGGTAAGAATCGTGAGATTTACATCGATATCGAGCAAACTCATGCTGGGGACCTTCACAACCACTCGGACGGACAACATTTCCCCCCGAACAAGGGGCAAGTTTGGAACGACAAGGCTGCACGAGTGATGCTCTCCACCGAAACCCTGGCGGTGCTCCGCCGATTCCACCGCCGGCCGCTGCGCATGCTGGACATCGGCAGCGGCGTGGGCCTCAACGCCATCGCGGCGGCGAAGAGCGGCTTCGTGGACCTGGCCGTCGGCGTGGACTGGGACCCGGGAGCCGTGGCCCAGGCGTCGAGGAACGCAGTGCTCAACGGCGTCGCCGGCCCGCGGGCGACCTCCAACGCCTCCGCCGTGTTCCTGCCCTTTGACATCTGCCAGCCCGCCTCGGTGCTGCGGCGCCTGCTCAGGGCCCGCACGAGGTCCCGGCTCGGTGCCCCCGCGGCGCTGCAGTTCGATGTCTTCACGATGTCCAGCATGAGCGTTCCCAACGAGCTGCTGGCGGGCTGCGTGTACGAGCTCTTCGTCGCCCTGGCCAGCCCGCACGCCGTGTACCTGGACTCCGATTCCCTCGAGTTTGCCGCGATGCTGCCGCCGCCCGCCGTTTATGTTCACTACTACCTTGACTTCGAGAAGTTCATGGCGTCCCGAGGCTACGGTGTCCTCCTCTTTCGCGAGGTGGACACGCGTACTCTCCTGGCCACCGATGAGGACCCGTTCTATCAGATCTTCCCTGTGAAGCTATGGGCGTTTAACCCGTCATGGTCTTATCAGCGAGATGGCTTCAAGCTCTACAGTTTTGACTTCATGGGCGAGATTGTGCGGCAGTTCCGCCACCCCGCTTGAAGCGGTTGGTGCGCGGCGGGCCTTTTTGGTTCGACGAGTTTCGATTCTTGCTAAGCTAGTTGGTTGGTTTTCGGTTGCTTGAGCGGTTGGTCTTCGCCAGTCTCGATTCTTGCGAAGCTGTTCTCACTCGTTTCATCGTGCACAGTGAATTATAGAGGCGTTTCTTTACTCTCAAGAGCTGGTCGCTCCACCTTGCGCGCAAAGCCCGTGTCCGCGGGGCCGCGATCCCGGGCGAGACGGCCGCCGCCCACAGCCGTCCGTAAGTCGGGCGTGCCCCTCTACAGGAGGAATGTTCAGAGCTAGTCGAAGACATTGTTGGAGTATCGCAGAGGCCTCCTGCCGGTGCCGCCGATCCGGGACGATCCCGCTGTCAGAAGGACGCTTTCGCCCCAGCGCGCTTGTTCGGCACTCTTAGGAGGTGTCGGGAGGGCACGTTGGAGGCTTCTGGAGCCGTCTGAAGAACATATTGGGTGTCTTGGAGCGATGTTTCGGCCACTCAGGGCCCTCTTGGGCCGTCTGGGCGGCCGCTGGGTTTGTTCATGAGCCCGCGTTCGAGCTCTCCGGGGCGAGGGGCCGACCCGCAGTGAGCTGGAGCTCCGATTTTGCCACCAAAATTGACTCGGACCCCCCCCCCCCTACCCCGGCAGAGCCACCCCGGCACCCACCCCCCCAGCAGAGCTGAAGCTCAAGAACTGAGGTTCAGGCTATATCTGAGGGTCTTCGAAACTCACACGCTGGATCGGCAGATTTGTTTGATATTTTTAATTTTTCACCCGCCCAGAATCCGCTTGTAGGGGGACAAGCCCGACCTAACCATAACCGCGCGCCCTGACCCCCTCGAGAAATGAAAAAAACACGACGGGCGTTTGTTTGCCATTTTCGGCCTCTGGGGCCCTTACTGGGCCCCCGGGCCGACAGCAAACAGTGCGGGATGAGAAGCCGGTCCCGGTGAACAGGTCGAGACCCTGGGGGTTCGACGTACAGTCGGGGCCCTGAAGAAGGAACCCTTTTGGTTGGGGAGGGGCTCCGCGTTCCTTGAATGTTTCACAGCTTGCCTCAGGTTTTCCTTATGTTTTCGATAGGAAATCGAAGTTTAACTTATGGAAAAAAGGGGCCTCGTTCCTTATTTAAGGTTCCTTAGGTCAACGCCCCGACTGTAAGGAAACAATGGTGGCGTCGTGGGTCTGGGCGTCGTGCACCGTGCGGGCGCGGTGCGCGAAGTCGGGTGGCCTGCCAGCTGCCCCCGGAGCCTTCTCTGCCCAGATCTGCTCCACGCCGATCTGCTCGGGCCCCTCCCGGGGTCCTCTCCCGGCCCGCTCCCCGCGCCACGCCCCGAGCCGCTCACGGTCGAAGGAGGAGGCAGCCACAGCGGCTGGGCCGAGGGAGCAGCCCCTGGCGTCTCCCTATGAGGCCGAGGCCGACACCACCGACCACCCCCCCAGCGGGCGCGGCGTCCGACGTCGAGTGCTGCGTGCAGGTCGTCACCGCTCCGCCTGGGGGGATCAGGGTCGGCCTGGGGGTGGCCGTTGGGGGCGGCTCGCTCAGACCAGCAGTCGTGGCTGTCCGTTCTTCGCTCCTGAGTCGTGGCGGCGAGGCCCCCCCTTCCCCAGAGGTCGAGAGGAGGAGGATCAGTCCCTGTAGGTCCCCGGACGTCCCCGGAGGCCTCTGCATGGATGTCTCTGAAGGCCCCAGGTCCTCGACCCTTTCTCCTAGAGGCCTCGCCGCAGATGGGGCGCTCCAGAAATGGGCCTCGCGAGGATTCGAAGGAGCTGGCATCTCTTCCTCGGCGACGAGGGGCGGAAGGTTGCTGGAAGCTGGCGGAAGGAAGTTCGAGGGTGGCTCCGCCGGCGGAAGCCGGCAGAAGGTTGGTGGAAGGCGGCGGAAGTGAACGTTGCCACCCCAAGAGATGCTAGCCTTTTCGGGCTCGGGATGGCCGGAGTCGGCCACATACCCAGAGGCGCGACTGATCTTCCGGGGCCTCACCTTCTTGGGCGTTGGCTGCCGCGCGCGCTCGTCCGGGGGGTGTCTGACTCCGGGCGCCCCCAGCACTGGAGCAGCGCTGCCCTCACAAGTGCCTGTGGCAGCAGCAGCAGCAGCAGCAGCAGCAGCAGCAGCAGCTCCCCGTCGCCCTCTCCGCCTGTGCGACGAAGCCACGCCGCAGCTCACGGGCAACATCCCTGCGCCAGCCGCCCGCCCCCCGGGCACATCCACAGATGGCGGCACCGCCTGCACAGCCTCTTCGCGCCTCGCGGAGGGGACGGGGGGTCCCAGCACTCGCATACTGGCGGCAGTCGGGGGCAGCGCCAGGGGGGGACGACTGTCTCGGAGTCGAGGCTGGAGGTGCGGGCGCTGTCGTAGGTCCTCGGCGGTTATTGTAGCCTTGGGGTGCGCTCCAGCAGCTGCACCCTCCCGAGAACGGTCCCCGGGGGTGCCGGGAACGTCCCGCACGGCCGCTGGAAGGCCGAGCCATGACCCGGAAGCTGCGGGGCAACGTCAGGGCGGGGTAGGCTCAAGGGGGGGTGCATCGACCCCCGATCGCCGAATCTCGGGGAACAAGAAGTGACATAAACATAAAAACTCGGAGGTCCGCGCGGATTTCTCGGATAGGCGCTGGGGCCCCCGGCGGCGCCTCCGGCGCCGCCCCTGGCGCGCTCCGCGCTCCAGGGAGGGGGGTCCAATGCCGATCCGAAAAATCCGCGCGGACCTCCGAGTTGTTATGTTTATGCCACCGTTCGTTCCCCGAGAATCATCGCGGGTACGGGCCTGATGGCCCACCCCGCCCAGGATCGTGCGGCTTCGCTATATCGGGAGCCTCCCATCGGCGACCCATCGGCAAGGTGTCGCCGATTCCGGGCCGAGTTTTTTCCCCACGCCCCCCCCCCTCTGGGCCAGTTCCACCCCCCTGTCGCTGCCCCTCACCTGGGGCCAGAGCAAGCGGGGGTGGAGGAGCGCGCCAGCATGGCCGATGCATCAGCGACTTGGCGCGACCCGCCGCCGGATTCGTTCCACCCCGACGTCGCAGGCGATCGCAAACATGGATCAAGGGGGCGTGGATTAGCGACGGGTCCTGTTTCCATGGGAAATCGCGGATTTCTGCCGCCGAGCGCAGGCGGCAACGGCTGCATTTTGGGGAGGGCACCTAACCCGATCCATGGATTAGGCGACCGCGCGCCAAATCCATGGATCGCGGATCCATGTTTGCGCGCCCGCGAACGTCGCAGGTGCGTCGCCGATGCGTCAGCGAGGCGGTGCGCTCCTCCGACCTCGTCTGCTCTGGCCGCAGTACGGTGGCCTCCAGGGGGTCGGCGTCGGCCTGCGACCCTCGCGCCTGCCTTTGCTGCCTGGCCTCCTTGGGCGCCGTGGCTGCAACTTGAATAATAACAATAATGATAACAATAAGAATCCGACGAATACTTATAATAATACTCATCATCACCATCATCATCATCATCATCATCATCATCATCATCATCATCATCATCATCATCATCGTCATCATCATCAGCATTATTGTCATCATCATCATCAGCATTATCGTCATCATCATCATCATCATCATCATCATCATCATCATCATCATCATCATTATCATCATCATCATCATCATCGCCATCATCATCATCATCATCATCATCATCATCATCATCATCATCATCATCATCATCGTCATCATCATAGTCATAAAATAGTAATAACACTACGAATCCGAAGATTACAAGAAAGAAGAAGACGCATGGCGGTCGCGTCGGGCCACGCTTCGAACCCTCAAGTCTTTGCAGGTCGATCCTGGTCGAGCGAGCCAGTGCGGAGACGGAGTCGAGGGCTCCCGGAGGCCGCCTGGGAAGCGCATGGTAGTCTTGATTGGCCTTGGGAAGCTACGGGGGAGCCCTGGAGGGGTTTCGGATGCGCTGGGAGTTCGTGGGAGGCTTTGGAGATCCTGGGAGGCCCTGGGAGTCTCTGGGTGACCCTCGGAGTCGTCGGTTGGCGATTTGAAACTGCTGGGATGCTCTGGGATGTCTTGGGAGCCTCGGCGGGTACTTGGAGGCCTTGTGAGGCCCTGGCAGGCCTTGGGAGGGGCAGGATCCAATATCAATTGTGTTTTGCAAAGGGGGCGTGGCCCTGGAAGCGAGTTCCCATCGTATTCTACGAGAGATCTCGGCTCTGAGGTTCTGGGAGCGCGGATCCATGTAAGGTGGCGTGGAGTCGTGGCCGTGAATGGGTCGTGGCCCTGGGAGCGTGGTGCAGGTGTTCTTGGACACCCAGGGGCCGAAGACAGGAAAATTATGCTGGGATGCCCGCACGCCCCTAGGGAGTACTGTCCGAGGGGGTATTCGATCGTACGTACCCCCTTTGGGGCTGTAGCTTCCTTGCCTGCCACGCGCAGTTGGTGCCAGCCCCCAAAAGAGGTGAAGGGAGGGAGCAGGGAAGGGACAAGGGGGGAGAGAGAAGGATGGAGCTAGGGTTAAGTCGGGCCTGTCACTCTACAGGAGTGATATTCAACAATCGCATAGAGATACTCAGGGAACGATGTTCTACAATGTTTGCTTATTTGTTCGATCATGCTTTAACTGTTTCCATTTTTCCTTCAAAGTCCGCCTGTATGGGGGTCATGCCCGACCTGAAGCCAGGGGAACGAACCATGACATAGACATAACAACTCGGAGGTCCGCGCGGATTTCTCGGATCGGCGCTCGACACCCCTCCCTGGCGCGCGGAGCGCGCCAGGGGCGGCGCCGGAGGCGCCGCCGGGGGGCCCCAGCGCCGATTCAAGGAGCCGCAGGGCGGGCCGGGCGGGTGGGGCTCAGGCGGCCGGATCGAGCGGGCGGGTCGCCGGAGCGGCAGTCTTGCACGAGTCGCGTGGGAAGTCTGGGCAGACTCCCTGGATTGCACGCTGGCTCTGACGCCCTGGGACGCTGCTGCCTGCCGCCTGACCGCGGCCTCGCGCGCGCCCGCCGTTAGTCGCGGCCGCAGCCCGCCCGCGACCGCCCGCCGCTGGCGCTTCTGCCTGCGGCTTTAAAAAGAAAAAAGAGTGTGAAGTCTGGGGCGGTAGCCGGATCCTAAGGGAACAGTGAGGCAGTCCACAAAGCGAGAGTGTGGTTCCTGAGTGTGAGGGCCCAGCGTCTCAATCCATCTCGAGGTTGTCCCGCGCGAGAGTGCGCACGCTGTGAGGGAGTCCTGCGCGAGAGCGCGACTTCGAATACACTTGGAGGAAGTAGTAGGCGGCAGCAGTTGCTGTTGGGCTTTCATTCTAAAGTAACAGCTATAGTTGACCCCCCCTCTGGTTCCCATTGTGTTTTTTCGCGCGTAGCCCGAATTTGTTTCTTGCGAGGTAAACTGACTGGACTGGACTGGACTGGACTGGAGTGAATTGCAGTGAACTGCACTGAACTGAATTGAACTGAACTGAACTGAACTGAACTGATTGGTCGCGCTCGTTACGCGACCGTTTTATTCTCGGCCGCCGAGGGCGCAACCCATGGCGCAACCACTAGGAGACGGTTTTACTGTCGGCCGCCGAGGCCGGAACCTTTGGCGCAACCGATAGAAGATTGTTCTATCATTGGGCGGCCGAGGGCGCAACCTTTGGCGCAACCAATAGGAGACTGTTTTATTCTCGGCGGTCGAGGGCGCAACTTATGGCGCTACCAATAGGAGACGGTTTGATTCTCGGCCGCCGAGGGCGCAACCTATGGCGCAACCAATCGGAGACGGTTTTAGTTTCGGCCGCCGAGGCCGCAACTTATGGCGCAACCGATAGGAGACGGTTTTATTGTCGGCCGCAGAGATTTCAATCTATGGCGCAACCGATGGGAGACGGTCTTACTCTCGGCCGCTGAGGGCGAAGTCTATGGCGCAACCAATACGGGACGGTTTTAGTCTCGGCGGCTGAGTTTTCCGTAGCCATTTTGGCTCAAGCTGCCTCGCCCGCGCGTGTTCGCGCGGAGCCCGTGCGATGATGGCTACGGGGGGCCGCCCGTTTTCGTAGATGCCCACTTTGACATGCGCGTCGGACACCGCTGCTGTCGGCGCTTCTGCGGATCGCAGCAGTCACCCAGCGCTGGCAAGGCGCGCTGGCGGCGCAACGCTGCTCTCCACGCGCGGCGCGTGCCTCCTCGCGGGTTTTGCCGCGCTTCGGAGGCCGAGCTTGCGTGGGCGGCAGCGGGGGAACGCCTCGGGCAGCAGGACCGCGGGTCCGATCCCGCTGTCCCGAGGCCGCCGCCACCGCTGCTGCACTCAGACGCCCTATCGCCCGTTCCTGTGCAAGGGACGCCTTGGAACTGCACTTGCCGTGCGAAGGTTTTCTCGCCCCCCGCTGTGGTGCAGGTCGTGGTGGATTTCGTGCAGCCCCAAGCCGCGGAGTCCCAGAAACCCCCGTCCGGGGAGTCGCCGCGCGCGCCTCCAACCCTGTCTTCGCTCTCTCCGCAACCGTCGCCTTCGTTGGTGGGCGGTGAGGAGGTCATGGAGTGCGAGGTGGAAGAGGACATCCCTGGCCCGTCGTCGCTGCACGGCGAGGCGGACTTCCAGGGCGCGGACGAGGCGATGGAGGAGGAGCTAGGCACGTCTCGCAGTGCTCCTGCCTCAACTCTCGGGTTTGCCTCCTCCCTGGGCCAGCGGCTCCGCGAGATGGGGGCCGGCGCGGAAGAGGCGATGGCGGGCTTCGATGACGAGCAGCGGCGCATCTGGCAAGACGGAGTTGGCGGCCGTGCAGGTGGCCCGCCCGAGGCCATCCTCGCCGTTCTTCCTCACGATGCTCTCCTTAGCGTGCTGTCGCGGCTCTTGGTGCGTGAGGAGGGCAAACGACGCCCTGAGCCTCGTGCGCGACGCTTTCGGAGACATCGACCGCAGGCATCACATTCTCACCGTGATCGTTGGGATGAATAGCTTCTACAGAAGCCGTATGAGTGGTGGCAGTGAATTGTCTTTGTACGAGCAGGTTCGAGACGATATTGAGCTTTGACGTCGGCATCTTGACTTTTTGCCGTTCGCTATCTCTTTTTTTTGTTATCTCTCTCTCTCTCTCTCTCTCTCTCCCTCTCTTTCTCTCTCTACTTGCTTCGTCGCTTGTGCGTTGTCATTGCCACGCCATGCCATCTTGTGTTGGACGCGTCCTGTACAATACTGCGCTGCCACCTCGGCTTCGCTCATATTGTCGGCGTTCACGCGTTGGCGTGAGGCTTTGGAAACGTTCCCCGTTGATCGGGCCGCGCAGCGCCTCACCTTGTCCTGGCTGCCTGCGCGGGCGCCTGCGCTCTCTGCCTCTCGCCTGGCGAACGGGCCGCCCGGGGGGCTCGAGCTGCAGGATGAGGACCAGATCACTGGGTCTTGGTCCGCGCACGGGCTGGCTGCCCTGTGCGTCTTCGGCCCGCTCCGCGCCTCGCCCTTCGGGCGGCCTGCGCGGGCGCCTGCGCTCTCTGCCTCTCGCCTGTCGAGGCCGCCTTCTGCGGGCCTCTACTGGCGGCGAACGGCCGCCTGGGGGGCTCGGGCTGCAGAAAGCGGATCGTGGCGCGCTGCGCGCCATGCTGCTGAGAGTGAACAAATTCTCGGCGGCTGAGGGCGCAACCTATTGCGCAACCAGTAGGAGACGGTGTTATTCTCGGCCGCCGAGGGCGCAATCGATGGCGCAACCGATAAGAGAAGGTTATACTTTTGGCTGCCGAGAGCGCACTTCTATGGCGCAACCGATAAGAGACGGTTTAGGGCGCAACCTATGTCGCAACCCAAAGGCGACGGTTTATTCTCGACCGCCGAGGGCGCATTTTTGGCGCAGCCGATGGGAGACGCGTTCATTCTCGGCCGCCGAAGGCGCAACCTTTTGGCGCAACCGATCGGCGACGGTGTTATTCTCGGCCGCAAAGGCCTCGATCTATGACGCAACCAATAGGAGACGGTTTGATTTTCGGCGGCCGAGAGCGCAACCTATGGCACAACTAATAGGAGACGGTTTCATCCTCGGCGGCCGATGGCGCAACATATGTGCGCCTGGTACGACCAGGACGCCGTCAACGTACCCACAGTGATTGGGGCCCGCGAGTAGTACGAGTCGAAACGTGGGCATCAAAATGCGCGCGGGGCTCCGCCCGATTTGTCCTCGCCGTTTGGGCTGGCGGTTGGGCCAAAGCAGAGAGCTGTCTTCTGATTCGATTGAAGTGCCCCTCCCGGGCTCGCACCGTGTTTCTTTTAAAAATATAATATTGCCCCCCTCCCCCCCCCACACCTAGAACGACAGCAACGGCTTCCGCTTGACAGCCTGCACGCATTATTCAAAATCGCGCTCTCGCGCGGGCCTGCGCCAAATACCGCTCTCACATTTTAGCCACAAGCGTCAATGGGCACGTGGGGTGCCGTTACGTACATAAACACATGCGGCGTGGATGCGTATGTCGGCGACGCGGCCGTTGCGTTCGGCACAGTACAAGGACCACTCGCGCTCATCAGCAACTTACTCACGACTCATTCTCTCGGCGCTTTGCATTCGCGCTCTCGTTCGGGACCTCCTCGCAAATAACCCAGGATACGCGCTCTCGCCTGAGACTTCTTCTGTTCTTCCGGTTT
>CAUYUJ010018459.1:184920-204354 GCA_963575745.1 Prorocentrum cordatum
TGGCAAGAGGAGTAGGGAAACATTAGCAGGATCAATGACAGCGCATGCGCGGCGATGTGTAGTACAAGCTACATGTGATACGTAATTTTGCACGTCTTTCAGGACAGCAATCGATAAGACGAGGAATATGTCTCAAGGCTTGTTAACAATAGCGGGGGCTGGATCGAAGGACAGGAGATTGACGAACCTAATAGGAAGGGGCGATGAGCCAACGCGGCAGCAGCAGCAGCGTGAATGCATAGGGTGACAGGAGGACTAGGGCGGTGATGGTACAAGAGGTTGGAGGACGCAAGAGACTGCTTCGTTGTTGCAGGAGCTCGAACAATGCACGCCTGCTGTCTGATCACAGGATCAAGCATCCTTATATCGAGTGCAAGAAGCGAGCGAGACCTAGCTCTCTCGCAAGCTTCTCTGCCACCTTCCTGCACGTTGCAGTGCGGGAACTGAGCTTCTGCAGTTTTCTCCGCCAGGTCAGCTGGTGGGCCGCGGGCAAGAAAGTCAAGGCCGGGGTCGTGCACCATCAATAGGTTGTCTATCGTCGTCGCCCTGCACAGCATCACGTAGAGGTGCAGCCATAGAGCGGCCCCCCAGGGACAGCGCTGCAGATCGCAACTGCCCAGGGATGGCGAGGTCTAATCTGAATCTGGGTGGTGCCTCACTCCGCTGGGCCTACCAGCAGCCCTCGAATGTAGCGACAGTTTCGCAGATCGCAGCCCCCCAATGATGGCGAGGTCTAATCTGAATCTGGGTGGTGCCTCACCCCGCTGGACCCGCCAGCAGCCCTCGAATGTGGCGACAGTGTCGCAGATCGCCGCCCCCAGGGATGGCGAGGTCTAATCTGAATCTGCGTGGTGCTTCACTCCGCTGGACCCACCAGCAGCCCTCGAAGGTGGCGACAGTTTCGCAGATCGCAGCCCCCCAGAAATGGCGGGGGTTAATCTGAATCTGCGTGGTGCCTGACTCCGCTGCACGCACCAGCAGCCCTCGAAAGGTGTGACAGTTTCGCAGATCGCCCCCGTCCAGGGATGGCGAGGTCGAATCTGAATCTGCATGGTGCCTCACTCCGCTGGACCCACCAGCAGCCCTCGAACGTGGCGACAGTTTCGCAGATCGCAGCCCCCCAGGGATGGTGAGGTCTAATCTGAATCCCCGTAGGGCGTCACTCCGCTGGACCCGCCAGCGGCCCTCGAAAGTGGCGACAGTTTCACAGATCGCAGCCCCCCAGGGATGGCGAGGTCTAATCTGAATCCCCGTGGGGCCTCACTCCGCTGGGCACCCCAGCAGCCCTCGAAAGTGGCAACAGTTTCAAAGATCGCAGCCCCCCAGGAACGGCGAGGTCTAATCTGAGTCTCCGTAGGGCGTCGCTCGGCTGAGCCCCCCGGCAGCCTTCGAAAGTGGCGACAGTTTCACAGATCGCAGCCCCCCCAGGGATGGCGAGGTCGAATCTGAATTCCCGAAGGGCGTCAGTCCGCTGGGCCCCCCAGCAGCCCTCGAAAGTGGCGACAGTTTCACAGATCGCAGCCCCCCAGGGATGGCGAGGTCTAACCTGAGCCCCCGTAGGGCGTCACTCCGTTGGCCCCCCCCAGCAGCCATCGAAAGTGGCAGCAGTTTCACAGATCGCAGCCCCCCAGGGATGGCGAGGTCTAATCTGGGTCCCCGTAGGGCGTCACCCCGCTGGGCCCCCCCCAGCAGCCCTCGAAAGTGGCAGCAGTTTCACAGATCGCAGCCCCCCAGGGATGGCGAGGTCGAATCTGAATCCCCGTAGGGCGTCACTCCGCTGGGTCCCCCAGCAGCCCTCGAAAGTGGCAACAGTTTCACAGATCGCAGCCCCCCAGGGATGGCGAGGTCTAATCTGAGTCCCCGTAGGGCGTCACTCCGCTGGGCCCCCCAGCAGGCCTCGAAAGTGGCGACAGTTTCACAGATCGCAGCCCCCCAGGGATGGCGAGGTCTAATCTGAATCCCCGTAGGGCGTCACTCCGCTGGGCACCCCAGCAACCCTCGAAACTGGCGACAGTGTCACAGATCGCAGCCCCCCAGAGATAACGTAAAAGGCAAGAGAAGAGAAGAGGAGGAGCGAAGAGAGGGGCGGGAAGGAAGGAAGGAAGGTGGAGACCGCAGTGCTCTATTCAAAACGAGTACCCAACGCAGGAGGGTTGGGAATAACAATTACCCTGTGACGTACCCAACCCATTTGTATCATGGGAAACGAGGAGTTGACCGAAACTTGCATGGACAATCAAATTGCAGGATCCGTTGTTTGATATGTAAGCTACTTGGGACACGCGCCTATGGCATGATGCGCAGGAGAACCATACAAGAAAGAAGGGCAACAGCTACAGGCTCGAAGAGGACATGGGGAGACGGGAGCGAAGAGCAGGAGAACGACGTGCGGGAAGCCCACTGTGCTGGGCCCCTCAGCAGCCCCCGAAAGTGGCGACAGTTTCACAGATCGCAGCCCCCCAGGGATGGCGAGGTCCCATTTGAGTCTGCGGTGAGTACCCACTGTGCTGGGCCCCTCAGCAGCTCTCGAAAGCGGCGACAGTTTGCGACAGTTTCACAGATCGCAGCCCCCAGGGATGGCGAGGTCCCATTTGAGCCTGCGGTGAGTACCCACTGTGTTGGGCACCTCAGCAGCCCTCGAAAGTGGCGACAGTTTCACAGATCGCAGCCCCCCAGGGATGGCGAGGTCCCATTTGAATCTGCGGTGAGTATCCACTGTGCTGGGCCCCTCAGCAGCCATCGAAAGTGGCGACAGTTTCACAGATCGCAGCCCCCAGCAGCCTTTGAATCCGCCGTGAGTGCCCACTGTGCTGCCCCCCCCAGCAAGCCTCAAAAGTGGCTGCAGTTTCACAGATCGCAGCCCCCCAGGGGTGGTGAGGTCTAATTTGAATCAACCGTGAGTACCCACTGTGCTGGCCCCCCCAGCAGCCCTCGAAAGTGGCGACAATTTCACAGATCGCAGCTCCCCAGGGATGGCGGGGTCCCATTTGAATCCGCCATGGGTACCCACCCACTGTGCTGGCCCCCCCAGCAGCCCTCGAAAGTGGCGACAGTTTCACAGATCGCAGACCCCCAGGGATGGCGAGGTCTAATCTGAATCCCCGTAGAGCGTCACTCCGCTGGGCCCCCCAGCAGCCTCGAAATTGGCGGCAGTTTCGCAGATCGCAGCCCCCCAGGGATGGCGAGGTCTAATCTGAATCCCCGTAGGGCGTCACTCCGCTGGGCCCCCCAGCAGGCTTCGAAAGTGGCGACAGTTTCACAGATCGCAGCCCCCCCAGGGATGGCGAGGTCCCATTTGAATCCGCCGTGGGTACCCACTGTGCTGGGCCCCCCAGCAGCCCTCGAACGTGGCGACAGTTTCACAGATCGCAGCCCCCCAGGGATGGCGAGGTCCCATTTGAATCCGCCGTGGGTACCCACTGTGCTGGGCACCCCCCCCCAAAAGCCATCGAAAGTGGCGACAGTTTCGCAGATCGAACCCCCCCAGGGATGGCGAGGTACTATTTGAATCCGCCGTGGGTACCCACTGTGCTGGGCCCCCCAGCAGCCCTCGAAAGTGGCGACAGTTTCACAGATCGCAGCCCCCCAGGGATGGCGAGGTCTATTTGAATCCGCCGTGGGTCACTGTGCTGGGCCCCCCAGCAGGCCTCGAAAGTGGCGACAGTTTCACAGATCGCAGCCCCCCAGGGATGGCGAGGTCTAATTTGAATCCGCCGTGGCGTCACTGTGCTGGGCCCCCCAGCAGGCCTCGAAAGTGGCGACAGTTTCACAGATCGCAGCCCCCCAGGGATGGCGAGGTCTAATCTCCGCGTGGGTCACTCCGCTGGGCCCCCCAGCAGCCCTCGAAAGTGGCGACAGTTTCACAGATCGCAGCCCCCCAGGGATGGCGAGGTCTAATCTGAATCCCCGTAGGGCGTCACTCCGCTGGGCCCCCCAGCAGCCTCGAAAGTGGCGACAGTTTCACAGATCGCAGCCCCCCAGGGATGGCGAGGTCTAATCTGAATCCCCGTAGGGCGTCACTCCGCTGGGCCCCCCCAGCAGCCCTCGAAAGTGGCGACAGTTTCACAGATCGCAGCCCCCCAGGGATGGCGAGGTCTAATCTGAATCCCCGTAGGGCGTCACTCCGCTGGGCCCCCCAGCAGCCTCGAAAGTGATCGCGACAGTGGCGAGGTCTCACAGATCGCAGCCCTCGAAAGTGGCCAGTTTCACAGATCGCAGCCCCCCAGGGATGGCGAGGTCTAATCTGAATCCCCGTAGGGCGTCACTCCGCTGGCCACCCCAGCAGCCCTCGAAAGTGGCGACAGTTTCGCATATCGCAGCCCCCCAGAGAAGAGAGGAGGAGGCGGGAGGGGGCGGGAGGCGGGAAGGAAGGAAGGAAGGAAGGAAGGAAGGAAGGTGGGGGCGGGAGGCGGGAAGGAAGGAAGGAATGAAGGAAGGAAGGAAGGTGGAGACCGCAGTGCTCTATTCAAATCAAGTACCCAACGCAGGAGGGTTGGAAATACTACTACGGACAATCATAAAGGAGTGCATACATAAATAACTGAATACCTAATAATAAGAAGAGAAATATTAATACGAATAAGGATACGAATAATGATATTACGGATAAAAATATGACGAATAATAATAAGAAACATATTAAGAATACTAATAACAATAATAACACGCAGACTAATAACAATACTAACCATAATCAAATAAGAATACGAATAATATGCACAATCGTAATAATAAGAATAAGAATGCGAATGATATAATACGAATAACCATAATCATACTAAAATTATTAATCATAATAAAAAGCAGACTAATACCAATAATAACCATAATCATAATATGAAGAAGAATAATAAGAATAGTAATAATACTAAGAATAATAAGAATAATAATAAGAAGAATAACAATAATAAAAATAAAAACAAATAATAATAAGAAGAAGAAGAAGAAGAAGAGGAGGAGGAGGAGGAGGAGGAGGAGGAGGGCGAGGAGGAGGAGGAGGAGGAGGAGGAGGAGGAGGAGGAAGAGGAGAGGAGGAGGACGACGAAGAGGACGAGGGGGAGGAGGAGGAGGAGAGGAGGAGAGGAGGAAGAGGAGGAAGAGGAGAGGAGGAGGCGGAGAGGGAGGAGGAGGGGAGGGGGGAGGAGGGGGGAGGGGGGAGGAGGGGAGGAGGGAGAGGGAGGGGGGAAGAGCGTCTGATTCAGAAGCCTCCCCCCGAAACGCTGGGCCAGCGTCTCTTGATCAGCTTGCCGGGAAGCTGGACCGGTGTTTTGAGCGCGCTCGCCCCTCCAGCGTCAACAACAGAACTTCGCCCAGGCTTGTTTCAAGACACTTCCCGGGAGCTGGCCCAGCTTTCTTGCATGTTAACTTTCTTGATCACATTTTCGGC
Source organism: Prorocentrum cordatum (assembly GCA_963575745.1). Taxonomy (NCBI): domain Eukaryota; class Dinophyceae; order Prorocentrales; family Prorocentraceae; genus Prorocentrum; species Prorocentrum cordatum. The sequence goes on from CAUYUJ010018459.1 coordinate 190,307, forward strand.
CGTACGCTCCAGAGTGACCCTTCGCTGGAGTACCTTTGATGCGTGCCCACTGGTCATGGCGCCAGCATCGCAGAGCGGATTTCGTTCGGAAAACGACAGGATGGGCCCGGAAAGTCTTGGAGAATTTCGTTCTGGATTTCGAGATTCTTGTCGTGCGGATTTTTCGGGCCAGGAATGAAGACTAAGAAACATCCACGCGAAATTACTTCGGCTTTCCCTCGCCGTTTCGGGGTTTTGCATTGGCAGATATCCACGCAAACATTCGCTGCAGCATGTCTGGAAGGTCGGTGCAGTGACACTGGGGTCCCCCGATCGCCGAGCGCGATGCGACAGCAGCGTCTTGCGCGCGCTGGTGTCTGGCCCCCCCCCCCGCGCGGCCCTCAACAAAACCGCGCGTATCTAACGGTCACTCTTGCCCAGGGTCGCGCCTGCGTGTTGCCGAGGGACGAGTCGGGGTGGACGGCAGTCAAGGGGCAACGTCAGGGGGGACAGGCTCAGGGTTGCGTCGGGCGTGCCCCTCTACAGGAGGATGATTCAAACATAGCCCAAAAATAGTATGGGGACGAATGCACTACTATGTTCGCAATCTTTGAGTATTGGTTGACTGCCTTTCTGTTTTTCGTAATCCGCCTGTAGGGGGACATGCCCGACCCAAGCTCAAGGCAGGACCGACGTTCTCGACTCGAGGTTCGAGGCGCGGGGCAGGGTGCCTCGACCCCCAAACCGCACCCCGATCCCATAATGCGGGCCGTATGACCCCGCCCAGGAGCGTGCGGCATCGCTGCTTCGAGAGCGCTCCGTCGGTGGGGTATCGCCGACTCCAGGTCGATGCCTCCTCTCCTGGGCCAGTCCCCCCCGATCGGTCCCCCTGAGACGGGAGGTGCTGGCCTGGAGAACAGACCCCCAGAGCCCTGTGAATGACTTCCCTTTGTCTCGGTGCCCTTCTTCGTGGATCCCCCCGTTCCGGAGAGCCGCTCCCAGGATTGTCGTCGCCCCGTGGGCTTGCCAATGCTCTGGATTGTGACGAGCTCCCAGGCTCTCCGATGTTCTTTGTTCGTTTCGACACGGGGTCCTCGGAGTTCTGAACCACTCTCCAGGGACCAGCTGTTCGTTCCGGATGGTTCCCAACCATCCTGTGGAGTTGGGTCCCGCGTCTCTTCTCCTCTATTTCCTCGCCCTCCTCCTCCCTCCTCCCTCTCCTTGCCCCTGCCCTCCGCACGCACCTGTTTCGGCACACCCCTCACACGTTTCGTGGCCCCATAGGGAGAGAGCTCCACCGACGGCCCCAGAGGTTGCGTTCGCATGCGCCCACCTTATCTTTTTCGGCACGCGCCTCGCACGTTTCGTGGCCCCGCAGGGAGCTCCACCGACGGCCCGTGTGGCTGCGTTCGCATGCGCCCACCGCGCCCATGTTGGCACACCCCGCGCACGCTTCGTGGCCCCAGAGGGAGGGTCCACCGAAGGCGCCGGTGCCAGCGTCCGCATGCGCTCACCGCATCCATTTCGGCACACCCCGCTCACGTTTCGTGGCACACCCCGCACACGTTTCGTGAGGACGCATCTGCAATCGAGGCCCACGCGCGCTTGAGCAAGGAGGAACATCGGTGCGTCTTCTGGCGACGCCGTGTTTGGAACTATGCACACAAGGTTGCGTCCAGTCTGGCTGGGAGGTGGACACTACGCGCCGCGGCGTGGTGTACAGGACGACTGCCCTACCGACACCGGAAACAATGGTGCGGCGACCTGTGGAAGTATTTGCAGATGCACGGTTTCCAAGCTACGCCAGAGAATTGGTGCACCATTCTTCGAGACAGCGACATCCATCATCTACAATAAGGTTTCGTCGAGAATGCGCACTGAGCGCGGCGGCGGTACACGCCCATCCCCGTAGTTGGGACCTGTTTCGCTGTCGCGGCGTTCGTTCGTTCGTAGAGAGTTCCACCGACGGCCCGTGTGGCTGTGTCAGCATGCGCCCACCGCACCTACTTTGGCACACGCCTTACACGTTTCGTGGCTCCTCAAGGAGCTCCACCGACGGCCCCAGTAGCTGCGTTCGCATGCGCCCGCCGCACCCAGTTTGGCACACCCCTCACACGTTTCGCGGCCCCATAGGGAGCTCCACCGACGGCCCCAGTGACGACGCATGGCCCTACGGAACTCCACCGACGGCTCTAGTCGCTTCTTTCGTATGCGCCCGCTGCGCTCATTTTGGCACACCACTCACACGTTTCGTGGCCCCACAGGGAGCTCCTCCGAATGCGGTGCGTACAACGACGGTGTTCACAACTGCGCATGCTTGGGTCCTTCGCCAGGCTAATTTTTTGCGGCCCAGGGGCTCGCCGAGGGCCCCCCAGCGGCCGAAGGCGCAGGAAAACCGTCGTCGTGCGTTTCTGTTCAATGCGTTGGAGGTCAGGGCTCGACGCTGGTTGGGAGGGGGCGGCAGGAAAACGAGGGGTGCGAACACTGCCGTGCGCACGTTACCTTTCGCCGGAGTGACCTTTGGTGCGGGCCCATTCGGGCTCCCCCGATCGCCGAACGCGATGCGATAGTAGCGTTTGCGCGCTTTTGGTTGGTCCCCCCGCCTGCCCCCCAGAATCTGCGCACCAAGGGTCACTCTTGCCCAGGGTCACCCTTGCGTGTAGCCGATATCTGGCAGATGGGGTCGGAGGATCACGCCGCATCGCCAGTGCATCGGCGACTCGGCGCGATCCGCAGCCTGACTTTCTCCATCGCCGATGCATCGGCGGTGTGGTGCGATCCTCAGCCGTCCCCCGTGCAGTCTGGCCCGTTTCAGTGGGCCTGCATAGTTGCCTCTGCCGTCTGCATCATGTGCCACCCCGCAGGTTCCTCCGCTCCGAGATGGGCCCAGGAGAGGTTTGGAGGCCGATGCTGAGCGCAGTCTGGGCGGGACTGCTAGCAGCAGCTCTGTCTACCTTCGGCGGCCCTGGCATCCGCAGCGTCCGTGCGGGAGTGGAATCACCCTGCCTGGGCACCTTCCCGGGGCCGGCCGATCCTATTCGAGAACGATTCCGCCTGGCTCGATCCGATTCGGTTGCGACATCCCGACGACCCGATGTGCCCCGATGCTTGCATGGCGCTGTTGTGCATCCTGTCGGGGCCGATCCTGGTCGATTCCAGCTCCGTGCCGAGGCAGCCCGATCCGACGCACATTCCGATCCGATCCGACTTCCCGATCCGGTGCGGACGGATCCTGCCTTTCTGGCCATGTCCGCAGTGACCCCCATGATGCGCCTGCAGAGCCTCTCGGTCCTTGTGCTGCCCCTCTCGACCACGGTGTCCTCCGACGCCCGAGCATCCCGGCGGCGGGGCACCCTATCGAGTGCCTCTCGAGGCCGCGAGGGGTTGCCGAGGGCCTTCTCCTCTCTGTCTCCTTCTCTCCGCTTGGGGGTCCAAGAGCGGGGTGATGCGGAGGCGGAGGTGGAGGCGGAGGCGGAGGCGGAGGAGGGGGGGAGGAGGAGGGGGGGAGAGGAGGGAGGGAGGAGGAGGAGGAGGAGGAGGAGGAGGAGGAGGAGGAGGAGGAGGAGGAGGAGGAGGAGGAGGAGGAGAGGAGGAGGAGGAGGAGAGGAGGAGGAGGAGGAGAGGAGGAGGAGGGAGGAGGAGGAGGAGGAGGAGGAGGAGGAGGAGGAGGAGGAGGAGGAGGAGGAGGAGGAGGAGGAGGAGGAGGAGGAGGAGGAGGAGGAGGAGGAGAGTGTGTGTGTGGATTACAGTGGGGGCGCGCATCAAGAAACCAGGCGCTTTTCGTCAGGGCGCCCTGGGTGTCTTCGCTCCGCGCGCTGCGTGGTGACTTCCCGCAGCCGCTGAAGAAGCGGCTGCTTTCAGGGTGCTCCCGGTTCCCCCTCAGGTGCGCTCCGCGCGCGGGTTTTCAGGGTTGGGTTTCTTGCGAGGGTTTCTTGCGGCCGCGCCCGCACTGTACATGCCTCCGGCCTGCTCGTCGCGGAATTCTTCCACGTCTGGTTCCTTCCCCCTGCCTCCCCTGGCGCGGCCGCCCTCGTCTTCGTCCCTTCCTCCTGCACGCCGGCCAGTTCGCCTTTCGGTTGCCCCGATTAGCCCCACGCTGGTGCGGACTGCCTTTGCCTCGCTGCCGACGGGAAATTAGCTCGGCGAAAAGCCCAGCCATCTGCAGTTGTGGGCACCGTCGTGATATGCACCGCATTCGGTGGAGCTGCATATGGGGCTACCAAACGTGTGAAAGGGTCGTGCCGTGATGGGTGCGGTGGGCGAATGCGAACGCTGGCATGTGGGCCTTCGGTGGGGCTTCCTTTGGGGCCACAAAGCGTGTGAGGGGGGTGCCAAAATGGGTGCGGTGGGCTCATGCGAACGCTGGGTTTGGGGTTTGGGGCTTTGGGTAGGGCTCCCTGTGGGGTCACGAAGCGTGTGGGGGGCGTGCCTACATGGGTAGGGTAGGCGCATGCGAACGCTGGCATTTGGGCCTTCGGTAGGGCCCACCATGGGGCCCCGAAGCGTGTGAGTGGTGTGCCAAAATGGGTGCGGTGGGTGCATGCGAACGCTGGCACTTGGGCCTTCGGTGGGGCTCCCTGTAGGGCCACGAAAGGTGTGAGGGGTGTGCCAAAAATGGGTGCGGTGGGCGCATGCGAACGCTGGCATTTGGGCTTTCGGTAGGGCCCACTATGGGGCCCCGAAACGTGAGAGTGGTGTGCCAAAATGGGTGCGGTGGGTGCATGCGAACGCTGGCATTTGAGCCTTCGGTGGGGCTCCCTATGGGGCCACGAAGCGTGTGGGGGGCGTGCCTACATGGGTAGGGTAGGCGCATGCGAACGCTGGCATTTGGGCCTTCGGTAGGGCCCACCATGGGGCCCCGAAGCGTGTGAGTGGTGTGCCAAAATGGGTGCGGTGGGTGCATGCGAACGCTGGCACTTGGGCCTTCGGTGGGGCTCCCTGTAGGGCCACGAAAGGTGTGAGGGGTGTGCCAACATTGGTGCGGTGGGCGCATGCGAACGCTGGCATTTGGGCTTTCGGTAGGGCCCACTATGGGGCCCCGAAACGTGTGAGTGGTGTGCCAAAATGGGTGCGGTGGGTGCATGCGGACGCTGGCATTTGGGCCTTCGATTGAGCTCGCAGTGGGGCCACGAAAAGTGTGCGGGGTGTGCCAAAATGGGTGCGGTGGGCGCATGCGAACGCTGGCACTTGGGCCTTCGGTGGGGTGGGCGCATGAGGACGCTGATGCTTGGGCTTTTGTTGGGGCCCCTTATTGGGCCACGAAACGTGTGAGGGGCGTTCCAAAAAGGGGTGCAGTGGGCGCATGCGAACGCTGACACTCGGGCCTTCGGTGGGGCTCCCTATGGGGCCACGAAACGTGTGAGGGGTGTGCCGAAATGGGTGCGGTGGGCGCATTCGAACGCTGACGTTTGGGCCTTCGGTGGGGCTCCCTGTGGGGCCCCGAAACGTGTGAGGGGTGTGCCAAAAATGGGTGCATTGGGCGCATGCGAACGCTGGCACTTGGGCCTTCGGTAGGGCCCACCATGGGGCCCCGAAGCGTGTGAGTGGTGTGCCAAAATGGGTGCGGTGGGCGCATGCGAACGCTGACATTTGGGCCTTCCGTGGGGCTCCCTAGGGGGCCGCGAATCGTGTGAGGGGTGTGCCGACATGGGTGCCGATGATGGCGACGATTACGGCGATGATGACGGCGACGATGATGATGATGATGATGATGATGATGATGATGATGATGATGATGATGTTGATGATGTTGATGTTGATGATGATGATGATGCTGCTGATGCTGATGCTGATGCTGATGCTGATGCTGATGATGATGATGAGTATGATGATGATGGTAATGGTGATTGTGATGGTGATGGTGATGATGATGAGGATGAGGATGATGATGATGATGACGATGATGATGATGATGATGATGATGATGCTGATGCTGCTGCTGCTGGTGATGCTGATGATGATGCTGATGATGATGATGCTGATGATGATGATGAGGATGAGGATGAGGATGAGGATGAGGATGATGATGATGATGATGATGATGATGATGATGATGATGATGATGATGATGATGATGATGATGATGATGATGATGATGATGATGATGATGATGATGATGATGATGATGATGATGATGATGATGATGATGATGATGATGATGATGATGAGAGGGAGGAGGGGGAAGGAGGAGGAGGAGGAGGAGGAGGAGGAGGAGGAGGAGGAGGAGGAGGAGACAAGGGAGAGGAGGGAGGAGAGGAGGAGAGGAGGAGAGAGGAGGAGGGCAGCGGGAGGAGGAGGAGGAGGAGAGGAGGAGGAGGAGGAGGAGGAGGAGGAGGAGTGAACGCGGGGACTGTCTCTTCAAAACCAGGACCCAGCACCACAGGATGGTTTGGGAAAAAGTGGATTAGGGCAGGTTCATGCGGCTTTGGCGCGCGAAGGCGTTCGAGGTTGAATCCTGCGACGCGGAAGCACCACTGGACACGGTGACGCCACTGGACTCGACTGACTTCAACCTGGACCGATCGTGGCCGCGATCGATCCAAGGCTGAACGATCGACGCGGTGCCAAAAAGCTCTGCGCGCGCCGACGCCACGCTAACCTGCCGCACATGGCCAATGCCGTGAGGTCTCCGAGACTTCGCGGGCCGAGCCCCCCCACTCGTCCGCACACGCGCCTCGTGATGGGCCTGTTTTCCACCACCACCACCACCACCATGAGCTGGAGGGGGGAAGGAGGAGGAGGAGGAGGAGGAGGAGGAGGACAAGGGAGAGGAGGAGGCGGAGGAGGAGGAGGAGGAGGAGGAGGAGAGGAGGAGGAGGAGGAGGAGGAGGAGGAGGAGGGAGGAGGGAGGAGGAGGAGGAGGAGGAGGAGGAGGAGGAGGACCCCCTCCCCCTCGAACACATGGTGGTTGTGGTGGTGGTGGTGGTGGTGGTGGTGGTGGTGGTGGTGGTGGTGGTGGAAAACAAGCCCATCACCTCGGGCCACGGTGCGCCAGCCCTTCTCCGCCTGCACCCCCCCCCCTCTCGGTGCGCCCGGCGCTGCCCGTGGGCGTCGAGACCCGGCTCTTCGTGCGCCCCCCCCTCTTCGGTGCGCCCCCCCCCCCCCCCTCCTCTTCGGTGCCCCCCCCTCTTCGGTGCCCCCCCCCTCTCTTCGTTGCTTCCCCCTCTTCGGTGCCCCCCCCTCGTCGGTGCCTCCCCCTCGTCGGTGCCCCCCCCCTCGTCGGTGCGCCCGGCTCTGCGCGGTGTTTCTCTGTTGCTGCGAGGCCGCTGGGTGCGGCTTCTTTTCTTTCGACGACGAACAAGAAAGGCATGAGCATAAGCTTTTGGCGCTCCGCAGGAACCTCCAAACATTTCTGTCCATGCAGTTTGTTCTTCCTCTGCTCCCTCCTCTCCTCCGGACATGGAGGTTTGATCAGGCGTCGGCCTCGGCATTTCCTTGGTGTTCCTCTGGCCTACTCCGGATCGGTCCGACCGAATTCGGCTTAGTCGGGCTTCATCTTGGGCCTGATCTTGCCTGATGCGAATTAGAGGTCCCTCTCGCGCCTGGGAAGACCCACAAAATGTTTCCAGACTCGTTACTAACGCGAATCCGAAACCTTTCTACCCCCTCCTCATCTGTATTCGCTTAGGCTGGATTCGATTTGGCTCGGACGCTTCTCAGAGGAAGATAGAGAGATGCTTCTCAGAGAGAGAGAGAGAGAGAGTGCGAGAGGGAAGGACAGAGACAGAGAGAGGGGAAGGGAGAGGGGGAGGAGGGGAGAGAGAGAAAGAGAGAGATAAACATGTATACGGACTCATATAGTTATGTGTATACAGACATAGACATATAGATACATGTGCATGCACATACACATCTGTAATGTAGGTTTAACATTTTTATGGAGACCAATACAACACAAACGCTTAGAGAGAGGGACATTTATACCAAGCGATATATATATATATATATATATATATATCATAAAGAAGAGAGATAGAGAAGGAGAGAGATAGATAGAGAGAGAGAGATGATTAGAGAGATCGAGATAGAGAGAGAGAGAGAGAGAGAGCGGGAGGAAGAGAGAGGTCAATAGAGAGAGACAGGGAGAGCTGACTGGCCGTGACGGCCCTTCTATCGCAGGCCAATGTTGCACCGTTTTCGTGATACGCGTGCGCGCTTGCCGACACATCCGTCGATCTCCACCCAGTTCGGAGTGCTGCGGCCATCGTTTTGGGGGGGAACGCGCAGAGTTTTGCCAGACTCGGGGCCCTGGAGGATCCCCCCCCCCTCGCGCTGCACCCCGCCTTTGCCTCCCCGAAGACGCTGGCATCGAGAGTTTATGCCCGCGCGCCCGTGCGCCCCCTGGAAGAGGCGAGCAATCAAGACGACGGGCTCTTCCTCGTCCCTTTCATAAGGCTGCATCGCGCACCGCGCTGCGGACCAAGAGCGAGCACGTCGGAGGTGTCGGCACCACAGCCGCTGCCCTGAGCTAGCCGCTGGCCGGCACGCCGTTCGGTCGCTCTGGCCGCGAGTTCCGCGATCCGCGTAAGTGCGCCTCTCATGGGCACGGGCACTGTGGCGGGGCCCAGGAGATTCGCCAGAGAGCACCCGCCCTCCACCCATTTACCCCGTGCCGCCTCGCACCAAGCCGCGTCCTGCCCGTGGGATGATCGTGCCGCTCCGTGCTGTGCCGTCCACTGGAGCTGCGCGCTGGGTCGCGCGACTCCATGCGGGAGACCCCCAGGTGTCTAGGACCAGCTGCCCCGAGCCTTTTCCAGAGTCTCCCGCCCCTTTCTTCGCAGCCGTTTTGGCTCCAGGCTGCCGCGTGCTGGGTAACAGGCCGTTCCTCCCTCAGGGTGCGCACGCAGTGCCAAGTTCAACATCAGAACCGAGTCTACCGAAGCGTGGAAATCTGTGCACTTGACCAAGACTGTGCGACATCGGGCGGCAGTGGGCATCACACCAGGAGCTGCCCTGCAAGCCCCCGCCCGCGGAGGCGGCGAGAGGGGACCTGCCGGCAGGAGGTGACAGCGGGGCGGCGCCCGCGCGTCCGCTGCCTCGAGGAGGAGGCCGTGCCGAGGCGCCAGACGGCGTCGGGACCATGGCGTCCCCTGCGGAGCTCTTCGAAGGCAGCCAGCGCATCTTCGGCCGCCAGGTCTCGACGGACGGGGCGCTCGGGAGCAGCCGGGGCGCCGAGGGCGGGCCCCGGGCCGCGGCGGCAGCGGGCTCGCCGCTCCTGCCGCGCGGGCTGCCCCTCGTGGGCTTCCTGCGGCACGCGCCGCCGCGGGAGCTGCACGACCTGCTGGGCAGCCTGCTGTGGCGGAGGAGCCCGCCGGCGGGGGAGGCCACGGGCCCGGCGGGCGACTCCGGCGGCCACGACCCTTCCGCGGGCAAGCGGGACGTCCGCCACGGAAAGACGCACACGCACACGCGCACACGCACACGCACACGCACACACGCACACGCACACGCACACACACACACACACACGCGCACACGCACACGCACACGCACACGCACACACGCACACACGCACTCACGCACTCACGCACACACGCACATGCACACGCACACACGCACACACGCACACACGCACGCACGCACGCACACACACACATACATGCACACGCACACACACACACACCCACACACACACACGCACACGCACACGCACACGCACACGCACACGCGCACGCACATACACGCACACACACACGCACACGCACACACACTCACACACACGCACACACACGCACATGCACATGCACACGCACACGCACACGCACGCACACACACACACACACACACTCACACACACACACACGCACGCAGACGCTCACGCACACGCACACGCACACTCACGCGCACACACACACACACACGCACATGCACATGCATACACACAAACACGCACACACACGCTCGCACGCACGCACACACACACGCACACACGCACGCACACGCACACGCACACGCACACTCACACGCACACAAACACACACACGCACACACACACGCACACACACACACCCGCACACACACACACACGCTCACGCAGACACACACGCACAACACACACGCACAGACACACACACACGCATCCACATGTCACTCAGCCACACGCAACACGCGCGCCACACACACACACGCACGAACGCACCGCACGCCCACACCACACACACACACGCACAAACACACACACGCAGCCGCACCCACACACACCGCACACACACACACACACGCAGCCGCACACACGCACACACACAAACACCACTCACCACACATACACACAACGCACACTCAACACACGCACACACCACGCGCACACACGACACCCACAAACGCACACAAACTCAAACACGCACACAAACACGCACACGCACGCGCACGCACGCACACAGCGTAGATATCACACGCACATTTCGCACACCATGTTAAGCACACGCCAACACCACACGCACACACACACACACACACGCACACGCACACCACACGCACATACACACACACACACGCACGCACACACACGCCACGCAACACACACACACACACACACACGCACGCGCACACGTTCCACGCACACGCGCACGCACGCACAAAGCACACTCATACACACACACATACCACGCACAACACACCACACACACGCACACGCACACCACACGCACGCACACTGACCACACACACACCCCACACACACACCGCACACACACACGCAACACACACACACACAACCACACAACACACACACGCACGCACACGCACGCAGACACACGCACGCAGACATACACACACACACACGCACACACACGCACACACACGCACACACACACACGCGCACATTCACACACACACGCACACACCCTCACACACACACGCGCACACACACGCACACACGCACACACGCACGCACGCACGCACGCACACACACATGCACACGCACACGCACACGCACACACACACACACACGCACACGCACACACACTACACACACCACACACGCACACACACACACGCACACACACACGCACGGCACACACATACACAGACACACACACACGCCACACCACATACTCACACCACACAAACGCACGCAACACCGCACGCACACACCCAAACACACGCAAACACCGCACGCACCACACGCACACGCCGCATGCACGCCCCACCCCACACACACACCCGCACACACAACACACGCACAACGGCACACGCACACCAACACACATAACATGCACAACACGACCACAGACATCACACACCCACCCACACGCACGCACCACACGCACACACACACGCACACACACACACACACGCCACACACACACACACGCACACTCACACACACCACACACCCAAGCACACACACACACACGACTCCCCACGCGCACACACAAACACACGCAACCACGTGACACACGCACACACAAGCCTTACACACACGCACATACACACACGCCACACACAATCCCACGCACACATACACACACACACGCACACACCCACACACACACACACAAAACGCACGCACACACAACCACGCACACCCAACCACACACCCAACACGCACACGCACGCAGACACATACGCACGCACACACACACACATACTCACACGCACACACCCGCCACACTACACCACCCACACAATCCACACCCCCACGCACCCACCACCCACGCACACCCAGACCCTCACGCACACAAACCCCCACGCACACACACACACACGCACACACACACACACTCAACACACGCACACTACAAGCACACTACCACACACACACACACGCACACACACACATTCACACACACACACACGCACACGCACACGCACGCACACACGCACACGCACACGCACGCACACACACACACACCCACACACGCACGCACACACACAGACATACACACACGCACACACGCACACACACACACACACGCACACACACACACACACCTACACGCACACACACAGACACACACACAGACACACGCACACACACACATCCATTCACTCTCTCACACACACACACACCACACAAGCGCCTTCAGTGGATTGCTCCCAGGGCTCAGGGGAGGGCGGCGGTGCACAATTCACCACTGCGAGATAGCGTCCTTCTACACCGCCGCCCTCCCTGAAGGAACATGCACAGTTCGTCGGAGGGTGTCCGTGTGTATATGTCCTCGTGGCGCAGGACCGGCCGCGGGCGTGCGCGGACAGGCTGCCGCGCGCCTCGCCGTACGTGGGCTCCCAGCGGCACGCGCCCCCGTCGCCCAAGCTCTGCTTCTCGGTCTCGCCGCCGGCGGTGCAGCCCCTGCTGCTGGCCGCGCGCGCCCTGCCGGTGGGGGAGCCCTTGGTGGCCCCCCTGCGGGGCCGCGTCGGCGAGGGCCAGAGCGAGGCGGTGCACTGCCTGTTGCCGCCGCTCTTGCTGCAGCCGGGCTCGGCGGGCGCGCGCAGTGGCGGCTGCCCGCCCTGGCGGGTGCCAGAGGAGGTATGGACGGCGGCGCTGCGCTTCGTGGTGGTCGGCTACGCGTAAGAGTGGCCCTTCGTCAGAGTGGCCTTTGGTGCGGGAGCCGATCGCTGCATGCGATGCGACAGCAGCGGCTTGCGCACTTGGGTTTCACCCCCCGCTTCGCCTCCGGCACCCCCCCAAACGCCGCGCACGAAAGCTCACTCTTGCCTGGGGTCACTCGTGCCGAGGTGGACGTGCCGGCCATCGGGCGGCTCTCGGCGGTGTCGCCGGACTTCGAGCGGGCCCTCCGCAGGGAGGAGGCCTGGCGGGGGCGGACGGTGCGCGTGCCGCCAGCGTCGCTGGCGGGGCTGGCGCCGGTGTTCGCCAAGTGGCTCGCGGCGTGGCGGTGCGTGGAGCGGCTGGTCGTGCCCCGCTCGTCCCAGCTGCTGGCGGAGGTGGCGCTCCGCGCCCCGGAGCTGCCGATCGAGGTGGCCTGGCGCTTCGACCGCCACCTGAAGGGCGACGGGGTGGAAGTCCTGCTGTCAGGCCTGGCCGCCCGGCGGATCTCGGACGAGGAGCTCGTCGTGCTCGGTGACGCGCCGTTGCCGTGCGGGCCAGGGCGCCAGCCGTACCTGGAGGTGCGGCTGGACGAGCGCTCCGAGCAGGGCGCCGCGGACGGCGACGGGCTGAACGACTTCGGCCTGGGCGTCACGGCCTGCGACCCAGAGGTCAGAGGAGGAAGAGGTACCGACACCACTACTCGGCCTTCGTTTTCGCCTGTTCGGGCGTCCTGGGAGGACCTCGTCGCCACGGCTGGATTCGCCAGGAGCTCCTGGTCAGAGCGCACCCCGTGAGAGGTCTGGGCAGTCGCGGTGTCGGTACTTCTTGGTCTCTCAGAGGAGCTCCGAGAGATTGGCTCGGTGGCGGACGAGGTGCCGAAGTCCTGGGTCGTCGATTTCACGCAGTCCTCGGTGGTCTTGAGCGTGAACAACCACAATGCTGCCAAGGGCCGCGGCGTCTCCGCGGCGGAGCTCCGCCAGGGCGACCGCGTCGGTCTCCGGGTGATGCCCGATGCCATCGAGGTCTTCGTGAACGGCGCCCTGAGGGAGCGCCTGAAGCCCTGCCCGGAGGAGCGCGTGCCCGAGGGCGTCAGCCTCTTCCCCGTGCTGGACCTGTACGGCCTCTCCACGCAGATCTCGCGCACCGACGCTGATGGCCCTGCCTCGTGACGACGTGGCGGCCAGGGTTTACTTGGCCGCAGAGTCGAGCCCGCCGTCTCTAGATCGATGGGCTCGCTGTTCCGTCCCCGCATCCGCGCCGCATTCCGTCCGCTGGCTGTACCTCGGAAGCGCGCTGGTTGGATTTGGCGCCGCGATTTGGCGCGGCAACTCGGCTTGCCTCCCGCTGCCTCTCTGATAGCACGTGCGCCGACGGCGAGGGCGCGGCCTGGTGCAGAGGCGGACAGCAGGAGCGCATGCTGTTTTCTTATCCGCCCGCGCGCCGAGCAAGGAGGCCATGGCCGGCGCTGTCTGGAGGGCGCCCCGGACCCCTTCCCTATCCGCGAGGGCTGCCTTTCGGGTGAGGACGTGGGAGGAGGAGGAGGAGGAGGAGGAGGAGGTGGAGGAGGAGGAGGTGGAGGAGG
>CAUYUJ010018460.1:0-105000 GCA_963575745.1 Prorocentrum cordatum
TCCCCCTCCGCCTCCTCGACCTCCTCTGGGCGGCCTCCGCCTGCGGGACCTCGCACGCGGGCCCCTGGCGGGCCCTCGGATGCGCTCGGACTCTCGAACTCCGCGCCCTGCCGACGCTCGCAATGCTTTGCTGCCCTGGCGTCGAACCTTTGTGACTTTTTCCCCGGCGTGGATTTGTTTCCTTGCGCCGAATTTGTTTGTTTTTGAATCGGGCGTGGTCGCACACGTTTTGGGCCCCAGGGGCCTCTCGAGGCGAGCGGGCTCCAGGTATCCAGCACAGGAGATGGGGTCCGGGGCGTCAGCCCTGGTTCTTCACAGTGCTGCAAGTTTGTCGCGTCGTCGGCCCCTCAGACGTTCACGTGCTTTCGTCGGTTCCAAGAAGTTGTTCGGCCTCGGGATGCGCTTCGGCGGCCGCGCCTCGTCGAGAACGCTCTTCTGGGGGTGCCCGGATCGCCCCGAGCGGCTGCCCGAGAAGTGCTCCCACATCCCTACAGAGATCCATCGCATCGAGGAAAACCCAAAGGCTCTTCGTCGTTTTGGCCATCCTTTGGCCCTCGCTGGGCCCCAGGGATCGCCAAACAACTACTCGGGATGAGAAGCTGGCCTGGGGAGAGGGTCTGCACCTCCAGAAGCGCCCTCCTACTCGGAGAAGGAGGCTCGTCCTTTAATGAGAGCCCTCGTCGCCACGGCCAAGCCCTCCTCGAAAGTCTCGTCAGAACGTATCCCAGGCGAGGAACGGGGAGCACCAGTAGTGGTACCTCCTTGTCCCCCTGTATACAACCAAGACGCTGAACCCAGGTGAAGTAGGGGCCCGAACACAAGACACCTTCCACAAGAATCCCAACCCTGAGACCCCAGGACGTCCACTGATTCTTGGTGTGGGAACCTTGCGCTCTCTGCATCGCAAAACTATCGAAGCCCAAGAAACCCAGGGCACCCTGGAAGCAAGCAGGGTGTTTCTTGGCATGGGCCACCACTATACAACCAAGACGCTGGACCCAAGTACAACTAAAGTGCCCGCAGAACTACCCCCTCGCGTCGTGCAGGAATCACAGCGGTACGGCTTGGGTCACTTTCGGCCGAGGAAGGGGTCGGAAACTCTGGGGCCGCGGGTTGACCTTACTCCGACGGTAGGACCCCGCGAGAGAACCTTCCAAACTAATCTGGAAGTGATCACCACCCTCGTCTTTGTGACCACGGAGGCTCTCTTCCTGTCTGGTATCTGCTGGCCCTTGCCGACACGCTTACGAGATTGATTGAGGATGGCCGCCTCGGAGTGCAAAAGACGCTCAACAAAGGAACGACTTTCTCGCTCGAGACTTTCTCAAAATCCAGACTCCAACAGCGTGCTTTGACAGGGGTACCCCAAGTGACGCCTCGGATTAACAACATCAAGCGGGAAACCCCGTAGGCGAGGGCTCCAGCTCGAGACACCCTCGCGATTCACTTACAAACGAGCGCCCGAAACGTCCTCGCGATTCACTCACAGACCGGGCTCCCGCCCGAGAAATCCTCCAGAGTCGCTCAGGCACGAGGCTGCCGCTCGAAACTTTCTCGGGGTTCAAGGTCGCAGTGCACGGTTTCCCCCCGGGGCCGTAGGCGACCCGAGGAGGAGGAGGAGGAGGAGGAGGCGGAGGAGGAGGAGGAGGAGGAGGAGGAGAAGGAGGAGGAGAGGACGTGGAGGAGGAGGACGTGGAGGAGGAGGACGTGGAGGAGGGGAGGAGGAGGCGAAGATGGAGGAGGATGATGATGATGATGATGATGAGGAGGAGGAGGAGGAGGAGGAGGAGAGCGGGCAGGAGGAGGAGGACGAGGAAAAGGAGGCGGAGGGGAGGAGGATGGAGGAGGAGGAGGGAGGAGGATGGAGGAGGAGGAGGGAGAGGAGGAGGAGAGGAGGAGGAGAGGGAGGAGGAGGAGGAGGGAGGAAGGAGGAGGCTTGAATGCGAAGCCTTCATCAGGAGACCGTTTTTAAGCAGAGGTTTGGGGACACCTGGAGCTATAGGGGTTTCCGACGGGGGGGGCGGGTTCCTCACCCCTCTCTATCCTCCTCCTCCTATCCCTCCTCCTCCTCCTTCTCCTCCTTCCTCCTCCCCTCCTGCCTCCCTCCTCTCATTCCTTCCTCCCTCCTCCTCCTCCCTCCTCCTTCCTCTCTTTCCTCCTCTTTCTCCTCCTCCTCCTCCTCCTCCTCCTCCTCCCTTCCTCTCCTCGTCCATGTCTGTGCACCCCATAAGGGAGGGGCTGCCGCTCGAGGCTTCCTCGTGACTCACTCACAGACAAGGGGCGCGCCCGAGACATCCTGCCCATTTGCTGATGGACGGGTTCCCGCTCGGGACGTCCTCGGGATTCAAGTCCCCACGTGCCCCCCCAATCTATGTGCTCAAAAGGAATTGCCCGATGGTCGCGTCGGATTCGAACATGGAGGTGGGGGGACCCCACGGGGAGGGGCTCCCGCTCGAGACGCCCTCGCGATTCACCCCACGAACGAATGAACTCTCGAGACATCCTCCTGGTTTGCTCAGGAACGAATCTCCCGCTCGAGACGTCCTCGTGCTCCAGGCCCCCAGGTTCCGCCACACCTGTGTGCTAAAAGGGCTTCCGATGGCCGCGTCGGATTCGGATATGGAGGTGGGGACCCCAGAAGGGGGGCGGGGCTCCAGCTCTAGACCTCTTCGCGACGCACTCACAGGCGAGGCTCCCGCTCGACACCTCCCCAAGGTGAGTGTGCAATTGTGTGAGTGCATTAGTGCGGTGATGATGAGCATGTTGGTGATGATTATGATGGTGGTGCTGATGATGCGGATGATGATGATGCTGATGATGATGATGCTGATCATGCGGGTGATCGGCCGTATCTTGGAGTGGTTCGTCCACAGCTGTCTACTTAAAAGTAGCGTGCCGCGCAGCAGCTAGGACACCGTTGAACAGCTCAGGGCGGAGCGGCTGGCCGAAGGCACAGGTTGCCTTGGCTTTGTGAAACACATGGAACGCCATGACGCACAGCGTGAGTGCCGAAGCACGGCTCATCGCACAATTGGCGGTATTGTAATCGTTGGGGGGCCGCAAGGCCCATCAGATGAATGGGAGAGGACGGGAAGTAGAGGAGACGACGCAAGACAGGACAGGCGACGTAGTGAGACATCGCATCGGGCGCATCGGCACAGCCCAGCAGGCAGGGGGTAGTGCCGCAAACATGCATTCGGGACGACGTGGTCCAGCATCCCGCGCGCGTCTTCAAAATGGACCATTACCACGCTGGGCGAAACGTGCGCAGAGTCTCGAGGCGCTCCCCCCACCGCCCCCCGACCGCCCCCTCAACCAGCTGCAGCAAGCCCCAAGCACGCAGGCGCTTGGCGATAATGCATTGGAACCCAGCGGGACAGAGAGAGCGTCGAAGCGAGGAGGAGAAGATCCATTGCACTTTCGCCTTGCGTCCTGCAGCCTGGGCGTTACTGAGCTCTTCGCGCGCAGCAGTCGCGGCGGCGTGCCAGTGCAAGCCGGAGACACCTGCATCAGGCGAGCGAGCCGCCATGGCGTGGAAGCGCTGCACAATGCCCTGCCGAATGCGCCAGCAAGGAGCACCCCACTCGCCCTGCAGCCATGCCACGAGCGGCAGGTCTTGAACCGCCTGCCCCGACCAAGCTTGAAAGTCACTGGGCCAACCCGACAGGGTGTGGTAAGTACAGCGCCGGAGACTGGAGACGCTGAGCAGCTGTACAGAGGCAGGCGCGATGAAGGCGTGCTCTTTGAATGCAAACAGATCGGCCTTACGAAACGTGCTAGGCGGCAAGCGAAGAACTTTGTGCAGAGCAAGCTTCTCTTTGTGCAGAACCCAACGAGGGGTGGGATAGAGCTGCGCAAGATAGCTGAGCACCGAGAGGCAATACTATTGCACAACAACACGCTAACACTGGTGGGAATGCCTACAGACGGAATCTCACAAACTCGGGGCCACCATGTACGTGCAACTCCCGCCCAAACGGCATTTTCCGTCGCGCCAGGACCAAACTGCACGCCGAGATATTTGGTGTGGGAGGCAATGGCAATGTCTGCCCAGGACGGAATATGTTGAATTAAAAAGGACCGCGAATCACGCACTACCTCAAGCGTGAGCACCGTCCGAAGCGGCACGAGCACAATTTTCTTGGCCTGGTGGCGAAGGTGAGCCAAACGCCCGGCCGCTGCAAACACAAGAAAAGCGCGCGGCAGATCAGCAAGGCGTGGCTGAACTAAGCCAGTATCGTCGGCACAACCTCCCACCACTCCACGACAGTCACCCAACGACGACGGCGAGACCTCCCCCACTAAACGCCGCAGCAGCGGACCCATAGCAATGGCCCAGGCAGGGCCAGGCGGCGGGCAGCCTTGCATCACCCCAGATAGCAGGTAAACCATGAACTGCTGTTCGCCATTGGCAGCCGCGAAGCTCCGCGGTGAAAAGAAAAAAATCATATATCAAGCTGGGATATCCCTCGGGCAGGCCAAACCGTGAAAGCACCGCCCAGAGCCCATCATGGCCCAGCGATGGAAAGGCAGCAGCAATGTCGAATGCGATAAAGACTGGAGATTCCTGAGCTGCCGTTTCGCGAAAGCTCGAACGCCTCGCAGCGGTGTCGAGGCGCGTTATGTTACTCAAGAAAGTGCGGCGCGGCGCGAAGCCCTGCTGGACCTCATGCGCGCGCTCCTGAACGAGCCTCTTAAGATTGTGGTTAGCGGCCGCCGCGAGAACCTTGGCATCTGTATTGCGCAACGACAGAGGCCGAACCTGCGAAGGCTGCCGAATGCATTCGTGAGCATCCAGTGGTTCATAGCCCTTGGGCAAAAAACGCAAAAATGAAATCATTCAGCGAGCGCGGAGCGTAGCGGCCTGCCATCAGATGCTTCAGGAGCCCGTGGATCACGCGGAGCAACTCGTCGGAGACCATCCAAGCCTGGTAGGGGAGCCTATCGGGACCAATGGCACTGTGACGCACGCGTTTGAGCGTCTCCTGAAAGTCCTCGAAGCTCGGAACGGGGATGTCGGCCACGTCGAAAGCCGCGTAGCGTTCATGAAGATGTTGTTGAATGTCCAGCTTGCTAGCCGGCTTCGCCCGAAAGACATCAGCCCAGTGGCGCTTAAGGGACTCGAGGATCTGAGATGGGGCCTTCACCGCAGCGGGCTCCTCCGAACCCAACACGTGCTCAGGACGAACGCCAGAACGAACAATGCTCCTTTCCTTCGGTCTCCATAGCAAGGCGCGGCGGCGGGCAGCCTTCTGATGTTTGAAATGAGCAGCAACACCAAGAGTGTCCCCCGCGCGCAGAGCCTGTGCGATGCTGAGCAACCTCAAGTTCGGCAGCATGAAAAGAACGAGACTGGCGCCGAAATTCGCCATGAAGCAGCAATCGAACAACTCCGCTTTCCAGTTGGAGAAACCGCGAACCTTCCGATGTAGAGGGCATCAGCAGCGACGCCAACTCAGCATCCTGCCGCTGGACCGCCCGAGATATGCTCCTCGTGGCGATCGATCGGCCACCGACCGCACGGCGATCAAGAGGGCGAAAGGGTAGCCGTTGCAGTTCATCGCGCGTCTGACGCGCCGCCTCAATCATGATGTCCTTCGTGTAGAGCCATTGTTGGACAGGGGAGAAGCGATCCAGGTCAGCGACCGCGAGGGGCCCGCCCAATATTTCCCTGTACCTCCCGTCGCAGAAGACCACGTCAGGGATGCGGCGTTCCGCGGCGCGACTTGGAGCCTTGGGGCGCATGGCGAGGCAGAGCATGGAGTGATCGCTCAGCCTGGACTGCGACATCTCCATGGGGCCAGCGTCAACGGTGGCGAGAACAGCGCCCAGAAGGAAATGCTCTGGCATGCCGATGAACGCGCGATCAATCGCGGAGGCAGTGTAGTGCTGACGGCTGACGTGCGTGGGGATCGGGGAGCGAATCTCTTGAGCGAGGTCGAAGAGCGGGCGCCAGAACGTCTCGAGCGGCTGGTAGGTGTGCGACGTGGAGAGCGCACTCGTCATCGCTGCCGTCGCGATTGTTGAAGTCACCCATCGCCAAGAAGGTGCGCAGCGTGGGGTCCTCCGCGTTCCACGCCACAGCGTCGCGCCAGTGCTGGTCAACCGCGCGGCGACCTAACTCAGAACTGCCATAGTTGTGTACGTTGCGAAGCCTGTAGACGGCGTCACACACAGGGTGAGAAATCTCCTATGCAGCAACGCGTCCAGGGGCCAGAGGATGATGCAGAACCGCAGGTCGAGCCTCATCGGGTAGCGCCCGCGGCCATGGCGCCAAGAAAGCGTCGCCGCCCTCGCGTGCAGCCGCGGCCTGGGAGTGGAAGACCTTGTGCGGGTAGGGAGAGAGGGCTATCAAGACCTCCCGCCGCATGCAGACCCCGCGGCACTCCTGAATGAGCAAGAGGGCGCCCCTCCGCATGCGCTTCTCGAGCTTGGCAAGCTTGCGCCTCCTCCGCCGAGGGCGCTAGCAGCAGCGCCCTCGCGCGTTCCAGCTGACCGCTTGCGCGCCCGAAGAACTGGGGGAGAAACACCGCGGAGTCCAGCGTGGGCTAAATAGACCACAGCGAGGCATCCGTCGCGCGAAAGAGCCGCTGGAACTCGGCAGCGATCGCAGCCTTGTCAACGTTGAATCGTCGAAGAACTTGCCCATCCCAGCGAAGCCGCGTGCTGTCTGCAGCAGCGGGGCCGATCCCGAGCGCAACGAGCGGGACCGCGTCGATAGAGACGATGCCTTCGTCGCCAACGCGGCGGACGTGATGTTGGGGATGCGTTTCGGCAAGAAGGCGAACCAGACGCTTGGACTGTTGTTCCCGCCTGAGCTGTTTGGGCGACTTGCCTGCGTTGATGTAGAGAGGCGCGAGGGCCCCAGCCGTGTTCGGAGCAGAAAATGTTCTCCACTGGCCTCCGTTGCGCAAGTTGCGCGCAAGCGACATACCCCTCGATGAAGCTGCAGGTCCACCCAGAACTCGAAATAACCTTCGCGAGGGGACATCACCAATGAACTCGACGTCGCTGAGGGAGACGCCTGCTGCTGTGATCCATGGCTCCACAGAGCGACGGACCTCGGCAGGTTCGATAGCCGAGGGCGCCCCGATGCTGTAGAGGTGCGGATCGGGTGGGCGATCCCAAACTGCGAGTGCAGCTATGTCGCGCGGCGGGAGCGTGGCCTCTGCGATGGCCAGGGAGGACTGCGTGCGCTCGATGTCCGTGCGCATCTGCTGCTGCTCCTGCTCGACCAGCTGCGTGCGACTGCCGAGCTCACGAAGACTGGTGTCGAAGGCGTCGACGCGGCCCCATTGCTGGCGCGCCTGCGCGATGACCAGTTGGAACTCACTCTGGAGCGCGGTCGTCGCTGACTGCATGATGGCGGTGGTTTCTTCTTGAAGACGTTGGGTTGCCCTTTGCATGTGGTCTGGGAAGACGGCAGACAGGCGCTCTTCCATCCCGGCAGACTCTGGAACACGTAGCCGCTGTCGGTCAAGTTCGCGGGAAAGCGGCGCAGACCGCTCGTGTCTTTGCCGGGGGCCACTACGGTGTAGCGGGCCCTCGCCAGCACGTCGCTCGTCGTCAGGAAAGGTGGGGCAGTCCTCCAACGCACGGTATAACTCTGCGTCATCTGCATGTTGGCGCCGCAGCTGTCGATCTCGAAGTTGTGCGGCGGGCCCTCCAGAGGTGCCAGCTCGGCGGTCAACGGGGGTGAGCTGTCGATCGTCACGATGAGCTCTGCGCTGACGTCGTTGACCACGATCGCTGCGGGAACCACTTGCTTCTCCTTCTCGACGTCGCTGCCGACGACGACCCCGCGCGGGGCTAGAGGAGGGCCTCGAGCTGCCGCTTGAAGCCATCGCGTAGAACACTGTCGTGGCCACAACCACGGAGCGGGGCGATCCACAGGAATACGAAGGACAGCGACCTCAACACCACGGAGAAGACAGCAAGCCAAGATATGGAGGGCATGGAAAGCTGGTGGGCGGCAGCTCGCCCCTGAGCGCAGCTGCATGAACGAAAGATTTCTGTGCTGGACTGGGGGCCTGCCCCGCTTAGGCAGTAAAATGCACCATCTTGGCTACTTGAGCCAAACTGGCTACGGATGATGATGCTGATGCGGATTATGAAAATGATGATGCCGATGACGATGGTGGTTGCCGACGTTCGCAGTATTATGGTGACTGTAGAGAGGGCGGTGCTGATGATGGCGAAGATGGCGATGATGCTGATGATGGTGACGAAGGTGATGGCAATCATGCTGCTGATGACGAATCTGATGATATTGTTGAAGATGATAGTGGTTGTGATGATAATCCTGCTGATGCTGGTACTAATAATAGTGATGATGGAGGTGGTGGTAGTGAAGAAGATGCTGCTGGCGATGGTGATGCTGTGGGGTGTATTTGCGCGGACAAAAAAACGAATGGTTCTGACGATGGCGAAGGTGAGAGAACAAAAAGAGGGCAGGGTGAGCGGGCGCGTGACGGTGATGGTGATGGTGATGATGCTGATGGTGATGGCGTGTGTCCTTATTCCTGCGAGGGGTGCTCCGGAATAACAGAAAAAACGCTGGAAATATGCAAACCAATCATACGGGAGTGCGAGGCCAATTTTTATACACCACCACCGCCCGCAACAGCAATTTTCAGCAAACAGAGTTAGGGGCAGGGTCATGCCAGACGACGCTGCCGGCCACGGCGAAAAGGAGCGCGGCGCAGCTCGCAGGCGCCGTAGCATGGGGAGATCCTGGAGCAGAAACAGCACTTCTTGGTGGTGGTGTATAAAAATCGTTCCTCTTGGTAACCAAAGTTTTATACACCACCACCGCGCGTGCTTTGATGAATTCTGCGCCAGTCCTTAAGAGAGAGGGGGCAGCCCGTTTGCCGTTGGCGGCGGGGGGGGACTGCGGGCTTTTCACGAGAGCAAAACTGCACCAAATTGCATCGTATATTATAATCGATCTTGGTGGTGGTGGTCATATACTGTGCTCGGAGGGAGGGTGTCTGCGGGTTGAGGCGGCGACAGCAAATCGTGGCGGCCATTTGTTGGGGCGTTCTAGTCTTGCAGACAAAACGTATTTCCCCAGCTACTGGCCGAACAGTCGGCCTCACGGAAAGGGTCAGAGTTACGAAGAAGCTGTGGACGTCGGAAGAGAGGGTGCGAAACTCGAGGATAATATGTTGTTGCTGCTGTTGTTGTTGTGGTTTTTGTTGTTGTTGTCGTTTTTGTCGTTGTTGCTGCCGTTGTTGGTTGTGCCAGTGTTATTTTTTGATTCTGAACGACTCAGCGGGCATCACTGTTGAACCCCTTGCAGGCGCCTTGTCGCTGTCGCTTCGGCCTTCGGCATCGGCTACGTTTCCTCCGTAATCGGAATTTATGTTCAGGCGTTCCGGGGTTGTGCCGAAACCGGCGCCCCAAGAACAACAACGCTCCCGCCCCATAGTTCCTCAATCTTTACTCGGGACCCGGGCTCTTCCTCGCCACCGAAAGCCAACTGTCCAACAAAACTGGCGGACCCGCTCGATACTTTTTTTTGTTTTAATCAGGGCTGGCGCTCCCGCCTCTGCGCCGCAAGCGCCCCCCCCATGCAAGCAATGACGCTTCCGTTCGATATTTCTTTCTTTTGTATTCAAGACTCCGCGAGAGGACCTAGTCTCGAATGCCGATCCTCAGGAATGCAGCGTGCACTGTCGGAGGTCTGCGCCAGCGATTCCCTGGCGCGCTCCGCGTGCCAGGAGCGGCCCGAAAAGGCCGCGGAGGCGACCCCGTCGTCGTCGTCGTCGTCGTCGTCGTCGTCGTCGTCGTCGTCGTAGTCGTCGTCGTCGTCATTTCGTCGCGGTCGTCCTCCTCCTGATCCTCCTCCTCCTCTTCTTTTCCTTTTCCTTCTCCTCCTCCTCCTCCTCCTCCTTTTCCTCCTCCTCCTCCTCACCCCTAGTCTTTCCACCTCGTTCCTCCTCCTCCTCCTCCTCCTCCACCTGCTCCTTCCTTTACTTCCTTTCCCGAGGCTGAGAAGCTCCGCCGATCCATGGTTTGCCCAAAAATGCCTCGCAGCATCCGTCAAGATGCCTCGGGATCCTCCTTTTGTTTAAAATTGTTTTGAAGTGTCTCCTTGGGGCCTTCATGTTTCCCAGAAGGGTTCTGAAGGTTCTCTGTTAACAAAAAACTCTCGGAGCTCTCCAAAGGGCTCCACACGCTGTCCCACGGCCCTGGCGGCTCTCCCACAGGTTGCGGGGCCTTTCCCCCAAAAGGTGTTTGGCCCCTCTGGCGTGGTGATACCTAGAAACAGGGCATGGGCAGGGCGATTGCGAAGGCGATGTGCGATCCAGATTGGAGATGCTGACGTGCCTGGAAACAGCGTTGTCAAGACCAGCTCGGGCGGGAGATGTAGCTAACGGAATAGGCCCCCTGTGCACGAACTGTTCCCGCATGATGGGGGGAACTATCATGATGGATGCATGCTGCATACACGATCATGGAGCATTCGGGTAACATTGTTGTTGTATTTGGTGTTGCTTCTGTTGTTGGTGGTGAATTTGTATGTGTTGTCGATGGCGTTGTCGATGCTGCTGTTGATGATTTTGTTGTTGCTAAACTCTCACTAATGGGGAATAATTATTGATTATTGTTGATCCCCCCCCTCCGGGGCCAATTGTGCTTTTTCAATTGATGTGCCCTTCCAGGGGTTCGCACCCTTTTTGATCAGGGAACAAATTGGGTCTCAGAATGGTTTTCGGCTCCCGGTTTACAGCGACAGTGGCTCCCGCCTGATACGACGTCACAATTTATTACCGGATCGCGATCTCGTGCGGGAGGTCCTCGCAATGTATTATGGCGCCGCGCCCTCGACGCTCAGGAATCACGCTCCCGCGCTGGATTCCAGGACGATCTATGTGATAATCTCGCTATCTACACTTCCCCGCGATTCATGCAACAAACGCATCCACAACCCGCGTGCTCGACCTGACCGCCTTGGCCCGTCTTCCCGACCCGCCCGTTAAGGTCTACCCGCCTGATCTGCCTGTCTGGTTCTGCAGCGTGATTTCTGCTCATAGGCCCCCTTCTGCTACCCTCTCTCTCTGTCTCTCTCTTTGTCTGTGTCTCTTTCTCTCTCTCTCTCTCTCTCTCGTTCCATCCTCCTCCTTCCCCCTTGCCCCTTCCTTCCATCCGTCCTCCCCTCCCCCACCTCAGGGGCTGCACGTCGTACGCGGCGAGGGCGACGATACCCCCCCCAGCGGGTACGATTGAAGACAAGAGCGAACAATATTTAACTGATTGCTGTTGTTGTTGTTGCTGTTGTTGTTGTTTTAGTTGTTGTTGTGGAACTCTCGCTATTGAAACACATGTTGTTGATCCCCCCTCCGGTGACCATTGTGTTTTTCAATTGAAGTGCTTCCCCGGGCCCGCACCCTAAAAACAAGGAAAGTCACTCGGCACAAACTGCGTTGTCGGCCCCTGGATTGCAACAGCAACGGCTCCCGCGTGAGACCCCCTTACCATTTAGCACGGGCCCCCGCTCCCGCCTGAGACTTCCTAGTTTTTTTGCTTAGGAGTCGCGCTGGCGCCTAAGGCTTCCTTGCAATTTACTCAGGAATCGCTCTCTCGGCGCTCTGGAGTCGCGCTTTCGCTGGACACTTGTTTGCCTTTTGCTCAAGAATCGTGCTCTTGCGTTGGAATCCCCCGCAATTTACTCGAGCGCCGCGCACCCGACACTCAGGCACCCAGGAGTTGCGCTCCCGCTTAGGGCTCCCTCGCAGCTTACTTCGGTATCGGGTTATCGCTGCCCTTCGCGGCCCCGTTGTAGCCGTTCGTGGTAGCTGCCCTTCGTGGCCTTGTTGCAGCTCTTCGTGGCCCCCTCGCTGCTCGTCATAGCCCGGTCGCACCCTCCGTAGCCCCGTCCCAGCCTTTCGTGGCCCCTTCGCTGCCCTTGGCGCCCGTCGTGGTTCCATCTGCATGCGCTTCGTGGCCCCGTCGCAGCCTCTCGCGGCCCCCTCGCTGTCCTGCGCGGCCCCGTCGCTGCCCTCAGTGGCCCCGTCCTTGCCACCTGCGGCCCAACCTATGCGTGCCCTTCGTGGCCCCCGTTCGGTCGCGCCCGTCGTGGCCCCATATTCATGCCCTTCGTGGCCCCGCTGTCGCACTCTGTGGCCTCCATCGCTGCCCTGCGTAGCCCCGCCGCTACCGTCAGTGGCCCCGTCGTTGCCCTTCTGTGGTCCCGCATGATCTGCCCTTCGTGGCCCCCGCTCGTTCGTGCCCTTCGTGGCCCCATACGCATGTCCTTCGCGGCCCCGCTGTCGCCCTTCGTGGCCCTCTTGCTGCCCTTCGTGGCCCCATAGCTGCCCTTCGTGGCCCCGCTGTCGCTCTCGCTCTCGCTCTCGCTCGCGCTTTCGCTCGTCGTCGTCGTCGTCGTCGTCTTCGTCGTCGTCGTCGTCGGGGTCGGTCCCCTGTCCGTCCCTCTTGGGGTCGGGCTGCCGCCTGTCAACGCTGCCGCTGGCCTGGCTGACGGTCCGCGGCCGCCCCGCCGCTTGCCGGGGCCCGGCCTGCCGGGAAGAAAGGCACACCCCCGAAAGGGGGCACAATCGAAAACAAAGAGGGCGGGTATCGAGGGTTTCGGAAATACGCGTTGAATGGCCATCGAACAGATAAGGGCGAAGAATATTAAACTGATTGTTGTTGTTAAACAATAAATATGTTTATCCCCCCTGCCCGGTAATCATTGTATTTTTCAATTCAAGATGCTTCACCCGGGGTTCCCACCCTGCTGTTTACAAGAGAGCGCTGGGTGTCACCAAACTCGGTTGTTGGCCCCCGGTTTACAGCGACAGCGGTTGTCGCCTGATACTTCCTCACCATGTGTGCAGGAATCTCGCTCTCGCGTGAGACTTCTTTTTTGCAATTGATTCAGACGCCGCGCCCTCGACACTCAGGAATCACGCTTTCGCGGTCTGGCGCTCCCCGATAGGGTCTGCCCGCCCGATATGCCCGTATAGTTCGGCCACGTGTCTGCCGCTCCTAACCCCCTTCCAGCTACTCCCTCTCGTGTCCATCATCCTCCCTCCCTGTTCCCTTCCTTCCATACGTTCTCTCTTCCACTACCTTAGGGGCAACACGAAATACACGTTGCAGGTAAGACAGATACGCCCCTAGTGGGGGTACGATCGAAGACGAAGAGGAGGGCATCGAGGGCTTGGGATACACGTGATGAAGGGCACGCGAACGAAGAAAAACAAACGGTCTTAAAATGATTGTTGTTGCTGGTGGTGCTGCTACTGTTGTTCTTGCGACTGTTGACTTCTCATGTCTGAACAATAAATACGGTTGATCCCCATGCCCGGGAATGTTTTATTTTTCAATGCACATGCTTCACCCGGGGTTCGCACCTTGTTTTTTACAAGAGACAGCTGGGTGTCACCAAACTCGTCTGTTGGCCTCCGGTTGACAACGACGGCAGTTGCCGCCTCATTCCTCCTCACAATGTATTCACAAATTGCGCTCTCTCGCGGGATCTCCTCGTTATGTATGCAGGACTCGTGTTCTCGCGTGGGACTTCCTCCCAATGTATTCTGACGCCGCGCCCTCGACACTCAGGAATCACGTTTTCGCGGCCCGCCTCCTCGACAGGGCCTGCCCGCCCGATCTGCCCGTCTGGTTTGGCCACACGTTCTCTGCTCCTGACCCCATTCTGCTGCTCTCTCTCGTGCTCCATCATCCTCCCTCCCCCTAGTCCCTTCCTTCCATCCATCCTCTGTTCCCCTGCCCTAGGGGATGCACGAAATAAACTTTGCAGGTAAGAAAGATATACCCCTCATGGGGGTACGATCGAAGATAAGGGCGGGTATCAGGGGGTTGGGATATACGTGATGAACGGCAAGCAAGCAAAGAAAAACGAACAATATGAAAATGATTGTTGTTGTTGGGTTATCAAGTCTGAGCAATGGATAGTGTTGATCCCGTGCCCAGTAATCCTTGTACTTTTCCATTCAAATGCTCCACCACGGGCTCGCACCTTGTCTTTTACAAAGTGAAAGCTGGATGTCACCAAACTCGGTTGTTGGCCCCCAGTTGACAACAACAGCTGCTCCCGCCAGATACTTCCTCACACTTCATTCCCGAATCGCGCTCTCGCGCGAGACTTCCTCACAATGTATGTAGGAAGCGCGCTCTCGGGTGGGATTTCCTCGCAATATATCCTGACGCCGCACCCTCGACACTCAGGAATCACGCTGTCGCGGCCCGCCTCCGCGATAGAGTCTGCCCGCCCGATCTGCCCACCTGGTTCGGCTTCGCGTTTCGTGCTCCTAACCTCCCTCCTGCTACTCTCTCTCTTGTGCTCCATGTTCCTCCCTCCACTTTGTCCCTTCCTTCCATCCGTCCTCTCTTCTCCTGCCTTAGGGGCTGCACGAGATACACATTGCAGGTGAAGAAGCTATACCCCTCATGGGGGTACGATCGAATACAAACGGGGCGGGTATCGAGAGTTCGGGATATACTTTGCGAATGGCACGCGAGCCAAGGACGCGAACAATAGTAAACGTATTGTTGTTGTTGTTATTGGTGTTGGACTTTCACGTCTAAGCAATGGATATTGTTGTTGTTGTTGCTGCTGTTGTTGTTGTTGTTGTTGTTGAACTCGCATTGCTAGAGAACAGCTATTGTTGATCACACCCTCCGGTGACAATTGAGTTCTTCAATTGAGGGGCTTCTCCCGTAACTCGCACCTTGCTTTTTATCACAGCAACTCACTAAACTCAAACTGCACCCCTGACCGCCGGAGAACAACAACAACAACGGTTCCCGCCTGACACTCCCTCGCAATCTATTCCCAAATGAAGCTCCCGCGCGGGACCTCTTCACAAATCGTATACGAATCGCGCTCTCGCGTGCGTCTTCCTCGCAATTTGTTCAAACGATGCGCTCTGGGCGCTCAGGAATCACGCTCTCGCTTTTGTTTTTCTCACGATCTACTTGGGAATCGCGCTATCGCTCGAGAAACCCTTTGCGATTCATGCAGGACCCATGCTTCAGCAACCCGCCTGCTCGACCTGGTCGCCTGGACCGTTTTTCCGCCCTGCCCGCTGTGTGTGTGTGTGTGTGTGCCCACCCGCATGTGTCAATTAGAGTGCTCCTCCCGGGGCTCGCAACAATTTTTTTGTTTAAAACCAAAAAACATAACACAAGGGACAGTGTGGGGTCACCAAACTGCGTTCTTGGGCCCCGAACTACAACAACAACGGCTCCCGCATGATACTTCCTCACACTTTATTCCCAAATCGCGCTCTCGCGCGGGACGTCCTCACAACAGACCCGCGCTCTCGTGTGGGACTTCCTCGCCATTTATTCAAACGCCGCGCCCTCGACACTCAGGGATCACGCTCTCGCGGTGACCCTTCCGCACGATTTACTTGGGTAGCGCGCTGTCGCTCCAGACTTCCTCGCGATGACCATGCAGGACGCATGCTTATGGCCGCCTGGGCCCGCCTTCCCGACCCGCCTGCTCGGGTCTACCCGCCCGATCTGCCCGTCTGTTTCTGCCATGTGTCTTTTGCTCCCAGCCCCCTCCTGCTACGCTATCTCGCGCTCCATCATCCTCCTTGCCCCTTGTCCCCTCCTTCCATCCGTTCTTTCCCTGCTTCCCTGCTTTAGGGGCTGCACGAAAGAAATATTAATAAACGGGGGTGCGATCGAAGACGGGGAGAGCGGGCATCGAGGGTTTAGGTGATGAGTGACACGCGAGCAGACAAAAGCGAACAGTCTTACCGTTATTGTTGTTGCTGCTATTCTTATGTTTGTAATTATGTTTTTTTGAGGTGGGTGGGCGGCACTACTTCTGCCCCGTTGGTCTGGGGCCTGCTAGGAGATTGGGTGGTTTCTCCTCACCACTGAAGGTTCCCCTCGAAGTGTCGCCCTCCAAAGCGAAACGACACCCCAGAGCAACCTCTTGCGCATCCGCCAGCAATGTTCCCCATCGAAGTTATGGTGCAGGCGCGCGCCAAGACAGGTCCTGGGTGATTTTTTTCGGGTAAGGGCGTCGGCCCAGGGTTCTGTTTGTGCTGTCGCGCCTGGACAAGAGGGGTGTAAAGCAGGGTGCGTCGGCTTGGTCGTCTGATTCAGACGATGTGAAAAGATGTACGCGAGAGGGGAATGCGCCTCGTACGGGCACCAAGGGGGAATCGAACATGCACCTGGTACGACTCAGTGTGAAATATGTAAACAATGGGGGTATCACATATGCGTGGGGCACGTGTTTTGAGACACCGCCCGCGAAGAGCTCCACGTCCTGAGCGCGCCGCCAGCCGTGCGTGGCGTATCTCACCACACAATATAATACAGCAACGCATAGAAGAATGTAGAAGAATGCACCATTGCACGGCGCATGATGCGAATGGCAGAAGTGCCAGCAAGCAGTTCGACGCGAGTTCTTTCCTAGGTTCGGTTCGTGGGCCCCGAACCTGCTTTTCGGCCCGACGCTCGCCCCAGCTGTCCCGCTCGTGCTGAAGCTCTCCGAACGCCCCTGGGTCTCGTCGGGGCCGCGACGAGGCCTCCCTGGACAGCCCGAGGTCATCCAGGCCGGGCGCACCGCAAGCAGCACCCGAATGTAGCGGCGCCCGATGACTCCCGTCATCGCCGTTCCTTATCCGAGGGGTTCCGGTTCCGGGGGGGGGCGGCCTCGAGCCACAGCGGCTGCGGAATCGCAGGGGTGGGAGGAGGAGGTCCGAGGGGAGACGGGAGGTGGGGGTGAGGGGGGGGGGCGAAGGTGTAAACGGAGGAGGCGAGGCGGATGAGGGTGAGGAGGGGGAGCGGGAGATACACACAGGAGGACGCAACAAGCACATGGCGGCGGAGGAGGGGAGCAGCAGGAAGAGATGCGGTGCGGTCCAGCTTTTCTTAACGAGAAAAGGGAGGAGATCGGCCCTCGTATCTCGCCGCAGCGCTATCGCACCGGAGCGCAACAAGCCATGCTGCTACACAGAAGAGAGCTCGCACATCTAAGCCCGAGGTCTGAGAGACACGGCTCGCATGTGTCAGCGGCGAGACCAAGGGGGGAAAGAGAAGTATCAGGCCTTCGCAGAAGGCTCGGAGGTCCCCCGGCCTCCTGAGAAGTGTCGTAAGCCTTCCCCGAAGACAAAACACTTCTCAGAAGGCGCGAGGGCTTCTGAGAAGTCCCGCCACCTTCCAAGAAAGCCTTCTCCTTCTCCCTTCCCCCACTCGCTCGCCGCCGATCCTCCACGTCCTGCCCCCTCCTCCTTCTCCCTCCCTCCTCCCTCCTCCCTCCTCCCTCCTCTTCCTCCTCCTCCTCCTCCTCTTCCTTCTCCTCTTCCTCCTCCTCCTCCTCCTCCTCCTCCTCCTCCTCCGCCTCCTCCTCCTCCCCCCCAGACGCCCGACGTCTGGGCTTTTCCCATGCAGGGCCTCCAGACGTCCTGGCCCTTCTTCTGCCAGGGCCGGCTCTTTGTCCCAGGTCTTAGGTCGGGCACGTCCCTTTGCAGGAGGAAAATCCAAGAATGATGAAGAAACTTGTTCCAGGGACGATCTTTTTAACTATCTCTTTCTTTGGTGGCAATTTTTGAATATTGTTGGGCATGTTTTACTGTTCCTCCAAAGTCTCTTTGTAGGGGGGGCACGCCCGACCTAACTCGAGTCGTTCTCTGTCGGTCCTAGGCGCAGGCGAGGGCCCCCACAGAGAGACCGGCAACGGCGAACAAAACCACCGCCCTGATTTCTTCCTGTGCGCTGGATGTCTGGGGGCACCCCCTACAGTCGGGGCGCTGAAGAAGGAACCCTGTTCGTTGAGGAGGGGCCCCGTGTTCCTTGCATGTTTCATAGCTTGCCTGAGGTTTTCCTTAGGCTTTCGATGGGAGATCGAAGTTCAACTTATGGACAAGAAGGGGCCTCGTTCCTTATTTAGGGTTCCTTAAGTCAACGCCCCGACTGCAGGAGGGCCCAGAATCGAACCGACAGATCGGATCGGCGATCGAAGCGAATCGGAGCGGCGGCCGTCGGCGGCCGAGCCGGGGAGAGCCGCATCGGCGGAGATCGGCAGGCCGGTGGGCCCTCATGGAGAGGTCGGAGCCCACGTCGGGAGCCCAAAGTCGACTCGCATCGACATCGGAAGCCATCGGCCCAGAGAGGAGGAGGAGGAGGGGGAGGAGGAGGAGGAGGAGGAGGAGGAGGAGGAGGAGGAGGAGGAGGAGGAGGAGGATCCGACGCCAGGAATTTTTCCAATACGCGGTCCCCAGAAGCCTCGACTACCGTTTCCCCAGGGCCGGTTGCTCACCCGGCGCCGTTTTTGACGGTCCCGGGGCCCGGCGAGGGCCCCGAAAAACTTTTTTTTTTCGATTTCTCAACGAAATCAACGAAAAACCTCCGTTTTTGAAGGTCGGCATCAACGAAAAACCTCCGTCTTGCTTCTTTCAAGACGTTGGACCTCTGGGGAGTCCGACTCGAATCGGAGCGGAGGAATCGCAACGAGTCGCTGCGCCGCCGCCGTGCCTCGCCGGGGCCCTCCTCCTCCTCCTCCTCCTCCTCCTCCTCCTCCTCCTCCTCCTCCTGGGGCCCCATGGGGAGGGACTCGGGCGGGAGGGCCGGCACGCGGCGTGCCGGGACCCACGGGGCCCGGCGGGGCGGCGGTGTGCCGAGGTGCCCTCCCTCGGCGGCGAGCCGAGGGGGGGGAAAGGAGGAGGAGGAGGCCTTTCCCCTCCTCCTCCTCCTCCTCCTCCTCCTCCTCCTCCTCCTCCTCCTCCTCCACCTCCTCCTTTCGGGGGATGTATACACTGACGGCCCCCTCCTGGACGGAAAATATAAAGCCATCCGAAGGGCAGGCTGGTGTTTTGCTACCGTGGACGGGGTAGGCCGGGAAATTTTCAAGGCCTACGGCCCGCTGCCGCTCCCCCAGGAAGATCAGCATAGATTCGCCGCTGAACTTTGGACAGTGGCGCCAGTACGCATCCACACGGACCGTGTGAACGTGGCATCGGGAATTTAACGTGGACGGGATTGGTGCACCAGGCCCACCAACCCCCATGCTCGCTCGTGGCATCGACTGTGGCACCTCGTCGAAGAACACGGCGGACTTGGCCCGATAAGCTTCTTGTAAATCAAAGCTCGTGCTACCCGAGCAGAGCGCGCCCAGATGGGCGATAGGGATTTCTGGGGCAACCGCGTCGCGGATCTGGGGGCCAAAGCAGGGGCGCGCATGCTCCAGCACCCAGGGTGGCAGCGCCAGCAATATATATATATATATATATATATCACCCTCGTTGACACTATTAAAGGGGTCCTCGAGTTTGCGGCATCCGTCGGCGTCAAATCGGCAGGCGTAGTCGATTCCCAGAAGGGTCCCCCTCCTGAGCCGACTCCCCCCTCGGGCACTGCGGGGAGTGGTGGTCTTGGTGGTGGCCCCTCCCTCTCCTGTTCCTAACACGGCTCAGGGGGAGGGTAACAGGCAAGACACTCCCAGCGGAGTGCTAGCAGACCGACTGGCACTAGCTCGCAGCAAGGGCCACAAAGTCGTGCAGAGGCCAGGGGTAGTCTTCCGCAAACGATGCGCTTGCTATGCGAAGGTCCAGTGGCAGAATTTACCTCGCTAATCTTGTAAGCCCGCTGACCCCCCAAACTACGCAGGGCAGACTCAGCCGACTATGGGAGGGCAAAGACCCTAAGACCGGCCGTTTTCTTTAGTCAGCCTCGCCCCCGTGAGGGGGTCCGAGCCCGAGAAAACTGCTTTAACAATTTTAACGCCGACTGGGCCTTCATCCGGGGCGGTTTTCGGAGTTTCCGGGCGCCACCACGTGGCCATGAAGCAACTCCAGCTGACCTCATCGGTTCCAGCAGGGCAGCGACCGCTAAGACGGGCCGATCTCCAGACGGGGGTCTGGAGCTGTAGCAAACTATAAGGGGCCTAGCGGCACCGCCTGTGGTCTGTCTCTTCGGACGGGGGTCCGAAGTCGGTGTGTGAAGCCATTGAGTTCATAGAACCTTGGACTTCAGCAGCAGTTAATCCTCCTCTTCCCCCTCCTCCTCCTCCTCCTCCTCCTCCTCCTCCTCCCCTCCTCCTCCTCCTCCTCCTCCTCCTCCCGCCTCCTCCTCCTCCTCCTCCTCCTCCTCCTCCTCCTCCTCCCTCCTCTCCTCCTCCTCCTCCTCCTCCTCCTCCTCCTCTCTCCTCCTCCTCCTCCTCCTCCTCCTCCTCCTCCTCCTCCTCCTCCTCCTCCTCCTCCTCCTCCTCCTCCTCCTCCTCCTCCTCCTCCTCCTCCTCCTCCTCCTCCTCCTCCTCCTCCTCCTCCTCCTCCTCCTCCTCCTCCCTCCTCCTCCTCCTCTCCTCCTCCTCCTCCTCCCCTCCTCCTCCTCCTCCTCCTCCTCCTCCTCCTCCTCCTCCTCCTCCTCCTCCTCCTCCTCCTCCTCCTCCTCCTCCTCCTCCTCCTCCTCCTCCTCCTCCTCCTCCTCCTCCTCCTCCTCTCCCACCTCCCCCGAGCTCGGCCGAGCTGGCTCCACCAGAGGCCTCCTCCCACGCTCGGAGCTGGACAGGGGCCAGGCTCGCGCGAGGCACCGCCGAGAGATGCGGGCAGCTACGGTTAGGTCGGGCCTGTCCCCCTACAGGGGGGCTTTGGGGGGAACTATTACAGAATACTCAAAAAACGTCCCAGAATTGCCAAAAGATACAAAAAAGCATCCCCATACTATTTTTGACTATTTTTGAACATTCCTCCTGTGGAGGGGCAGGCCCGACTCAAAGCTACGGGCGGGGATGCATGGAGGAGGGGGGGACGATGAGGAGGATGATCGA
The DNA here is from genome assembly GCA_963575745.1 of Prorocentrum cordatum. Taxonomy (NCBI): domain Eukaryota; class Dinophyceae; order Prorocentrales; family Prorocentraceae; genus Prorocentrum; species Prorocentrum cordatum. The sequence goes on from CAUYUJ010018460.1 coordinate 20,759, forward strand.
GCAATCAGAACTGGCATCAGCAGACACAACTAGAACAAAACAAATGTCGCGCACATAAGCTTTTGGCGCTCCGCGCGGGTCTCTTGGCTCTGAGCTGGACCCCCCTCCCTCTCCCTGGCGCGCGGAGCGCGCCAGGGGCGGCGCCGGAGGCGCCGCGGGGGGGGGGCCCAGCGCGGCTCCGAAAAAAATCGCGCGGACCGCCACAAGTTTGCCGTTTTTCCTTTGTTCAAGAAGCTGTCTAGGCGGCGAGCGAGGGGGGGAAGTGAGAAGGGGCGGGCCCTCGCAGAAGGCTCAGAAGTCCCCAGGCCTTCTGCTGAGAAGTCTCCTGAGCCTCCCCCGGAGACAAAAAATCAACTTCTCGGAAGGCGCGGGGGCCTCTGAGAAGTCCTGCCGCCTTCTGAGGACGCCTTCTCCTTCCCACTTCCCCCCCTCGCTCGCCGCCGAGATTCTCCTTCTTCGAGAAACTGTCGGAGGTCCGCGCAGACGTCTCGGGATCTTTGGAGTCCCGAAACGGTGCGGTGGTGACAGACCGTGCGGTGACCTCGACATGCCCCAAGCCCTCCCCGCACGGTCCGTCAACGCACGTTTTTGGGACCTCGGATGCCCCCATCGCCCGAGACGTCCTCGGAGAGCGACCCGAGCCCCGAAACCGTGCCGTGACCCCGAACCCCCACCGACTCAGACCCCCGAGGATCTGCGCCAGGGCCCCCCGCCGTCGGGGGAGGGCGCCCGGGGGGGGCCGCCAGGGGGAGCCCCGGGCGCCGCTCCTCTCAGAGGTCCGTGCGCGGCTCCGAACGATTTGTGTTCGTGCCGTCGGGGAGGGCGCCGGGGGGGGGCCGCCAGGGGGAGCCCCGGGCGCCGCTCCCAGAGGTCCGTGCGCGGCTCCGGGCGATTTTTGTTCGTTCTGCTGCTGCTTTCGCTCCTCCTAAGGGACCGGGCTCTATGCACCGACGTGTTCTACGGCCCCGCACTGGAACTTGCACAGGAACGCGGAGCCTGGCGTATACGGGATCCTGGTGAATACGTTTCTCGTTGTTTCCCCTGGGAGAACGGGGAAAATAGTATACACCACACCACTCCGACGTCGTCCCCGACCCTCAAGAAGTTCTGGGATTGAAACACAGCCCGCCAGTGGTAATGTATATGTTCCAGTTTCCGACCTCGCTCCTCATGCCATGGGCGCCTCTTTTTCTTATTCTTCTTCTTCGGTTTTGCTCCTCTTCTTTCTGGGTGGCAACTCATTGGGGCCCTCCCATGCCATCTTGTCGGCTCTTGCGGATCGACGCTGCTCGAGGTTAATCGACGCTCGTCGACGCTAAATCCACGCTAAACCGACGCTAGCCGACACTAAATCGGCGCTATCTCATCGACTCCAGACGCTAGTCGACGCTAAAGACGGAACTGGTTAAAAGGGCACACCAGGCTCCCATGATTTGCGACCGAATTCTTCGAAGAGGAGAAACAGGAGGTGGATGAGAAAGAGACAGGACCTACTTGCACGCCAGCAAGTCTGCCTTCTCCGTCAGCCGCCTCACTCGGGCGCCAGTGGCCGGGTCGCACTCCCAGACCTCCGCGCCCAGACCGTGCGGAGGCGCAGCAGCGAACATCTGGAAGAAGGACGGCACGGTCTTCCGTACGCAGCTCGGATCCTCGATCTTGATGCCCTTCGCCTTCAGCCCGAGCGTGGCCATGCACATGGCCATGCGGTGGTCGTGGTAGGTGCAAACCGTGGCGTCACCGAGGGAGCAGGCCGTGCTGGGCGTCACCTCCAGCGTGTCCCCTTCCTCGACCACAGTCGCCCGGCACTTCGTCAGCTCGTCCCGGAGCGCCTGCACGCGCTCGCACTCCTGCTTGCGCAGCACGCCGAGGTTCGTGAACTTGAACGCCGTGGTGGCAAGCGGGGCGATGGCGATTGCCGTCATGATGGAGTCGCCCAGGTCCGTCTTCCTGGAGACCTCCGTGGCCGAATCCTTGCTCTTCTTCTCTCGGGCAGCCTCTGCGGCTGGGCAAGCCGAGCGGGGCGCGTGGCGGGGGAACTCCGCGTCGATCTGCCAGCCGGTTCCGCCGGCAGATCGCGGCGGCTGACACGCCATGACCCTAACGGGCTCGATGTCTGGGAACATGGCGTTGACGGCGTGGAAGACCGCCACCGTGCCTGAACGATGCGAGCGTGTTAGAATGTCGCGTGATGCCAGGCAGGGATGATGAACGTCTTTCACGGGCTGCCCCCTTCTCCCTGATCACGCCTACGATCATCGTGTTACCATAAGGAGCGCTGAATGAACGAATGGGCCTTTTTGGCTACGTGGCGAGCCTGGGCCACGATTAGCTTCCGCGACTCAGATCTCAGGAGCGGCCTGAGAACCAGAGCCCTTTCCGAGCCCCGAACTAGTCCGTCGTCTTGACTGCACTCGCGTTGGACCGGCTCCGGGCTGCGCACAAACAGCCCCCCCCCCAGGTAGCCCGCGCTGGCCTCAACGGGCCCTTCGAATAGTCCCTGCTGGCCTTAGCAGCCACCCCGAGAGGTCTTGGGCGGTCCCAACACACGGCGGCGCCCTTCGGGCGCGCTGCGCCCCATGGGCTGGGATGTTGAGACCGCCCCGGGCCTGCTCAGGAGGCCTGTCGAGGCTGGCTGGAGCCAGCCGGTGGGCGTGGGCCTGTCGAGGCCAGGCGGGCTGCCTGGGGGATCGACTGGGCGCAGCTAGAGAGGTACCAACGTCGCCCCCCCCCCCCTCCCGGGCCTCCTTGCCCGTGGGCACCGTGGTGGCACCTGCCGCAGGCGCCCGGATAGCTCGCGCTCGAGGCGTCAGGCTCGATCTGGAAGGTGCCGCCGCCGTGGGGGAAGAGCTGGACCATGTGGCGGGTCATCTCCACGTAGGGGAGCTCGTCGGGGTTCGAGCCCTCTGGCCAGCGGAGGCAGGAAGGCCAAGATCTCAGACTGTGTGCATGTGTTTTTCGACCGGCACTTTTTCTCCCAGATTTCGGGCATCGGGGGCCGCTTCTGAGCCCTGGGACCATCAAAAATGCACCAGGCACGGAAAACCACCCCCTTGAAGGGATCGGGACCTCTGCGGCGGCGGGTACAACAAACCGTCGGTCGGGCATGTCCTCCTGCAGGCGCATATGGGAAGAACAATCAAAAGTAGCAACAACATGAGCAAACATGGTCAACAGAGCACAAAACATCTTCACCAAACTACTGGAACAACCATTCTTGAACATTCCTCCTGTAGAGGGACATCCCAACCTAAAACAAATCACACTGTCGGATGTCAAAGGGGGGCTGGATCGCCCCGGGGCCTTACATGATATACGCCTTATCTGGGGAGAGCCTCAGAGCCCCTGGAGGTACACAATACAATACCATGCTCCCCCCCTGTGGGCCAACCGCCCCCATTGCTGGGGGGAATAAAACAAGTACCGACACCACTACTCCCTGGACTTCGGTCGGGCATGTCCTCCTGCAGTCGAATCTTTAAAGAAAAATTGAACATGGTCAAAAACAAATAATAGCAAAATCGTCCCCATACGATTTTGTGACTATTTTCGAATACTCCTCCTGTAAAGGGACGAGCCCGACTCAACCCTGGACCTCTCCCGCGGTGCGCCCTGACCCAGAACCTGACGGGAATCTAGCCGTGGAGGCGACGGAAGGGCAGCGGTATAGTATCGGTACCTCGTCCTATGCCCTGAGTTGCTAAAGGGGCCCCAGGACACACAAATAAATACACACAAATAAAAATATGCCCCATATTTTCCCATATTTTCTGGGTTTCTTTCTTTCCCCCACTTCCCATATCTTCCAACGTTTTCCTGGGACTCGGCGATCAATTGTGTCTGTGTGGTTTTTCCCCTCCGGAGTTGCTGCCGCCGGCCTCCGGGGTGGAGACCTCCCAGCCGCCCCGGCGCGCGGACAGCAGCAGCGCGCTGGCGAACTGGGAGCTGTCCTGCGGGACGGGAAAATGACCACAGCCACTGCTTCTTGTTTGCGCCGCTTTCCAGCCGGCCAACAATGACGCAGTGGTTGTGGTCATTTCCCTGGTGCCAAGCTCAACGAAAATGACCACAGCCACTGCTTTGTTTCTGCGGGCTGGAAGGCGGCAACAAAAGAAAAGCAGTGGCTGTGGTCGTTTTCACGCCCGGAGCTGTCCGCGACGCTCACGGTCACGGGCCCCGGCCTGGCGCCGCCGCCGTGCACCAGCGCCGGCAGCTTGTCGTTCGGGGTGTCGACCCGGTAGCCGAGGGCGCGCAGCGCGCGCACCAACTCCTGCTTTGGAGCTTCTCCGAAGGGCTTAGGCGACCCGTCCTCCTCCCTGCCCCTCCTCCTCCTCCTCCTCCTCCTTCGTCTCCTGCTCCCACCTCCTCCTTCTCCTCCTCCTCCTCCTTCATCCTCCTCCTCCTCTCCTCCTCCTCCTCCTCCTCCTCCTCCTCCTCCCTCCTCCCCTCCTCCTCCTCCTCCTCCTCCTTCCTCCTCCTCTCCTCCTCCCACCCCCTCCTCCTCCTCCTCCTCCTCCCCTCCTCCTCCTCCCTAAACCTCCTCCCTCCTCCCTCCTCCCCCCCTCCTCCTCCTCCTCCTCCTCCTCCTCCTCCTCCCTCCCTCCCTCCTCCCTCCCTCCCTCCCTCCCTCCCTCCCCCTCCCTCCCTCCCTCCCTCCCTCCTCCCTCCCTCCTCCCCTCCCTCCCTCCCTCCCTCCCCTCCCCTCCTCCCTCCCTCCCCCTCCTTCCTCCTCCTCCTCCTCCTCCTCCTCCTCCTCCTCCTCCTCCTCCTCCTCCTCCTCCTCCTCCTCCTCCTCCTCCTGCCGGGGCCAGGCCGCCCTCCCCTCCTCCTCCTCCTCCTCGGTCCCTTCCCTGCCTTCGCTCTTCCCTCCCTGTCGTCGTGCCGCTGCCGCCGCTTCCGCAGCCGTCGGCCGCCGCGTGTCGTCGTCGTCGTCGTCGTCGTCGTCGGTCGTCGTCGTCGTCGTCGTCGTCGTCGTCGTCGTCGTCGGCGTCGGCGTCGTCGTCGTCGTCGTCGTCGTCGGGGTCGCCGCCGCTGCCGCTGGTGGCCTCCGCGCGGCCTCGTGCCGCCGCGTGGGGGAGAGGTGGCAAGCTGGCCCAGGAGCGTGCTCCTTGGGAGAGTGCGAAGCCCAGCCCTCGGAGGCATGCCGGCCGCGGCAGCCCCTCCGAGGCCAGTTGGGGTGCCCTCTCCCCCCGTCGTCGTCGTCGTCGTCGTCGTCGTCGTCGTCGTCGTCGTCGTCGTCGTCGTCGTCGTCGTCGTCGTCGTCGTCGTCGTCGTCGTCGTCGTCGTCGTCGTCGTCGTCGTCGTCGTCGTCGTCGTCGTCGTCGTCGTCGTCGTCGTCGTCGTCGTCGTCGTCGTCGTCGTCGTCGTCGTCGTCGTCGTCGTCGCGTCGCCGCCGCTGCCGTCGCAGGGGGCTGCCGCGTTCCCTCGTGCCGCCGTGTGAGGGAGAGCTGGCAAGCAGGCCCTGGAGCGCGCATCGGGGCGCCGAGGCCGCTGCCATTGGCCGCCGGGAGTCCTCGAGTCGTCGTGGGGGCAGGCCGTTGGAGGTCCTGGAGGTCCTTTCGGGCCTTCGGAGGCCCTGGGTGTTCCGTCGGGGGTCCTGATCGCGTCCCCGTTCCTCGGCTCTTGGGGTATCCCTTGTCGCCCTGTCCGGTGGCAGCTCTGAAAACTTGTGCCTTCGGTCCTGGGGGTCTCTGCCCATCCCCTTTCCCGCCTCCCTCCTTCCCTCCCCTCTGCCCGGGGCACTGAGGGGGTTGTTTCCTGGTCCGCTGCTCGTTTTTGGGGTCTCGTCGTGGTCACGGCAGGATTCGCCTGGAAATTCTGGTCTGGCGTTGGAAGCTTCGGCTTCGGCATCTTTCGCCCCCCAGTCTCCTGGCAGGCGGGTCGGGTCGGGCTGGATCCTCCCCTCCCTGGGGTGGCTTCCTCTCCCTCCTCCTGTCACCGTCCCGTACCTGCGGGGTACGTCGACCAGGCAGCGTGGGGGGATCGGACGAGCCCCAGGCAGGTGCTCCCTGCCTGGCCCCCCCCCACATATGGCGGGGAGTCTCTGAGTTGCCTCTTCTGCTTCGCCCTGGCCGGGGTTTCGGGCGGAGGTCCTTGTTGGAACTGTGGGAATTTTCAAAGGCTTGCACGGTTTTCCAGGGTCGGTTCTGTGCGCCGCCCTCTTGACTCCGCGCAGGTCTTGGAAAGTGCACAGCTCTTACCAACCCTCCCCTCGACCCCTTCAGAGCTGGCGATCTGTCTTCCAGAGCCGTCGCAGCAAGGTCGCTTCCGAACCCTCCCCGGGTCGTGGCCCCTTGCTAAAAGGAAGTCTCGTCCGAAGCTTCCGCCGCCAGCTCAAAGGGAGCACACCATCCATCCATCCTCCTCCTCCTCCTCCTCCCCTCCTCCTCCTCCTCCTCCTCCTCCTCCTCCTCCTCTCCTCCTCCTCCTCCTCCTCCTCCTCCTCCTCCTCCTCCTCCTTCCTTCCTCCCCCTCCTCTCCTCCCCCCTCCTCCTCCTCCTCCTCCTCCTCCTCTCCTCCTCCTCCTCCCTCCTCCTCCTCCTCCACCTCCTCCTCCTCCTCCTCCTCCTCCTCCTCCTCCTCCTCCTCCTCCCCCCTCCTCCTCCTCTCCTCCTCCTCCTCCTCCTCCTCCTCCTCCTCCTCCTCCTCCTCCTCCTCCTCCTCCTCCTCCTCCTCCTCCTCCTCCTCCTCCCCCTCCTCCTCCTGGGGTCGCCCACGGCCCCGGGGGGGAAGCCGTGCAGCTCCTGCTGCGGGCGCTCGTGCATGCGGGGCACGCCGCTGAGGCGGTAGACGCCGCCGGCGCCGAGGCAGACCATGGCGGTCAGGAAGCGGGCGGCCGTGCCTCGAGGGCTCGGCGCTGCTGCTCCTCCTCCTCCTCCTCCTCCTCCTCCTCCTCCTCTCCTTCCTCCTCCTCCTCCTCCTCCTCTTTCTCCTCCTCCTATCTCCTCGTCCCCCTCCCCCTCCTCCACCCCCTCCTTGTCCTCCTCCTCCTCCTCCTCCTCCTCCTCCTCCTCCTGGGGTCAGGAAGCGGGCGGCCGTGCCTCGAGGGCTCGGCGCTGCTCGGGCGCAGATGTTTCCCGTGTGCCTCCTGATTTCCGAGCGCCGAGCACCATCAGAGGCTCCCAGGATGAGGATCGTCACCATCACCATCACCACCACCACCACCACCACCACCACCATCATCATCATCATCATCATCATCATCATCATCATCATCATCATCATCATCATCATCATCATCATCATCATCATCATCATCATCATCATCATCATCATCATCATCATCATCATCATCCATCTCATCATCATCTCATCATCTCATCCTCATCCTCATCATCATCATCATCATCATCAGCATCATCGTCGTCGTCGTCGTCGTCATCATCATCATCATCATCATCATCATCATCATCATCATCATCATCATCATCATCTCATCATCATCTCATCATCATCATCATCATCATCATCATCATCCTCATCATCATCCTCATCATCATCATCATCTCATCATCATCATCATCATCATCATCATCATCAGCATCAGCATCAGCATCAGCATCAGCATCATTATCATCAGCAGCATCCTCATTATCATCCTCATCATCATCCTCCTCATCATCCTCATCAGCATCCTCATCCTCATCCTCATTATCATCCTCCTCCTCCTACTCCTCCTCCTCCTCCTCCTCATCATCATCATCATCACCATCACCACCACCATCATCATCATCATCGTCATCAGCATCATCATCATCATCAGCATCATCATCATCAGCATCAACATCATCATCATCATCAGCATCAGCATCAGCATCATTATCATCAGCAGCATCCTCATTATCATCCTCATCATCATCCTCCTCATCATCATCCTCATCATCATCCTCATCCTCATCCTCATTATCATCCTCCTCCTCCTACTCCTCCTCCTCCTCCTCCTCATCATCATCATCAGCCTCATCCTCCTCATCCACATCCTCATCCTCATCATCAGCATCATCATCATGCTGCGATCTCCAGGAGAAGGTTTGTTATCCCTCCTGGACCCCGAACTGTATTATCCCCACAGGGGTTAAACATCAGGGGCGCAAGGTTAATTCACAAGATGTTCCAAGATGCCCCTCGCCTATGAAAAATGCATACGTCCGAGCGAGGCCAAGAGGAATAAGCACCAGCGTAAGTAGAAGCAGGGAAAATGGCTTAAGCATAAACTTTTGGCGCTCCGCGCGGATTTCTTGGATTTGCGCTGGACCCCCCTGCTTGGCGCGCGGAGCGCGCCAGGGGCGGCGCCGGAGGCGCCGCCAGGGGGCCCCAACGCGGATCCAAGAAATCCGCGCGGAGCGCCAAAAGTTTGTGTTTATGGCGTTTTCTTCTTCGCGTAAACATATCTAAACTTTCGGCGGTCCGCCAGGCATGTCTGGGATCTGCGCTGGGCCCCGCTGGCGGCGCCTTCGGCGCCGCACCTGGCGCGCTCAGCGCGCTAGGGAAGGGGACCCAGCGTTACGTCGGGCATGTCCTCCTACAGGCGGATTTTGGCATAAAAATCCGCCGGCCCCCCTGCGGGGCCATCAGGCTGCGAGGATTAGATTTGCTGCTCCCTGCGCCTGTTCCAGTTTCCAGTTTCCAATGTTACAATACTGCTTTCTGCATCTTACTGTAAATTGCTACTGTCCGCGAGAGGGGGAGGGCGAAAACCGCCCGGCTAGCGTTTCCGAGTCACGTCCTCAGAATTTCTGGGGGCCGTGTGACACGTACAAATGGATAAGATTCGCGCTCCCGACGCAATGATCTATCGCAAATTACGCTGTATTCGCGCCCCCCGAGGCCGAGATCCCTGATCAACCAAATTGTACTCGCGTCCCTGAAGCCACGATCTCACGTAACATACGCCATGTCCACGCTCCTGAGACCACGATCCCCCTGCGCAAAATAAGCCACACTCTCGCCTGTGCGGCCACGATCTCTTTTTAAACTACACCACAATCGCGCCCCCGAGGCTATGATCCCTCGCAAATTACACCGCATTCGCGCCCCCGAGGCCACGATCTCCCCTAACTTACACCACATTCGCGCCCCCGAGGCCACGATCCCGCATGAATTACACTACATTCGCACCCCCGAGGCCCCGAGCAGTCCCCAGGAGGCCCCCAGAGGCCATCAAGAAGCCGCAAGAGGCCTCAAGAGGCGCCCAAGAGGCCTCCCAGAAGCCCAAAAGATACCCCACGAGGCCCCAAGAGGCCCCCAAGAGGCGCCCAACCTCCAAGAAGCCCCCGAGAGGCTCCCCACGACACCCCAACTCATATACAAGATGCCTCAGACCCACAACCCAGGGACGGTGGCGGGATGGGCCGCAGGCCACTCGGATCCGCCGCCCCCTTTTGCTTTAGCAAAGGGGTGCCTGGCGTTCCAAACTATATTGCTCTTGGTTTTGGTTCTTTTTCCAGAAGAGCTCCCCCTGGGGCTCCGGCGCGTCCCGCCGGCCACCCGGAAGAGGTGGTTGCCAAGGCCAAAAACGGCCGTTTCGCTCGGGACATCCTCAAACAATCACGAAGATGGCCCAAGATGGCCTCCAAGTCCGCCCAAGATGGTCCAGTCCAAGACGGCCTCCAAGACAGCCCAAGAGGGTCCAAGACGGCCCAAGAGGCCCCCCAGAGGCCTCCAAAACGGCCCAAGAGGCCTCCAAGAGGTACTCCGGGAGTGCCCGAGGAGGCCAAAATCATTGATTTTCCATAGGTTTTTGAAGGATTTTGGCATTTGCTTCTTCTCGGCATTCCGACGGCTCAAGACGACACAAGAGGCTCCCAAGATCGCCCAAGAGGCCCCCAAGAGGGCCCCATGACGGCCCAAGTGGCCTTCAAGACGGCCCAAGAGGCCTCCAACACGCCCAAGATGGCCTCCAAGACGCCCAAGATGGCCTCCAAGACGGCCCCGAAGCGCCACACGAGGGCCCCCAGTCGGCCCAGAAAGGCCCCCAAGACGGTTCCCGACGGCGTCAGACGTGCCAGGAACCCACCCAGATGGCCGAAGTTGGCTCGAAGCTGGCCCAAGACGGCCCAAGAGGCCCCCAAGCGGGCCTCCAGGAAGGCCAGAAGAGGCCAAAAACCTTGATGTTCCTTTAGGTTTGACGGATTTTGACACTTCCTTCTTTTCGGCCTTCCGACGGCCCGAGACGGCCCAAGAGCCCCCAAAGATTACCGAAAGATCGCCCAAGAGGCCTCCAAGATGGCCCCAGAACGGCCCGAGAGGGCCCTTTGAGACGCCCAAGATGGCCTCCAAGACGGCCCTGGAGCATTCCAAGAGGGCCCCAAGTCGGCCCATAGAGGCCCCCCAAACGGCTTCCGACGGCGTCAGACGGACCAGGAGCCCACCAAGACGGCCGAACATGGCCCTGAAATGGCCCAAGACGGCCCAAGAGGCATCCAAGAGGGCCTCCAGGAAGGCCCGAAAAGACTAAAATCATTGATTCCCAATGGGTTTTTGAAGGATTGTGGCATTTTTTTTTCTGCCTCTCAAGATGGCCTCCAAGACGGTCCAAGAGCCCTCCAAGACGTCCTCCAAGAAGGCCCGAGAGGGTCAAAATGGCCTTCAGACGGCCAAGATGACCTTCCAAGATGCCCACGTGTTCCCCGAAGGCTTTCCAAACCGACTCGGGGAACACATGGTCCGATAGCTTGGCAGGTCTGGCCTCAACGTTCGGCCACATAGGCGCTTCCAAAAAGGCAGGGGGCGGCGGTGATTCGCCGTAAGCGTCTTCGATCCGCCGCCCCCTTTTGCTTTAGCGACGGGGTGCCTGGCGTGCCAAACTATATTGCTCTTGGTTTCGGTTCCTTTTTCCAGAAGAACTCCCCCTGGGGCTCCGGCGCGCCCCGCCGGCCACCTGGAAGAGGTGGTTGCCAAGGCCAAAAAGTCTGAAGTGACTATGGTAAGTCAAATAGCATCCGATTCCATGGGAAGCGGATGGCAAATAGCGTCCGGTATCGTACTGAGGTGGTTCAGTAAGAGAAATGGACGGATAAGATAGGATAAGATCGATGTAATAATCTGTCCAGCACATAGCGAACACGAGCAGTGTCCGGGCAAATAGGGCGCGCGTGCCTTGAGCCAAAGGCAACGGCGCGCGAGCTATACTCCCGATCCTATATAACATCTCCCAAAGAGCTACCATTAAAGTCGGGAGGGGAGGAGACGGTGAGTATAGCCGCGCAGCCGTTAGGCTCTACAAAGGCCGCGCGCACGACTGTTTGCAAGAAGAACAGTGCGTGCAGTCTGGCCTAACACCAGACTGTAAGGCGAGTTTCCTCACAAAGCAGTTCACGCAGATGCGAGATAAGGGCTATCGGCCTGGCTAGAGGTAAGCCAAACAGGCTACCTCTCCGAGCAAACGGGTATTAAGGCAAAGGGCCTGAATCAATCTGAACAGGCTCGTTACCAAGCGTGAAATGCAAGGCTCGTTTCCGAGCACCTAGAAGGGCGCCTCTGTATTAGGCGCCCATGCTGGCAAACTGGACCGCGGGGGCAACAAGGACAGACTAAAACTGATTAGACTTAGGCTTGTTTCTGTCCTCGGGACCCCGAAAGGGAACAAACTGCTTCACGTCATACTTAAATGACTGAGTGCCTGACATCACTTCCAAAAACAGCTCCCGATCGATACCCCCCTTTGTATGCCCATCTGCGGTCGTATCTCTAGTATCACATCACTGCACATTATGCGCTATACCTATATCCATGAGCTCACGTATCCAGCTGATATGTCCCAGCAACGTCCGTTCCGTCGGCATCCTAAGATCTTTGCTGGATAACGATTCGTATACAGACTCAGCGTCTATGGTAAGGGATACTTTAATAGCTAGGCCTTTAACTTCACGCATATCTCGTAGTTGTCGTGGAGTCAGGGCCCCTGCCTTGAGCTCGTGAAAGGTGATGAGCGTAGGGTAGCACTCATCAAGGTTGTGTGCAGCTGCAAGTGCCTCAGCGGCATAGCTGGACCTCACCTGCAGTCGATGTGGTTTACATAGTCCGTCGCAAAGGTGAACGACGGATTTGCCTTGAGGCGAGTTTCCTCGCCGTAGTACGTTAGCCCCGCGTATGCCGTAGCCCTTGGTCTCATCGTCTTCCTCCCCGGTGAGCTTCCGATGCCCCGAATCACTGTGTATATCAACGTCGTTCGTCAGTTTCATCCGAGGGAAGGTGATGCGTTTCGGGCTGCTGATCAGCTTTCGCGCCACGGCATTCAGTCGTCTGGCTTGTAGGTTGGTGGGCTCTTGAATCTTCTGGAGAGAGACCACATACACCATGAGCCAGACTTGAGTAAGAAGGGCATAGGCGAGGGCTCCTCGCAGGCTGACGAACATGTCGGTGATGAGTTTGGACGCTTTGGCGTCAGCCGCCGCTCCCGTGAGTTCGGGGTGTGTGATAGGACGTAGTTGTTTATTGTACTCGTCCTGTACTCGTTGTGATCCTGGAGTAGCGAACGGCGCAGTTCGTATAGGAATGTTTGTTGAGCTTGCTTGTACCAAACACCTTTTCGACACGTTGTACATCGTCATCTACATTTTTCTCTAGGCCTGTCATGTTGATGTTGTCGACATGTTTTGCTGTTAACAGATCTTGACTGAATTCAAATTCAGGATCAGAACTTGTCGGTGTAAGGCCTATAGCTCGTGTGGTCGCACGAAGCTTGAGGGAGAACGCTCTTGGGGCGTCCTTTGTACCTGTCCCTGGCTTGAGGCACCTGAGGCAGTGTCGGCTTTCATCGTAAGAAGAGAAGCCGGGCAATGTACGAAGTACCTGGGCACTTCCTGGTGGAAGAGTGAAACAAACCATGCGAGTTTCCTCGCCGGTGGCATGAGCAAGTTCCTCATAGGTCAAACCCTTGAGGAGCGCTTTATCGATATCCATGGATGCTAAGATCCATTCTGGATGGCATGCCGCCTCACTTGCCAGGAGCCTCTGGGGCTGCCTTCGAGCAGTTCCCGAGAAGGTTTCCACATCGAACGCCTCCGTGTCCATAAATCCACGAAGGACGAAACTGAGACGGATCGTTTTAACGTTCTCGGTGCCTACCTTCACAAACTTCCGCTTATATACATATCTGGATGTCATGATGTTGGAAGCTTTAGGTAGGTCATACATTTCAAAGCACCGGTTATCAAGCCAGATCTTGAGTTCGGTGTACAAAACTTCACTAACCTCTTTAGGGTGTGCTGATATGTCGGCTTTGGTGAGTAGATCGTCTTCCTTAACTACCACAGCACGCTTAGCAACCGATGATACGTACACTCTCATCGTTGCGATCATGTCAGTGTCGAGCTGTGCAAGTTGAGTCGGATCCAACACTACCTGTGACATTTCTGGTGTAAAACATAACTCAACATAAGGACCATGTTCATCACTGTCAAGAGAATAACCCTCGTCAGGTGTAGTCGAGCATAGAGAGACAAGACAAGGCTCTTGTGGTTCAGGCTCGTCTCCGAGCATTTCCGACACTACGATATCTTCTTCGTCCACGGATGCTGAGACCAGAACACATTGGTCGGGCAGCATAGTTGTTGGGACGCAGTAGAGATGATCGTCGGTAATCGTTGTGGGATGAAGGTCCATACGTAACTCATCGTACCACTCCTCCATCATCATAGTTTCTATGTCATGTTCCTCGTTTTCTTCGTAGATTGTAGACAGACGGCCTTCACTTGGTGATGAAGCACCTGGGGTGTCTGGTGGAGGCCTGTCTCCAGGCTGGTCGTGTTCTCCAGACGTGGTGCCCGAGTGTTGATACTTGGCAAGGTCGTCATGAAATCCTAAGGAAGGAACATGTGACGTCAAGCATTGGATGAGTGTGGAGTGAGTGCTACCAGTGATTTGAGACATGTTCACGCCAGTGCCCACGCACTCATAATAGTGGAAGGCTGGGTTGACGTCGTTATCGTAGTGGATCAGCGTAGACCCGGTGGCGTACTTTAACTGCAGGTAGATAGGACACACTCTTGGCCAATCTAACTGCTACTACATGTTCAACTCCGAAATGATTTCGCACGAGATACTGTAGTGCAAGATGTACGCGCGGGTGAAACTTGCTGTCGTCCGAAAGATTGAGGTTTCCCTTATAGTCTGGAATGTAGCCGAAGACTTTGGCAGGTTTCCCTGCACCCAAGTGTGCCACATATGTAAGGACGGCTTGCATGGCCATGTTGTCCATGCCAAGTTCCCGGGTAAGGAGGCATTCAATGTATAGCGTGTGACGAGCATCAGGATACATTACAATTACCTCACGAGATCCTGCCTTGACGACGAGGTGTCCTCGTTCAGGCACGTTACGGATCACAGGGAATGGGCCATTCCAGCCTCCATGAGCGTCCTTAGTGGCAGTAGGTCGGTGATAGTCGACCAAGTCCCCTGCCGAGTAAAGACGAGCACCATCTGGGGCCGTTTTAGCCCTGAGAGCACGATTTGTCTTAGCAACCGCCGTGGCTTGAATTATTGCTTCCAGGCGAACTTCCCTCACGCGGCGCTCTCGTTCGTGACCTGACGTCTCGGGTCCCTTAGGGAAGTCAAGGGCGTCGAGGTCAGGAAGAATGGAGGGCTGTCGCCCAGTGTGTGCTTGGTATGGCGATACTCCGCTGTAAAACGTGAAGGCGTCGGTGACGAAGATGCCTTCAGCCAGTGCTCTAGTAAATGCAACAGGGATGTTGTGTCTGTTCAGCTCTTCCTCAATCATGTGGAGGGTGCCCCTGAGAATGCCGTTGCGTGACACGATCGAGGTCGCGTGTTGGTCAGGCGCTCGGATACGGAGTGTAGTACCTTTGTGCGCCATCATGGCCTTGGCAGTGTCATTGTTCAGGGCGCCTTCTCCATCTGAGTACAAGACTTTGAAGGGTCCATGGAAGGCAGTCCAGCAATAGTGGTAGGCGTCGAGTATAGCGTCGCGTTCTCTATCGAAAATCTCTTGGCCTGCTGCCAGGCGAATACAACGGTCCATAATATGAAATATGGTTCGTTTCTTATAAAACATGAGATCCATTTCACCTTCGTCGAGCCAGTTTCCAGAAAGGCTTACAGAAGGTAGCGTTGAATTTCCTTGACGTTCCCATGCTCTACATTCCCGACAGGTGTCACAGATTTCTTTGATCATATTTAGTCGAACGTTGTCCAGTCCCACTTTGTCTAGGATTAGCCTAATCTTGGGTTCCTTCGCATGATACCACCGTACGTGCAGTTTACGGAGTTCCTCTTTGACTACATGAGGTTCGTGACTACGGAGATTTTGCAGACTGCGTTGGATGTCAAATCTCGTCCAGTCGGGCAATCGTGGGGCCCCCGAGCCGGTTGAGGCAAGAGGGTTCCTTGTAGCTCTCCGCGGTCGGTCTCCTTCGTCAACTGCATATGGTGGTGGTGGTGCGCCTTGTAGGCGGCCGCGGCGGGCTGCTACCTGTGGCGGCTCGCTAGAAGACGCGGAAGGCGTGTTTCCACGCTCGGGCGCGTCTCGCAGGATATCGTAACTGCTGGCGCCAGATGTAGGATCACTGTTCTCAAAGGACCGTGGTCGCGGTGGCCTGGCGCGAGCGCCTTGACGGCCACCCGATGCGGAAGCTTGGCCCTCCCCAGGTTTGGGTAAGGGTTTCCACCAAGCCGGCGCATTGTTGCCCTCGGGATCATGATCATCTGGGAGTTTGAACGGCTCAGCAAAACGACACTTGCCGAGCTCAGTGTCGAGGTGGTTCTTAACACCCTTGCTTCTCGTAAGGTCCCTTTGGCATGCAGGACATGGCCAATATACAGAGATAGAATCATGATGCTTACACTGTGTAGGGTCCCTGTTGCGGCTAGGACTGTCCTTTCGGACATTGTCGATGCATGCTGGGCATGTAGCCACTTTTGGGATGATACGATCGCCGATGCGTCTCATGCCTTCTCCTGGTTCAGCTTGAGCAGGAAGGTCAGCAGGGTAAGCATACGCAGTGCGTGTAGGCGCGTCTCCGCGCGTGGTGTCAATGGCTTTCGCCAAATAGACGGCTTCCACAAAGGCAGACTGCAGTCGTCGAGCGTATTTTTGTGCCAGTGAAAGCTCTCTGATGCACGGTTGTGCGCGCGCATGCTGACCGTTGCGTTTGAGTCGCCCAAAAGGTTTAAGAATCGTCTCCTCGTTGCTGGTGATATTTGTCGGCTTCTTGACATAGTCACCAGCCGTATCTTTAAGTCCCGTCGAACATTGGTCGATATGTACGGTTGTGACATGTGGTCGGTTGGCAAGATGGGGAAATCTCACCCACCCCTGTTCCTGTGGGTTGTTCGCGCATAAACCACCTCCGTGCATTATCTTGAGTAACAGCAGTTTTGCCACAATAAGTTCTGTGTGGTAAATCTTCTTTATGATGTTGTTTCCAAGTACTGTGTTACTTTGTAGTTGTAGTAGGATGGTGGTCCTGTGGTGCGGCAACTGGGCTGTAGCATGGCAACTCGCACGTAGCATATTGCGAAGTAATGATCTACAGCTCGCTGCACTGAGGGATCTCCCAGGTCGACACATGTAGTCTTGTCTAAGTTGCCTCCTGAGGAGAGACCTCTTGAGAAGGCAAGCTCTGGGATGCCACCCTCACCTCCACAAAGCTCCAACATGTCCACGCAGTTATTATAACCATAGCGTAGAGTAGCTACTATGCTATATGTGTCAGCGTGTGTGTCGGGCATAGATGTGGGGAGGGTAAGGAACAGGTCATCGTCCTCATCGGAGCTTATCAGCTCAACAGGGACGTCAGTGCTCCAGGTCGCCATGAGATCCTGTCCGAGTCCCGACAAGTCGTCGCCGCAATCGTCGTTTCCGTCTTCCACGTGCTTTTTGATGCGGCGAGGCTTGATGCCTGCTTCCTTTTTGGCTTTGAGCCTTTCCTTCTGTTTGATGCGCGACTCCGTAGGTAAGACTTGCTCGTCTTGTTCGCCGGTCTGTGTGCCCATCGTCGTTGTTGAGTGGGTACATGCTTCAATCGCCAGAGTCGGGAGGGGAGGAGGACAGTCATCTATGATGACGCGTCTAGGTTTCTGTAGTGATTGAGTAGGCTCGCTTCGGAGCATGACCGGTTCCTCGGGCTGCCAGTACAACCGTGTGCTGATGTTGGCAACCCCTGTAGGTAGTGGTGCATGCCAATCATATCCTGTTGGTTGACCGACTACTGCAATATCCGGAATAACCGTATTGGTACCCAGGATAATTGTTACACGTCGGATAACATCAGACCATTTCGGTCCTCCTTTGTTGGTCGTCACATAGTGATGGATGTTGTGGTCCGTACGTGTATAGGTGTTCAAGTATATCGGCACGTTTCCGTGCGTGGTGCTGCTTCCCAGGATTTTGCTGTTAAGGTGACGGATGACTGTGATGCGTGTCTGAGCTCGCCATTCGGCATGTCGTACCGCTTGGCCGTACCAATCAAACACATGTTGTGGTATCGCCAATTTGCACGTCCATGCCCACAACTTAGAGCTGATCGGTATTGATGTTGCTACCTGCATATAGGTACCACTCGGTGTACTGTCTTGCAGATTAAACCTAATACCGAAATGACACAACCGCATCCGTATCACTGTCAACTTAAGATCTTCCAGAGTGTCACGCATTGGGGATAACTTCCAAACGTATCCTGGGGGTCCGAACATTATGATTTCCATGCGGAGCTTCCTGGCTTTGATCAAAAGGTTTTGAATACGAGACCAGTGCGGGGCCACTCTTCTTCCTGGGGTTTGTACATACCAGTCACCCGGGGTACTAACCCATATTAGAGTGTAGTCTCCACTGATCACCGCGCCCAGGTAATCTGTGTCCACAGTCGTCAAAAGCTCGTTGTGGGAAATACGATCACAGATATAACCTCGGATGCGGAGGTCGGCGCAAGCCTCTCTCGTATCCTCAATGACAAAAGCTCTTTTACTAAGGCAAGTTGCCCCGCTGTCCTTGTTACCCCCTGGCCTTGCAGCCATCGGGCAAGACGACGAGGGGGCAGCGTCGCCCTGCCATCTTCAAGATGAAGAAGATGCGCCTGCAACGTGTGCCAGCATCTGGGCTTCCCCCAGATGCTGGAGCTCAGGACTGCAGCGCGCTGTGGCCTCAGAGGCGGATTGCTCCGCAAACACAGCCAGCATAGATGGATTATCCATCAGCTGCTTTAGTAGGCCTTTAGACCTAGCGTCGTTGACCGTCTGCAGCTCATGGTTCGTGTACCCCATCACTATCTCCCGACGGGACCGTACAGCGTCCATGGGTACACGTCCGCCATGCTGGGCCAGTGTCCTGGCTACGAAGCAATCAAACGTCTCCAAATCGTCGATGCTGTCGCCTCTCATCGTCGCTTTGGCGAGCGTCTCCAGCAACCCCTGAGGCAGGTTTCCCTGCAATTGTTGGCGCTCTTGCGCAGGGGTCGGCTCGCCTGTCAGCACCGTCTGGAACGATGTGCTGCTTGCGCTCGAGGCGGGTTGCCCCGCAGCTCCGGATCGATCACACCTGATTGACAGATGCCCTGATGGCAACTTCGTTGTCGGCATGATCTTGGAGCCCTCGGGGAGTGCCATCTTGACCTGTCCCTTCCCAGGGAATATCAGCTTCTCCTGGCCTCGCTCGAGCACAATAATAGTGCGCTTGTAATGCATACTGTCGAGGCCTAGGATAGCTGGCAGGTCCTTGCCGCAGCCTGACACAATATTCGTCTTGTACGAATCTAGCTGGGTCGAACCCTGGCACTCGCAGGCAATGCTGAAAGTGCCCGCGGTATCAGCTGGGGCCGATCCCTCGCCCACCCCATTGATGTTCAAACGAGAACGGGGTTCAAACGTACAAGGACGATTATGTGCCTCAGCAGCCTGGACAAACTTGCGGCTCGTGTTTTCTCCCATTATGTTGATATTCGAGCCTACGTCGATGAGGATAGAGTTTCCACCATCCTCCAGAAAGGTCTTACGAGGCTGCTTGATGTGCACTGTTTCTGAAGTGCCAGCTGGGCTATCTGGCGGGTTTCCCCGCAGTTCGGTCGTACTCCTTGGCGGGTTTCCCCGCATCGTGCTGGCACCTGGCCTTCCTGCGGCCATACGTGCCAGGTCGATGTACTGGAAATACGACACGTTCTGGGCTTGAGCGCCCTGTTCCTCCCGCCAGTTGGCATACTCATCACGTATGCTCGTGTACTGTTCGCGGGTAGTGCGTCGCGTCAGCGTCAAATACGAATGAAGGGTGATGTCCTGCAATCCCTCATTCGTAAGGTGATCCCTGTCCACTCGTCGAACTCATTGTTCGTGGCTGAGAGCTCGACGGCCCTAACTGCTGTTGCCGCGGTCGCCACTGAAGAGTCTGAGAGATCAAACGAAGCACTCTCAGTCTCAGGATTATCGGCGTCCAACATGAACGTAGCGTGCGCATTGTCCATCTGGGTCTGGAAATGGCGAACACGCAGTTCTCGCAGCTGTTCAGGGCCCAGTGGCACCTCAGCCCCGTGCCCACTCTGGGGAGACATTTGAGGAGCCACCTGTCCGACTCCAGGCTCGTAACGAGTCGGAAGGATCGGCGCAGGTGGAGTATTAGGCAGGTTTCCCTGCTGAGGCGCCGTCGTCGGGATAAGCTGGTCGAAGTATCCCGTCTCCATCGGCGACCTCGCCTCCACCGGCAGGTTTCCCTGCTGCTGGGGCTGAGCTGTCTGCCTGTCCAGCATTCTGGCTGTCATCTCCTCCACCATGCTCCTTAACTCCCGCAGCTCCCTCGATGCTTGTTCGGGGGCCTGAGTGTAGGAGCCGGCCCATGGAAATGACGACGCTATAATGCCTGGCGCTCGGCAGAGAGCGCGTGCTGGTTGCTGAGGGTCTCCTTCGCGCTGATTAGCAACATGGCCCACCACATTCGAGTTCCAGCACTCCTCGTGGAATAGGTGGTTACACCTCAAGCAATAGACGCTTTCCCTCAGCTGAAACTCCTCGAGGCATACCGCGCAGGTGTCTTCCATCCCAGTATAAATTTCCACATCTGCCGCTCTGGGGCACACCCGCCGCTGCCGCTCCAGGACTGTTTCGGAGTCCATGAAAGCAGCTGGGGGATCTCCTGCGGGAGCCAGTACCTCCGGCGCTACGGCGACCACTGCTGGAGGAACTGCCGTTGCGGAGGCTGCGGGCGACACAGTGGGCGAGTTTCCTCGCGTGGGTGAGCCTCTGTCCTCGCGACCTCAAGTGCAGCTGCACGTGCTTGGTCACGTGCGCTTTGCACTGCCTGCCTGCGCCTGAAACACGCCTGTTGAGTGTGGTAAGTCTGCCTGATGAAGTCTGGCACTCCCCTACTGCCTGATGATATCGAATGGGCAGTAGGTTGGACGGCCACCTCTGGCGTTGTCGGTGCGGGCATGAAGGCCATGTGCGGATACGTGGACTGATCACTGCAGCGCACATTCGTGAGGCTATGAAACTGATCCAACGTCTCGCGAACAAACCTGTTTGGGACTCTAGACCCATCTGGGTACAGTGGCGGATCCATTGGCGCTGGCGCTGGCCTCTGGCCCTGGGCCATGCTCGGATGAGCATTGAAGGCTGGGACGAAGGCTCGTTGCCGAGCAGGGCCCCGTGGGTTCGGACCTTCTGGCTCCCAGGACCAGGCCGGCCTCCACCTCTGACCACTCGGGTGGGGCAGGTTATGACTCTGCACCTGTTGCACCGCAGCTGCCACCCTTGCGCGGTAGTCATCAGGCACTCCAGCAACAGTAGTTTGGCCAGCAAAAGGTCGGTGGTGTATTGGAGTGCCGGGCAGGTTTCCCTGCAGACTCGTTGGCGTGCCAGGTGGCATCATGTTCAGGAGAGCTGTGCCATGCTCAGCTCTGGCCGCGGCGATCCTCTCCATGAGAGTGCCATTCGTGGCAGAGCGACCAGGAGTCCCAAACGGAGACTGCGCTGGTGGCGTCGCCACTGGGGTCATGCCCCTCGGTGTGTGCATGCTATGCGAGGGGCTCCCTGGCATCTGCTCAAATCGAGCAGGCTCTCCGAAGATACGGCCGAACGTCTGCGGGTCCCCCTGCGGTTCGGGCATATCATTTCTGAGTCCATTGACGGGCAGTTTCCCTGCATGGCCTGACGGTTACGCGTCACCATGGCGGACATGGCTCCCTGGCCAGCGGCCCAAGGGTCTTGCTGGTACAGTCTGTCCGCCAGCTGTTCCACCTGCTCAGGATTTAGAGCGGCCGCGATCTGGTCCAGATCTGAGGTGCTAAGGACCTGCCAAGATATGGCAGTAGGCCCTTGGCTTGGAGCACGGCTTGGAGCCGCGCTTCCTGCCTCACTCTCATTGACCATAAGGATATGTTGGGTTTCGGGCTGGTTTCCCAGCACGGTTGGGCTGTAATGGTCCCCAACTTCTCTGTGACCATGAACCGTATGAGGATCATTAACCTCTCGGTCACGAGACCACTGGTACTTGACACGAGCACTGCCCACATTAGTCCACCTGTCCGGGGCCGTCATTATGGCGGTGGAAACGCGTGCAAGGCGATTGCCCAGATATTCTGGGTTACGCCATTGTTTACCCGTGGAGAGGTCTTCCACGTGTGAAATATACTACGCCTCAATGATACCGTCTTTTCCTTCAGATAGGAGAACTCCATTGTCGGACCAGCAAAATTTGATTCCGTCCTTCAGGGCACGATGCCAGTCCACAAAGATGACGATCTCGGACTCGGGGTCCCATCCACTCTCCACGCCGCGACGACGAAGCGTCGGTACGAAGTGGATGTGTGATCGGCCTGACCCTCTCTTCTTAGTGTTGCGTTCTTGGCGACGAGAGAGGCCATGCCACATAATGCCTTCAAAGGCTGCCCATCGTGCGCCACGCATGGCAACCTCGGGATATGGGGCCGGTCTCCCGGCAGGGTTGTCGTGTAGCACAATGTACTTGTACAACGACCAAGGGGCCTTGAGCGTCCACGAGTGCCCTTGCGAGGCACGGATGAATATGTCGGATTTGCCAGAATCCCGTGCCAAGACCTTGAACTGGAGACGTTGCTTCTCCTCGCCGTCCGGCTCGCGGACGTGAGCGATCGCCATCATGATGGCAGCCATCTGGTCAACCGTTCTGCCGTAGAAGGTCTCGGCGATGATCTTGGCCTCATCCAGCTTAGGGTTATACCCGTCCTGCCCCGTACGTCCGTTGTGCCGCGGAAACTCGCGTGCGAGCTCGTCGAGATTGATCCATCCATCATGATCATCGAATGTCTCAAGGCTCCACACGGCATTGTGTGGTTTGTCAGGTGCGTGTCTGCAAATCCTGCTGAGGCATTTACTAAGCTGCTTGAGTGTATGGTTATGTCTCGGGACAAAACCTCTCTGTCTGCAGTTCTCCATGAATGCTTCATCCACCGAACGTATCGGTGGAAGCCTCCGCAGGGCACATCTGTCATTGATCAAGGCCTGACTCCCACTAGTGAAAGACGTGCCCCCTGGGTGGTGCAGCTTATCCTCGGGCAGGTTCCCCTGCAAAGGAGCCTCTGTCACCGAAGAGGCTGCGGCTCCTGAGGAGGAGGAAGCTGCAGCTGCAGCTCCTGGCGGGTTTCCCCGCGGTGTTTCTCGGCTGCCTCGGCTGGCGCCGTCCCTGTTCTTAGGCACCCAGGTACCCCTAGACAGAGCACCTTCCTCGGACCTCTTGGAGCGTGCCGCCACAGGCGCGGCCGGCGCAGGGGTAAACCCTGCACGCTTGAAAGCCTTGGCCTTGCCGGCGATAGACCCGCTACGGCTAGGTGGGCGTCCACGAACCTCCACAGAGTCCTGAGGTTGTTGCCCAGGGTCGGGTCTCTGTGCCGGAGTTGCTCTCTGTGCCGGAGAAGGAGTGGGGGCTTCTTTGTCCCCTTCATATAGATCTTTTGGGGCTCCAGCAGCATTTGGCGAGTTGCCTCGCGGGTGCGTCCCCCTGCTATTCGTTTGCGCTCCGCATCTGCTGCGGCTCGCTGGGCCCTCTGTTCATCGTCATTCATCATTTCTGGCTGTTGAGCCTGACCCACAGGTCCGGTGTGACAGCTTTTCTGTCACGAAATTTTTCGTGACAGTATTTGGTCACGCGCAGTAGATGCTAGCAGGCAGTGACAACATTTTGTCACGCCATTTTCTGTGATCGCTGTTTTCTGTGCGCGACGCACAAAAAGTTTTATTTTCTATGTTTTGTTGCATCTTAAATGTAACATATGAATGTTGCGCGCGATGCCATCGCATGTTGATCGTTGCAGCAGTTCGATTCGCATGGCTGTCAATCGTTATGATTTTCTTGCGTTAATTGCGGATAAGAGTGAGGTTATGACATGGCTGCGGTAACGCAGGTGCAAATCACATGCGAGCCGCGGGCCACGGTACGCGTCGCGAGCGAGACGCGGGCAGGTCGCGAGCGACTCGAAATACAAATTACGAAATTGTCCAACATAACGCGGAGGAGGGAGAGGAGGGAGAGGAGGGGGAGGAAGAGGAGGAGGAGGAGGAGGAGGGCGAGGACAAGGAGGATTAGGAAGAGGAGGATAAGGATTGAAATGGAGATAAGGATGGAACGGGGGAGGAGGAGGAGGAGGAAGAAAAGGATGAGGAGACGGAGATGGAGGAGGAAGAGGCGGAAGAAGAGGCAAGGAGAAAGAGAAGGAGGAGGAGGAGGAGGAGGAGGAGGAGGAAGAGGAGGCGGCGGCGACGGCGGGCGCCCTCGAGGCGGCGCGCCCCTGGGGCCAGAACGCGCCCACAACTAACGAGCGACGAAGCGCCCGCCTCGCATCGAGGGCGCCAGGCCTGCAAGCCACATCACCGCCGCGTCACCGATGTCACCGATATCGGTGACATCGGTGACGCGCCAGATGCGACCTGGCTGGTGTCCTTCAGCGGGGCGGTGCGTTTCGGTGATCGTTGTCGGATGGTTGCGCGCAGGGCGCACACTATCAAAGCGACGGTGGGCAGGCGGACGAACGTGCAACAATATCGGCGATGCGATCGGGGACCCAAAACTTAAGAACCTGAGGCATCATGCATCGATTCGACGCCACAAATATTGATACGGACACATGTTATTCAAACGTCGGGTTCCCCCATCTTCGTCGTTGCCCCTTCGTTCATCCGTCTCCCCCTCATCTGCCTCATCGTCCCCCTTCATCCCCTCCTCCTCCTCATTGTCCTTCTTTTCCTCCTCCTCCTCCTCCTCGTCATCATCCCCTCTTCGTGAGGTTGGTCGTCCACCTCATCCGACCTGTTGAGTTGCGTTGGTCATCCTCCAGCTGCCCGTCATTTCCTTCTCCCCTCTCATCCCCTGCGTCTGCGTCATCAAGATCTCCCCGCCCCCCCGAGTTAAGCGAAACCGTTTTCTGCCAGTTCCAGCGCCTGGAGATACCGCGTCGGTGCGATCGTTTAGCCGATTGTGGCCTTTAAATCTTCAGAGAGAGAGAGAGAGAGAGAGAGAGAGAGAGAGAGAGAGAGAGAGAGCGCTCGCGCTCGTGGCTGGGTTCTTCGGCCTGTCTCGCGCGCCGCGGCGATGGCGCAGATGCAGGGGGGGAGAGGGGGAGGGAACGGACTGGCAGTTGGAGGAGGAACACCGAAACTCAACTGGTCGGACGTGGTGGAAGCCCAAACGGACGAAGAGGGGGAAAGGCGGGGGATGGGGAGGAGGAAGAGGAGGAGGAGGAAACGGAGGACAAGGAGGAGGAGGAGGATGAGGATGAGGATGGGGGGAAGGGGGATGGTGAGGCAGAGGAGGGGGGGACGGATGAGGGACGGGGCACCGACGAAGATTGGGGAACCCGACTGTCAAATCAAATGGTTCGGCATCAGTTGACACGCATGCGTGGCGTCGATTCGATGCATGCCGCCTCAAGTTCTTAAGTTGTGGGCTCCCGATCTCATCGACGATGCTCCCCTTTCGGTCCCCCTGCTGATGCCGCGTGCGTTGTCTTGTGATCGGGGTTATCCGAAGATTTGCGTTTGCTGTCTCGCGCATCGGGTTCGGTTGCTTTATGATTATTCGGATCGTTTGTATGCATGTTGCGTTGCTCATCGTGCGTTGGCTGCAATTTCTCGGCATCGGTTGGCTGCTTCGGGGTCACAAACAGTATGGGTGGTGTGTCGAAGCACATGTGCACCGCTGGCAACGTGCTGTCGAATGCATGGTGTTCAAGATTGTCGATGCCAACTGGCGTGTTCAATGTGATCCCGCCCCAGCCTCATCGAGAGAATTGCCGCGAGCTGGTCGACCATGTCACGCGGCATGCCGATCGGATTTGTAAACCCCATGTCGCCATCCGTGATGGCCCCAACGTTATCAGTCCAGCGTGCGAACCTTCAAACCACTCGGCAAAACCTTCGAGCTGGGACGGTGGGGCGGGATCGAGTAATTGTGACCCATAACAAAGTTGACGCGTTGCCCCAGTGGGGCATGAGAGGGACGAGGCTGACGGAGAAGGGATTTGGGAGGGAGGGGCGATGAGGGCGAACAGGAACGAGCGCATGAGGAAAACTGAGGATGGGTTCACCACGATCCAGACGCGAGGCAGACTAAGATTTCTGACGCCGCGTGGTCTGCGTTGCCCCAGCTGGTCATTCAGATACCCCCCATTGAGATCACGAGGCGCGTCGCGTATCCAGGGGCCCTGGACGCTATATATGCAAACAGTGACACCTACGCGAACGCCCGCGCAAAACTGTCGTGTCATCTAAATTGCGATGCCATGGTGCCCAAACACACGATGCCGCGCACCGAAACGCACCTCACCCCCACTCGAAAGACACGGACTAGGAGGGGCCATCACCGCACAGTCACCGATGTCACCGATATCGGTGACATCGGTGACGTGCCGCGCGTCGCTTGGTTGGCAATCGTCGGTGGATGTGGGGCGGAGGTGGTGTTGGGTGGTGTAGAATGTGTGTGTGTGTGTGTGTGTGTGTGTGTGTGCGTGTTACATGCGTCGTTCGTCGTTCGATGCCAGATTGCCGTGCCAGGTGACGTGCGTGAAATGTCGCGGGATCGGATCTTGGGCGGGTGGGCCCCCGAATGTGATGGGGCGTCAGTGGGCGGGGGAGGGTTCAGCGGACCCATCATTGATATTGCATTGCTAGTGTTTGCCATGCAAGTTCGGAACTCGTCCGCAGGTCATTCGAAACGTGCGCCCAAGGCTGGCGCTGCACGCACGCCGAGCAGCTCGTGCCCGGCATCCTCGTCGCAGGCGGGCCGCTCTGAGGGGGGCGCGTTTGTTTGTGCTGTTGTTGCGTTTCTCATGGTGTTCGTCTTAATCAGCTTACCACCGTTCCCCTCCCATCTCATCCGCATCCCTGTTTCCCTCCTGAAAGTCACACCATTCAACCCAGCGTTTCTTTACATCGGCATTTCGTTCATGCGCCCCCCCCAAGACCAGCTCGCATTCGTCCGTGGCTCACGATCGCGAGCTACGCGCAAACATCTCACGGACCTGGCGGCCCGCCCGCCGACAGGATTGGCGAAAACGCTGACACGATGGCGCTGGCAAAAGCTGCGCAAAAACTATCTGGGTATTCTGCAGATAAAGTAATGAGTGGCTTGGCCCCAGACGTCCACCCTTTCTTGGACCAGCCCCCCTTGGAGTGCGTCCTGCGGGGCGTGCGGACAGTCAAAGCTTGCTTGCCGCCGTCCAGGCGATCGGTGGCTTGCTGCTTTGACCTGTACAGGGGCGTCAGAAGTGATTTCGGAAGAGTGCTCCAGATGGCCGTGGGCTTCATCGACAGGCCGCCCCATCCGCCCATCCAGAGAAACAGGTACTCGGACCTCGTGTTCGTCAGGGTTGCCCGTACGTTGCGATCAAAATAGAGCAGGCTCGCCAGCGGCTGTTCCACCGATGCGTAAATGCTCCTGGTCCCCGCCAGGAAGTAGAGGAAACACCTTCGTGGCTCCGATGGTCGACAACGCACCCCACGCATATTCGATGCCCCCTCGCCATTATCATCCTCCTCCTCCCCCGCATCATCCCCCTCCCATGTATCTTCTTCAGTATCCTTCTCTTCCTCCTCTTCATCGCGCCCTCCTGTGCTCATAGCACGCCGTCGCCGTATATAATCGTCATCCTCACCGTCGCCCTCGCCATCCTTATCCTCGCATGCGTCGTCCTTCTCCGCCTCCTCCTGCCTCCCTCTCGCCTGTTCCCCCCCCTCATCCTTATCCCCCGTCCGCCCCCCCACCCCGTACCACACTTCCACCCCCGCCACCATCCATGCCTCCATGTGTCATGGCATCCCTCCAGGTCGGCGGGGTGACATCGATATGCGCAAGGTTACACGTTCAGTTCTTACCACCAGGATCAGCATGGATCATCGCATGCCGTCACCGATGTCACCGATAACGGTGACATCGGTGACGTTGGTGCGCCGCCAGACACGCTATCACACCAGAGAGATTACGTTCGTCACATTCTACAGCCCACGGCGTTTTCGAGTTTGATCGAGGCCGATCCAGCCTGGTTGCGACGAGACCCCTGGAACGCAGCGCTGGGAGTGCGCACGTGCAGGGCCCTGGATAACCCCTTAGCGTTTAAGCGTCCCGACTGACATTGCCCTCGCCGTAAAGTTGGCGTGGAGAACGTCGGTCCGTGACGGTGTTCCTGTGGTATCGCCCCTCTTCCGTTTGGTGTGGCCTGTTGACAGTCCCAGCCACGTCTTGCACTCTGGCGCGAAGTGAACGGTGCCGAACGGGAGCACGGCGCACACCAGGTACATGGCGTACAGCAGCCCAGCCTGCGAGGGCTTGCGACAGTCAGTGTAGTAACATCCCCATGTCATCTTCGTTATCATTCCCCCACACCTCCTCATTATCCTCCATGTCGGGCCCCCCCATCCTCATTCCCGTACATGCTCCACCTCCTCCTCGTCATCCGTCTCTTGTTCCCCCTCCCCCTCCCCCCCACCTCATCGTCCTCGTCTTTCCTCCACCCCCGCCTCATTCCTCATCCTCCACGTCCTCCACCTCATCGTCCTCCACGTCCTCCACCCCCGCCTCACTCCACGTCCTCCACCTCATCGTCCTCGTCTTTCCTCATTCCTCCCGAAACGGTAGCGATGAGAGGGGTGGGGAAGTGTTTTGCCCGACGGGAGCCACGGTGCATATGTTCTGGGCGGCGCCGTCGTCGACTCGGTCGAAGGTGGCGCTCTTGTGGCCGAGCCTGGCGACGTGGAAAGAGATGCCAGCTTTCCCTGAAAACAGCTCTGCGAATACGAGCGAGCGGGGGATGGCGGCCATCGATCCCATCAAATAGTCGACGGCCGCGGAGAAGGCAATCTCACTGCCGCCATCCTCGGAAAACATGATCTCTCGAATTCCATTCTTGGCAAGCTCTGCTGACCCAGCTGCTGCCCACTGCAGGCCATCAACCAGCGGTGGCTGCACCCCGTGCGCCGTCACCGCAATACATTGCACGATGATCGTTGTCAGCATCCGCCAGCAAGGAGACAGATGCTCTCCCCGAGCGGAAAGAACGGGCAGATATTGAGCAGGTGCTGCAAATGAAATAAACTGAACACCCTGTGCTCGAACCGAGACCGATGGGCAAATATACACACTGACCGTAAAGCGCTGTTCAGAGTCTCGTCAATGAAGCAATTGTACATCTTGGGAGAACCGTGCTCGGGAATCCTCACGAGGTTTCGCATTCGACAGGCTGGGCGAGGGGGAGTGGGGTGGGCGGGGAGGGAAGGCGGGGGCTGTGGCGAGGCGGGAGGGGCGAGGGAATGTCAGTGATGCGAGGAAGAGTTGAGGTAAGGAAGGCGAGGACGAGCAGAGGAGTGACAGCACGGTGGGCGAATGGCTCGGCGACCCGATCGGCCCCCGCAAAAACCGGCTCACGCCAGGCGGCTGGACCACCTCGAAATCTCGGACCTCGCCTACGAGACGGCCCCCAGCCACCCCCACAGTGTAGCAGCTGCCCCCCCTCGCTGGCCAGGGCCTCTCCTCCTCGCGACCACCCCCGTGCCCCCGTCAGTCCTCCTTCCCGCCCAATTCCTAATCATCCGCGTCACTCCTTTCATCCGTATCTTCATTATCATTATCCTCCTTCTCATTCTCCTCCCCCCTCATAATCCTCGTATGCAGTATATAACGTATCGTCATCCACTCCATCATCTTACCTCCTCCCCCTCACTCGAGTGGCCCAAACTTAAGTTTATATACGCATGTCCTGTCGACGAGGTGCGATGTCTGGTGGTGCTTCGGCGTGAGCGTGATGCGTGCCAGCGTACATGATCTCATGTGAATGATGATGGCGTTGGTCATGATGGCAATACTGCTGGTCGGCACCACGCATGTGTGCGACCTCATCTCGCTCAGGAAAGTCTCCAGGGACGCGCCAGCGTGGATGAGCGGAGAACCGAACCTCGCCGAGCCCCCGTGTCGGCCGAGCATGTCTAGGGCGAAAGGCAACATGTAGCCGACTTCAGCTGCTTTCAACGACAGTGGAGCTCCTCCATGGCGAGGCTCCTGGCGGCAAGCAGGTTTTTCGAACGTACATGGAGAATGACATGTTCGTTCGGGCTATTGTTCTATGGTATTACGTGGCTGGGCTATTTAATGTTACAAGTTTGTTAAAGGTTACGTGTTTTTACGTGTGACACGTGTCCTCCAATGTGTGGTCCAGCCTCTTACCTAACATCTTGAGGGTCAGCTTGCCGAGCCTGAGAGCATGAGGTACATTGCGCTCGTGTTGCCAGAGAAGCATGTCAGCCTGGAGTCGTCGAGCACCGACCTCCAATATCTGGTCCAAGTTGCCTCGCACAGCATATACGTTGTACAACAGCAGTCGCCATAACGATGCGCTCACCCAGCGCATGATCGGACCGTAGTACAGACAATGTAAAGAGTCGATGGCAAGGCTCCAAGCTGGGCTAGTGCCAAGACGTAACGAAAATAAAGGACAACGGTGGTTCACTGGGTCCACAATTTTGCGGTTGCCACCTGTGTTATCGTACGTTGATCGCCAGAATATTATTGTCACGGGCAGCTCGGACGTCTCCAGCGAGAACGTGTCTTGCAAGGACGGTGACGGCTCTAGCCGATCCCCACATAGGAGAGGCACGTCATTTATAGTTATATCCCGAGAAAGGACCCTACCGTTGATGCCTTTCTTGCCTTTGGCGGTGATCAAGTCTCGTAGCAGCTGCTCTCGCTCGCCCTGCGTTCGCACCGTGACGCGTTTCTCACGCCTCGCGCAGGCTGTTTCGTAGTCATGGTGCCCCCGTAACAACCACGTCATGTCTGGGCCGAGATGGTCGTAGGATTGGTGCAGTTCGCCCAGCGACGTCTCGCAGAACTGGCATGGATTGTAAGCTGACGCCCAACTGGACAATCCAAGTGATTTGCTATGTTCTGCCCAGTCGCCTTTCACCCAGATCAGGGCGGCGCGGTACGACAGGGGGCCAGACGGCATGTCGTCTGACCACACCGTCCCGCCGTACTGCACCGCAGGGCGGCAGCCGTCGGACATGGCAGCCACCTGCCAAGCGGTAGCCTCTAGATGTGGGTAGATTGTGCACCAGCCTTTGCAGCCGCACATGCAGCTGTCGGAGCTTCTCGTGACCGACACGAGGTGTCGTGTACTCGTTAATAAATTAATAAGCCATATACCCAGAGTACTATCGGTTCGCCCTGACGCAGCACTGATGTAATTCACACCGTCCAGGTAGACCGCGACAGGTACGGGCTGGCGTTCACCTTTTGCCAAGGCGTCCAGCACAATGGGGTGGCGTTGGTAGCACGGTAAATCGAGAACACATTCCTGTCTGGAATCTGGACTCGATGTAAGCATGTCCACGGTGTCCGTGCATGATGTTATCTCTTCCTCGATTGCCTGGAACGCGCACCTCATCGGAGTGCTCCGCACAGTGCGTCTGAAACTACGGTTGAGGTTCACAGGAGTGGCGATGTATATCATACCGGATGGTTCAGGTAACATCTGCGATAACAGCTGTTGGTACTTTCCTGATTGTTTGCCAGGGGGCATCGAATACTGCGCGAAGTTCGCGCCTGGCACCCCAGCCGTGTCGGCGTAGTGGCAGAGGTTGCAAAACTCCATCGCCGTGATTTTGCACGATGCGTACAATTGCAAGGCCAGCTTTAATAACGACTCGCCCGCTATGCGGGATTCAGCGCTAGTGGGCGTCCATCGTCTATGACGAGAGTGTATAGTGCGTGAAGTTCTGCGCCTTTTCTTGGGCGCCATGTTCGACTGTCCGACGCCCGAGTTCTTGAGAGAAAAAAAAAGCTACATCGATCATGATAAATAACGATGCGTTTGACATATGATAGTGCGTATTGATATGGTCGTGCAGTGCGTGCGATTGTGTCTTGGCGTGATTAATGGGTGCACAGACGCATGAGTGGAAGGGTATCGACAGGGATCGACGCTATAAGATGACTACTATGCCGATTATGCTGGTAATGACGATGGTGGTGATGCTGATGATGATGCTAGTGGCCACGTGTCACAGGTGGTAGGTGTTGTAAGGAGCTGGGGCTCACCCTTAGCTCCCCGCTGTGCATTCCCCAAACAGGCCTTGCACTGAACGTACACGAGAAACGAGGCCGACGATGGCATTGCAGAATCGCAATTATCAACGCACCCCGCGGTGCCCACTTTGGCTAGGGGTCCACGTCTCGCGCCTCCCCCTGATGAGTCACATTTTGAACGCAGTGGGAAAAGTGCAACCTGCTGCGCGAGAGAGACACGCGCTCGCCACTACACCGCGAAGCATCGCGGTCGCAGTCTGCATGGTGAGCCACCCGCAAAATGATATTCCAGATTTCGTAATAAAAGTGAGGGGGTCTGGACCCTCCAAGAGAAGCCATTTCAGACATCCCCCGCGGGGGAACCCTCCAAAACATCGTCCCCCGACCCCCCAGGCCCTCCAAGATAGCCTGGAAGAGACCCCCCCGAAATCAGACCCCCCTCACTTTATTACGAAATCTGGGGTATCCGTGGGCAGGCAAGGCAGACGGCGAGTGACCAGAGTGCGAGGACGTCCAAACTCGCTCAGCGCGTGCCCTGGCTCGAACGATCGAGCCACTCTCCCAGCACGCGCCTTAAAGTACTCGCTAAACTGCCTTCCACGCCAGCTCGCAAATCAACGAAGTTCTTAAATAGCAGCTGTGTCAAGCAGCCCCACTTGTCGCAACTGCCTGCTGACCTGTCACATTCGCTGCGAATGCACACGACAAACCACGTGTGCCCAAGAACCTAGCATCCGCTACCCAAACTCACCTGATTTCACTGTTTTCCGATGTCGTCGGAGAGTCACCGGAGAGTCACCGGTGAGTCACCGGTCACCGCGATGTCACCGGTGAGATGACGTGTGGTGTGTCACCGCTACAATCCCTGTAAAAACACAATGAAAACGTAGATGTCATCGATAGGTCACCGGTGCGGTGACATCGGTGACGTCACCGGGTGGTCACCGGTGCGGTGACTCAGGTGATCTTGGGTAGCAGCAGGAAAACGTAAGGTTTCGCCCCTATTTGTTGTTTTTTCTATGTGTTATTGCATTTTCATGTTTGTTGGTAGGCAGGCAGGCACATTCTGCCGAACAAACACTGCTGCATGGGCGCGTGCTGGCGCCCTCGGGGGGTACGGGTCGCGATGCTGGCGTGCCGCCTAACACGATTACTGACCGTCAGCTGCTGACTGGGCCTTCAGGCGCTGCATCTTGATTTTGTGCACATCGTAGGCGGCCGTGCACTCCTGCTCGATCTCGTCCAACGTAGTGTTCAGCTCATTGAGCTTGGTCAAGGCCGTCACGTAGGCGCCGTCGCCGATGTCCCTCCGCAACTTCGGGAGCGGCTCGATCAGCGCCCTGTTCATGTCCACCGTCTTCTGCGCTTGGATCGAGTGGTACAAGGACACGAGGCGCTGCGCTCCCTCATCGGTCTTGGCCCACGACCACAGGGGATCGTTCTCGAAGCCCGTCACCACCGTGAGCGCGTGCGAAATGATCTGGTTGTACCTCGCAATGCCCTTCTTGACATCTGAAGTCAAGCTCTTGATGAAGTCATCACTGTGCCCTGAAGCACCCTTGCCGCCAGCCTTGCCGCCAGCCTTGCCGCCGCCAGACTTCGACTTCTTGGCTGGGTGATCCGCCGCCGCCGCTGGCGCACCTGCCGCCGCGGCGCCGTCCTCCGTGGTCTTCGTCTTCTTCCGCTTCTTGCAGTTGCCCTCGCTCTGGTCAGCACCGTCAGCGGCGGCGGCGTGCTGTGGAGGTACTGCTGGTGGCTGTGGAGGTACGGCTGCTGGCTGTTGTGGTACGGCTGCTGGCTGTGGAGGTACATCTGCTGGCTGTGGAGGTACATCTGCTGGCTGTGGAGGTACAGCTGCTGGCTGCGGAGGTGCATCTGCTGGATGCGGAAGCGCCGCAGCAGGCGTCACGCCGTTCAGGCTGGGCGCTGCGGGGCCGCCGTTCATCTCCTGCGGGAGGTCTGCGCCACTCTCCTTCTCCTCCCCTCCTCCTTCTCCTCTTCCTCCTCCTCCTCGTCCCACCCCGTCCCTCCTCATTATCCTCTCATGTTCCCCCGCTTCCTCCTCCTCATCAGATCCGTTTCCTTCTCCCCCCCCTCTTCCTCATCCTTCTCTCCCCCCTCATCGCCACCCCCATCCCCCCCTCATTGCCCGCCCCCATCTCCTCCACCTATTCTTCCTCCTCATCGTATTAATCCTCTTCATCCTCCTCCCCCGTCTCACTCATCTCCTCGCCATCTTCTCCCCCCCTGATATTCCTCATCCTCCTCCTTCCTCCCCCCGAGTCGATCATTGCGAATCGCCTCTGCCCACTGCGCCACCTGGGGCAACAAACCTACCGACATGGACGCGATGCGAGTCGCCAGCGCGCGTCGGTCGAGTCGCGCACGACGCTCGACCGACGCGCGCCACGACTCGCATCGAGACTTGGAAGTCGGCTGCTTGTTGTAGACCGCACACCTCCTGCTCGCGCTTCTTCGCGGCCCCCTCGCTCTCGACAGCGTCGCTGGACCACTGCTCGAAGATGCTCCACGCCTCGTTGAACGCCACGTTGATGCCCTCCGTCACGTAGAGCAGCCGCAGGCTCTGCGTGACCACGTCGTAGACGATCCACGGCGGCCCCAGCATCATGGCCCTGAGGAACAGCCTGCATGCCTGAGGAGAGGTGATCCCCCTCCTCCTCCTTATACCCATCCTCCTCCTCCCCATCCTCTCTCCATTTCCTCATACTCCTTCTCCCCCTCCTCGCCCTCTCTCCTCCCTCGCTCCCTCCCTCCCCCATCCCTCTCCTCCTCCTCCTCCTCCTCCTCCTCCTCCTCCTCCTCCATCCGCCTCCGCCTCCTCATCCTCCTCCTCATCCTGCTTCGCATCCCTCATCGCTCCTGCTTTGAGGGCATTGATCCCCAATGCCTGCATCCAGCCGAGCTTGCCGCCGCCCTCCTTGTGGGCCACCCTGCCCAGCGGCATGTACTGCCCTTTGCGGTACTTCGTGCTGGAGATCGTCGTCACCTTGCGCTTCGTGCTCACGTAGTTCGTGAACACCTTCTGCGCCCAATCCGCCCTGAAGGCCGACTGGTCGCTCTGGCTGCCCGAGAGCTTCTTGTAGGCGTCATCGAGCTGCTTGTCCTTGGCCTTCGCGCGGTTGAACCGGCTGGCGATGGGGTTCCCCGCCCTCCCGCGGGCCAGGAACTTGAAGTCGCTGCCCTCGAGCTCGCGCATCATGGCCAACTCCGACAGCTGGTCCTCGCTGAAGCCTGTCGTGTCGATCTGGTCGAGCTCGGACTCCCTGGCCGCAACCTGCGGCGCGCTCTGTGAGTTGGGAGCTGGCATCTCGAAGACCGAGTCCAGCGAGGAATCGAGGTGCGTCGACATCATCATCTTGGCGTCGGTGCCGCGGAGCTTCTGTATCTCGTTGACGTCCTGGCTCTTGAAGGCGTCGAGCAGCAGCTGATTGATGGCGAGCTCGTCGATCGAGTCGCTCGATCGCAGGCAGTCCTCGGCGGGTCTGAAAAACGATTTTCAGACAAAGTAGCCGACTGACATAGATCAGCTGACAAAGGGAATTGTGGGGCTCATCGGAGCTGGTCACGCCAAGCTCCCCCCACGCACCGACGTCACCGCCGCGTCACCGCGATGTCACCGATGTCACCGCGATGTCACCGATGTCACCGATATCGGTGACATCGGTGACGTTGCGGTGACGCAGCGGTGACATCGCGGTGATATAGCGGTGACGCGCGCAAAATGCGCTGTGCATGACTGAATGAGAATATGAGGCGAGGGGGTGGTGGTGGTATTCTTGTGATTTGCGTTGCATGGGGAATGGGTTAAGGAGAGTAGTACACACATATTCAATACCAATCCTCGAATGCAGTGACCCTGCTCTCCACGCGCGCGACGCGCTGCCTGGCGGTCTTGGGCGGCGTCTGCACCACGGCCTGAGAGGATAGTGGATAGCAAGAGACAGGGAGGATGGTCGAGGAAGAGGGTGACGACGTGCATCCACGACTAAGGTTGGGACGAGTACGAGGACGACGACGACGACGACGGCGACGACACCTGCGACTACGACGACGACCTGTTACAACGACGACGGACGAGAACGACGACTACGGCGATCGAGGAGCAAGCGAGCTAAAACTGCTTATGGTCTCCAGGGGGCCTCGTCGTCCTTCTCGCCCCCGAAGCTGCCGCTGCCGCCGACGAAGGAACCACTCGTCGCTGCGCCTCCTGCGCTGGGCACCGCCGCTGCGCTGGCTGCCGCTCCTGCGTCGGCGACCTCGCTCCTGCGCTGGGGCCGAGCCGCGCGCCACTCCGCCAAGTCTACGATGTCGGGCTGACGATCGTGCGGCCACGGCGTCGAAACCGAGCTGCCGCTGTCGACCCCCCCAGGCGCCTCCCAGCTGTGCCGAGCCGTGGGGTTCGGGCTCTCCGTCGCCTCGATGCCCTTCTCCTCGGCGTCGCGCTTGCTCGCGGCCAAGGCTGCCGCGAGAACCTCCTCCTCCTGGCGCGCGAGCTCCTGCTCGGTGAGGGCCAGCTTCTGCGACTCCGCGACGGCCTGCGCCATGAGCTCCATCTCCTCCGCTGTCTTCGGCGAGTCGACCTGCTCGGGAGACACCAGAGGCGCTGAAGGGGAAGATGCCAGAAAAGAGGGCGGGTGGGCCTCTGGCGACGGGCTCGCTGCAGGCGGGACCGCCGCTGGCGTTGGCGTCGAGGCCGCCATTGCTGGCGACGGCGTCGGGGCCGCCGCCGCCGCTGGCGATGGCGTCTGGGGCGCCGCCGCCACTGGCGACGCTTCAACCAGCTGCGCTGCGGGCGATGCGGGCACGGGCCCCGCTGGCAAGCTAGCCGCTGGCTCTGCAGGCGATCGCGGCGCGCGGCTGCGCGCGGGCGATGCAGCAGGGTCGACAGGGGTCTCCAGGGCGCTGAGGCGGCTCGTTGCATGCTGGATCCATGCCCGCTGGTTCTTGACGAGCAGCTCCAGTGCAGCTGCTTTCTTCCTCGCCTCCTCGCCCAGCCTCAGAGCCTCCTCGAGCGACATGCCTTCTGCTGCCCTGGCCTGCGTGTCGGGAACTGTCATCGTGGTCGCTGCCGACCCTGAGGCTTGCGACGCTGCGTCGCTGAGGCTCGGCACATCTGCCACCGCCATCTCCATCATCGTGCACGTGCCATGCTCGACATCGCTGCCACCTCCAGTCAACATTCTGCCGATCCTTGTGGTGTGCGAGGCGCCGCGCGGTGGGAACTCCCACGCGATGTCAGACTCTGGGGAGGTCGCAGGGCGCTTGCGGGCACTCTTGCCCATGTGAACGCCCGAGAAGGCACTCGAGCAGCCAAAACGGCTATTGCGATGGCAACGGAGGGGGTGAGGACCAGGAGCAGGAGCAGGATCAGGAGTAGGAGTAGTAGAAGGACCATGGTTATACTAATTGTGAATCGGATGACCAGGACCAATCTCGTCGGCACCCTGAGTGGAGAGGACTGACAGGCCGCAGGTGGGTGGCGCGAAACGAGCGAGGGTGACTATCCGAGAGCCCCGCGTGCCGACTGATCTGATAATGGGCGAAATAAGTTTTGGATGGGGGGAGGGGGGGGGGGTCGGAGAGGAGGCATTAGCTTTACGGGCCTTGGCGGTTGGTAGTTTACTAAACTTCCCCTCATCATTATTCTTATTCTCAGACCCCTTGCTCATCCTATATCGCCATCCTCTCCTCCCGCCCCTCGCGGTATCCTCGACTGGCCACCGCCCATCCTCCACCAATCCGCCATCATTTACCGTGCTCATTCTCCTCGTTATCATCAGCGCTGAGGCGCATTCGAGCTGTCACACTGCACGCGACCGCAAGTTATCGAGCCGAGTGGAGCGTGCACGCACGACGCTAGCTGCGCGTCTTCACGCGAGCCAGCCAAACTGCTGCCAATGCTCGTCACCGCTTTCAGATGTAGCATCAGAATGATGTGGGCTTAACGCGTGAAGTCCTGGAAGCTTCAAGGGACACCAGGGGTCGGGTCATCCAATCTGCCAGCGGTGATCCGAAGTTCTGGCGGCGACGGGAGCACAGCAGGAAAATCAAAAGCAAAAGCCCCCCATGCCCATCGGGATGGGAGGGCACTCTGGCGCCTGGGGCCTCGGCGCTGGCGCGGCCGACGCCTGAGTTCCAGGCGTGCTCATCGGCTCGGCGGGCGGCGACTGCTTCGGCGCGGTGCCCGATGCCGCCGCCGCCTGCGACGACGACGCGGCGCCTGGCTGCTGCGAGGGGGACTTCTCCTTGGTCGCCGAGGCCGCGGACGCCGTCGCCTTCGGCCTCGGCTTGACCAGCACCCCTGCCAGCACCTGAGCACTCTCGTCCGCGCTAGCGGCGGCCTCCTCTGGCTCCTCCTCGGGCGCACTCTGGTCGCCCTCCTCTGCCTCCTCGGCGTGGTCATCCTCAGCTTCACCGTCATCATTATCATCATCTTCGCCATGAGGTGCGGCGATGTCCTCGTCCGCAATCTTCGTCTTCTTCACCTCATGGCTCACGGCGCAGTCGACGCCCTTGCTGGCAGGCCGCTTGCCGACCTCGCCCTTCTTTTTCCTGGGGAAGTGCTTCGCCTTGTCCGCCTCCATCTCCGCCTTGGTGATGCTGCCGTTGGCCCACTTCTCCGCCGCATGCACGATCCAGGTCTTGCCCGCGGCCATCTGCTCGGGCTCCACGATGAGCTGAAGGACCTGCGTCTTCGGCTGGTGCCACACCTGCAACCAGATGGCGTCCTTCTTCTTGACGGTTCTCGCCAGCACGGCGTTCCCGTCCTTGACGCCGCGCCAGAGGATGGCGTCGCTGTCCTTGCCCTTGCTGGCCTGCGGGCTATCCACGAGGTCGCCAGGCACCTGGCCGAGAAAAAAAAAAACTCCATCCTCCTCCGCCTACGTCCCTCATCCCTCATCCAGTGATATTCTCTCTCATCCCCATCCTTATCCTCACCCCCCTTCGCTCTGCATCGTCGTTTCGTCCTCCGCCAGCGCCATCCTCGCAACCCTCTTGGTGCCAAGAATCCTCCTCCTCCTCCTCATCCTCCTCCGCCTTCTCCTCCTCCATCCACCCTTCCACCACCACCTCCCCATCATAATCCTCCCATTGCTTGTCGTGTTCTCGATCCTCGCGTCCTCCTCATCGATGCTAGGGGCAGGGACGGGGTGGGCGACTTAGCCCCCGATTGACCTCCCACGTCACAGCGCCGCCCCACGCCGCCGTCCAGCGGCCGTCGATGAGCTTCGGCGTCGTGTAGTCGTTCGCCGTCGTGCCGTCGACCTTCCTGCGCCACGCAGCCTTGGGGTAAGCTGGAATCGTCGGCGTGCTATGCTACTCGCACCATCGTCCCCCTCATCTTCCCCTTCCCCCCCTCCTCATCCACCCACCCCTCTTACTCCCGCATCGCCCTCCTCCTCGTCCTCGTCCTCATCGAGTTCCCCCCCCCCGTCCCATCACCATCCCACTCCTCATCCCGTTCTCACCGTCATCTTCTCCTCCTCCATCCTCCGCGTAGTTTAGCTTAGGTTACCATCTCCCCCCTTATCACCCTCGCTGCCTGCAGCTCATTGTCCCAGCCGAACTCCCAGATGCCGACGGTCGTCGTCGCCTCGCCAGCGCGCGCAGCTGCGACGCGAGGGGCAGCTGCTGGCCTGCGCATGCGCGTGCCAGTCTCCTGGGGGGGGGGGGTGACCGATTCCTCCGCCATCTCTCCGTTCCATGTCGTCGCTCACGAATCGCACCCCTTTACTCCAGATTTCGGAATAAAGTGAGGGGGGGTCTCATTTCGGGGGGGGTCTCGTCCAGGCTATCTTGGAGGGCCCAGGGGGTCGGGGGATGATGTTTTGGAGGGTTCTCCCACGGGGGATGTCTGAAATGACTTGTCTTGGAGGGTCCAGGCCCCCTCCCTTTTATTACGAAATCTGGAGTGTCCATTATCCTCGTTATCCTTTTTCTTCCTCCTTCTCTCCTCCTCCATCTCATCATCATCCACTCCCATCCTTCTACCTCCCTATACCTCTCTCTCTCTCTCTCTCCACTTCCTGTTCTCCATCCTTTCCGACGACCCCCCCATTCCTTCTATCCACCCCTTCCTCCATCCATCCGCCTCACCCTTCCCAACTGTTTCTAAACGTCCCGTCCTCGGCCGAGTCGACCCTGGATGCTGTGCCAGCGCCGTCGATGAACTCCTGCGCCCACTTCGGCACGTCAGTCCTGTCGGCTGATCGGCCCCCCTCTTTCTCCTTTTCCTCATCTTTCTCCTCATCTTCCTCCGCCACCCCCCTTGCCCGCCTCATCCTCATCCCCTCATCTTCTTCCACCTCCTCATCTTCACCGTGCGTCCGCCAGCATCGCCCTCATCCCCCTCATCATCTTTCACCATCCGCCTCCGCTCATTCCTCCCGATCCTACTCCGACTGCTACTCCTATCCCTCCGTGGCCTGTCCGCCCCGTTCTCGTCCTCCTGCTCTACGCTCCTCCGCCATCCTCACTTTCTCCACCTGCATTGGCCACCTCCTCAGTCTTCCGCATTATTTCCTCCTCCTCCTCCTCCCCCCCCTCCTCCTCCTCCTCCTCCTCCTCCTCCTCCTGTGACTTACCCCTCACTCCAGAACGTGTCAAATCGGTCCTTCCGACCGCTCTCCCGACGTGGCGAACCATGACGCGGATGGACCTGGCCATGTCGCCCGCCCACGGCTTGGCCTCGTTCGCCAAGCGCCATGTGTCGCGGTTGCGGAACGCGAGCTGCAGCAGCACAGCCTGGCCGAGCAAGGCAAACGATGCGCGCGCACCGGCGCGAGCCTGATCACGCTGCACACCTGACCCGCATCGCAGCTGCGTCACCGATGTCACCGATATCGGTGACGTCGGTGACGCCGCGGTGAGTCGAGTCAGGTGCGCAGCGGCATCAGCTTCGCGCGCATGCGTGCGCTCGTCGTTTGCCGTGCGTAGCCTCGCCGCGCTTCTGGCTGATCGAGCCCAGCTTGCGGGTCGCCATGATCAGGTCCTTGTGCCGCTTCAGCTCGAGCTCGTCGCGCGAGTCGTCCATCACCGTCGTGCACTTGATCCTTAATCGTCATCGCCCCCCATACCCTCTCGCCATCATCCAGCTCCCCTCCCTTCACCCGCGACCCGCCTCAGCCTCCTCCACCCTGCTCTCTCTCTCTCTCTGTTTCTTTATCTGTGTGTATATATATGTATATCTTTCTCCCTCTCTTCTTCCTTCCCTCCCTCCCTCCCTCGTTCCCTCGCCTCTCTCCTCTCCTCGTTCCGTCCATCCGCCTTCCCCTCTCTCTTTCCCTCCCTCCTTCCGCCCCCCCCTCCGTGCCCTACCTCCTTCCCCTTCGACCCTGCCCCCCCCCTCTCCTCCCCCCCTCGCCCTCCCCCCCTCCTTCCCCGATCGGTCGACCAGCAGCCGACCGATAGATCAGGGCCCCGAACGATCGACTGCGCGCCGCGCGCCGAGCGCGGCGCGCAATCGGGCTCGTGACGTGCTGCTCCCACAGCGCGAGCAGCGGGTCGTCGTCGCACGCGGCGTCGCCATCGTCGGTCCCTGCGTCCGCCGCCCGCGCGACTGGCGTGGACACGATTCCCTTCCTGGGAGCCATGCCTCGAGCCTCGAAGCTCCCGCGGGGGGGGGCAGGGAGGACGGGGGCTGAATCATCAGCCCAGGACCCCCCCCGCGCACGGTTGGCAACCGGAGATGTCGGAGGGCGGAGGAGGGCGGGGTCGGAGGAGGACAAGGAGGAGAAGGGGGAGAAGAACGAGGGAGAGGGAGAAGGAGGAGGAGGAGGAGGAGGACGGAAACGGACGATGAAGGGAGGAGGATGAGGAGGAGGAGGAGGAGGAGGAGGATCAATACAATATTACAACAACTCGAATAGGCGCGCAAACGCGTTTAGGTTGCTGCGCTCGCGCGGCATCTGGCAACCAACCCCTCCCGCCACGCGGCAGAGCGCCTTATATACACACGTATGTTGATATGGTATTGTATTCACCCAAGAGCTCAACACCGCTAGCTTTGTTTACTCACGTGCCAAAATAATACATTTGACTGTGATTATCATGTTGTTGATTTTCGCGCGCAGTCGTCGTGACAACATGTTGTCACGACAGTGGTTCGCGACAAAATCTTGTCACAGAGACGTCTCGTGACAATATGTTGTCACGAGAAACATCGTGACAGGAAAGCTGTCACACAGGACCTCAGGGGACTGGAGACGCCTGGCGAGTTTCCTCGCATTCCAGGAAGGCGATAGAGCGCGTCTTTTTCTTCCTGGGTCATAGGCACCAGTCCTCTCGGAGGCTGAAGCTCCTCGGCCACAGGTCTCCTATGGGCAGTGGTTCCGAGACGTCGGTTGATCTCGTCGATCTCTGCTTGAGTCATCGGAACCAACGGTGGATGACCCTCCTTGGCAGGAGTGCGGCCTCTATTCGGGCTCAAGCTCACATTGAGCCCCACAGGGCGCCCAGGCCTATGCTCCTGAAATGGCTCTGAGCACGGCCCACAAACTGCGTTGGGTCTGTATAGTTTGCGTGCTGCAATGACATCTCGCAGCTGCGTCCGTACTTCCTCTATTTCAGGACGACGAATATTCGTCGCGAGCTGGTAGCCACCTCGCATGGACTTGCCTTGGGCATCTCTGTAGGCTGGGTTGCCTTAGCAGAATGTTCACCCTTCTGACGCCTAGGGTCATTGTAGGCGAGCAATTGACCCCCCCCGCCGAGCGGCGTGCTCCTTTGGGCCTGCTTGCCTCCATTCGCGGGGGAGCCGTGCTTGCGGATGAGGTTCTCCCCTGAAGCGTGGATGAGAGCGAGACCTCCTGGCGTGCTCATCAGATGAAGCCGCCGACGCAGCCTGAGCAGGAATCGGCAGAGGTTCCGGCTGGGCCGCAGGCGGTGCATCTTGAGCGGGCAGGTCTCCCTGCTGACTGAAGCCCGGCACAATTGGCTCTTGTGCCGGTGGTGGTGCATCAGGCATGTCGAGACTGAAATCCACCTCCTCTTCACCATTGACCTCCATCATGAGGATTGTGGTCTCGTCCTCGCACATCCCACATCCATCATCCTCTTCATCCTCTAACATAGGACTGCCGATGACAACGGTCATCGGTCCAGCCGGGGCGGGCAGGTTTCCCTGCGGTGCCAGCGTCTGAGCATCGCTTGGCTGTCCCGGCGTAGGCGGTACGGTAGTCGGCTCAGGCTCGTTACCGAGCGCAGGCTGCCCGACAATATTCCGCATGGCCATATGGTTACGCTGTAATCCCGCCGCCTGGAGACCCCATCCTGGCGGAGGAAGAGCCTGACCACGCATGGAGATGGCCCTATCAGAGCTTGGCGCCACCTCCCTCTGGAATACCACACATGCCGCTGCACGTCCTCAGGGTGCACGCTATCAATAAGACTGAGGGCCGCCAGCGCTAACTCCGAGTCGTCACAGGCATCAGTGTCTTGTAGCATCATGTGGCCAGCTTCGGCACTCTCTTGACTCTCGGGATATGCTACGACCAATACAGCGTGCATCTTCATGGAGTCTGCAGTGGCGTGTGCGGTCCGTACTCGCCTGGGGCAAGCGAGCCAGGTGGTATAAATGGGTCCCCTGGCACGCCCGTCACGGACGCTTGAGACTCTAGCTCCATCAGATCAGCATAGTTTGGAGGATATACAGAAGTAGGCCTGTTTCCAGGCATAAGGTCGGGTTGAGGTTGAAGGTTGCGATCAACCTCCGAAGGCGAGGCTTGAACAATATCATCTTCGTCACTGCTCTCGTAGGCCATGATGTTGCCTGGGTTACCGAACATCCAGTCAAAGAAGGAAACAGGCTGGTTTCCCAGCGTTCCATGTTCCACAGGCGTAAGCTCGTTATTACCGACAACGAACCTGCGGAGGTACTCGAGGTAGTACGCGTACAGTCCGTGGCCGTGCGCCTCGAGCTCATCCAAGTTGTCCATGCAGCTGACCCAAGTGTAAAATATCTGTTCCATGGCCTCAAAATCTTGGAGGCTCAGATATTCAATAACTGGTTCACTTGAGCCGAAATGGACTTCGGTCGATCTGCCCTTTCCATTTCCCTTCGCTGGACAATCTTTTACAAGATGATCGGTACTGTCACATTCATGGCACTTTAGGATCTGGCCGTCTCTACCTCGCGGGTTTCCCCGCCTACCTTTGCCTTTGCCTGCGGTATCTCTACGGCCTTTACCGCGGCCTTTTCCCCCGAAGAATATCTCATCATACTGGTCATCTGAGAGCCTCTGGAGGAAGGCCGCGATGCCTCGTCCATTCAACCTACGGCGACCCCGTTTGCCTTTACCTTTTCCTTTGCAAATCCTCCGTATCCTCCTCCTAACACGACGCGCCGGTTTTCGTGTGAACCTCCTCCACCTCCGCTTTGCCTGTTGTAATAACCAGAACAGGTGTTCGGCACGCTGATTGTCACCTTCCATATGCATGATATCTGACCAGTCTAAAGGTTCAACACCGTCTGATGATATGGTATCGGTGTCGGTGCCGGAGTCGAAATCGTCGTCTCCCAGGTAGGTGGATACACCGTCGTTTAGGGGGTTTGCTTCACCCCATAAAGAACGGTGTGGTTGAGGTTCTCCAGGAGGGGGGCTGATTGCCCAGCTCGGTTGTGACCGATCCCCTGTTAGTAGGGCAGTAGACTCACCAGGACCGTCGGCCCATATGCTTGAGGGCCCATTGCCAGGCTGAGCTTCGGTGGTTAAGGTAGTGTAAAAGTTTCCACTACCAGTTCCTCTTCCTCTTCCAAACACTGACCCTATGTTACCTGGGGACCGTTCTGACAAATGGCCTACCGAGCGCATCCTCTCGAGCAACTCCTCATACTGTTGTTGTGTTCGGGGCATTTGGTGGTTGAGTGGCTGCAAAAGTTGCATAGCCCTCTGGCTGCCGACGCCTAGGGCGCGGAATCGG
Source organism: Prorocentrum cordatum (assembly GCA_963575745.1). Classification (NCBI taxonomy): domain Eukaryota; class Dinophyceae; order Prorocentrales; family Prorocentraceae; genus Prorocentrum; species Prorocentrum cordatum. The sequence continues at coordinate 65,181 of CAUYUJ010018460.1, forward strand.
ATAGTAGTAAGCAGTTGGAAGTTGGGAAGGTCAAATCCCACAGACTGTGCCTCGAGACGGGCCATTTCGAACCGAGTGAGAGTTACATCGATTCGGTCTCCGCGAGGCACATGCAAGTCGATGAGTTGTGTGCCTGAAGCGAGCTGGCGCTCATCTTCCAAACGTTCGAACTTCATGCTTAAGAGGAACATAATGTACGTTACTGGGTCGGAGTGGACACCATCGATGTCCGCACCATAATTTATAATGTCAGGTGGTACCCTCATGGCGAGTGTCCTCGCTAAGCCACCCAGGCCGCGTTGTATGGCGGCTGCTTGGGCCTGCGGCGTCATGCGTCCGCTTGTGACGTTGAGCCACGCGTTGACCTCATAAACGTACTCGCGGAAAGGTACGTTGCCTTGAGGGTCCCAGTATGGGCCATGTGTTTGCCCATCTGTGCTATTATCTCCTCGGCGCATGTATCCGATTGCCGCCCCCAGCGCAAACCATATGATGGCGAAGATAACCAGCCCAAGGCTGTGAAGATGTGGGTGGTTATCCGGCGCGTTGCCGCGCTGGGGTAGCGCCTTGTCAAGTCTTCGAGGCGCTTTATCTTGCGGGTCTCCCCGCCTCTGCTTCAAGTACTGCGCTTTTGGCTCGTTGCCGAGCGGTTGGTAGTAGCGCAGTGATGAAGCGTATATGGTACCAATGTTGTTGTCTAGACGTCGTACCTCTCGTGTTGCTTCTTGCTCTTGAATTGATCCTCGTAAATGTAGTTGGAGTGGTGGCGCAGGGTGGTAGTTGGTCACGAAGATCGTGTCGGATAGCGTGAGGATAAGAAGAGCAAGAGCTGACCACACGAGAGTGCGGCCAGCTCCGCTACCAAGTCTGAAGTGACTATGGTAAGCCAAATAGCATCCGATTCCATGGGAAGCGGATGGCAAATAGCGTCCGGTATCGTACTGAGGTGGTTCAGTAAGAGAAATGGACGGATAAGATAGGATAAGATCGATGTAATGATCATTCCAGCACATAGCGAACACGAGCAGTGTCCGGGCAAATAGGGCGCGCGTGCCTTGAGCCAAAGGCAACGGCGCGCGAGCTATACTCCCGATCCTATATAACATCTCCCAAAGAGCTACCCTTAAAGTCAAAAACGGATGTTTCGCATAATCACGAAGATGGCCCAAGATGGCCTGCAAATCCGCCCAAGATGGTCCAAGACGGCCTCCAAGACAGCCAAAGAGAGTCCAAGACGGCCCAAGAGGCCCCCCAGAGGCCTCCAAGACGGCCCAAGAGGCCTCCAAGAGGTCATCCGGGAGGGCCCGAAGAGGCCAACATCATTGATTTTCTTTAGGTTTTTGAAGGATTTTGGCATTTGCTTCTTCTCAGCATTCCGACGACTCAAGACGGCACAAGAGGCCCCCAAGATCGCCCAAGAGGCCCCCAAGAGGGCCGCATGACGGCCCAAGTAGCCTCCAAGACGGCCCCAAGAGGGCCCCAAGACGGCCCAAGTGGCCTCCAAGACGCCCAAGGTGGCCTCCAAGACGGCCCCGAAGCGCCACAAGAGGGCCCCCAGTCGGCCCAGAAAGGCCCCCAAGACGGCTCCCGACGGCGTCAGACGTGCCAGGAACCCACCAAGATGGCCGAAGTTGGCTCGAAGCTGGCCCAAGAGGCCCCCAAGCGGGCCTCCAAGAAGGCCAGAAGAGGCCAAAAACATTGTTTCCCTTAGGTTTTTGAAGATTTTGACACTGCCTTCTTGTCGGTCGGCCCTCCGACGGCCCGAGACGGCCCAAGAGCCCCCAAAGATCGCCGAAAGAGGCCTCCAAGATGGCCCCAGAACGGCCCAAGAGGGCCCCAAGACGGCCCAAAGAGGCCCCCAAGACGGCACAGGAGGCCGTTAAGACGCCCAAGATGGCCTCCAAGACGGCCCTGGAGCATTCCAAGAGGGCCCCAAGTCGGCCCATAGAGGCCCCCCAAACGGCTTCCGACGGCGTCAGACGGACCAGGAACCCACCAAGACGGCCGAACATGGCCCTAAGATGGCCCAAGACGGCCCAAGAGGCCTCCAAGAGGGCCTCCAGGAAGGCCCGAAAAGACGAAAATCATTGATTCACCATGGGTTTTTGAAGGATTGTGGCATTTGTTTTTTGTCTGCCTTCCGACGGCCCGAGACGGCCCAAGCGCCCCCAAGACACGGCCCCAAGAGGCCCCCAAGACGGCCCCAAAGGTCTCCAAGACGCTCAAGATGGCCTCCAAGACGGTCTAAGAGCTCTCCAAGACGTCCTCCAAGAAGGCCCGAGAGGGTCAAACTGGCCTCCAGACGGCCTAGATGACCTTCCAAGATGCCCACGTGTTCCCCGAAGGCTTTCCAAACCGATTCGGGGAACACATGGTCCGATAGCTTGGCAGGTCTGGCCTCAACGTTCGGCCACATAGGCGCTTCCAAAAAGGCAGGGGGCGGCGGTGATTCGTCCTCCTCCTCCTTCTCCTCCTCCTCCTCCTCCTCCTTCTCCTCCTCCTCCTCCCCCCTCGGTGCCTGCGTTGGCGACGAAGAGCTCCAGGGGCTGCTCCTCGGTGCCGCCGGCGGGGACCTTGCCCCCGCAGCCGTGGACCGTGATGGTGCGGTTCGCCTCGACGTCGGGGTCCGGGGCAACTTCCACCTTGATTGTAAGTCGGGCCCGTCCCTCTACAGCAGGAGTGCGCAAACATAGTCAAGAAACAGTATGGGGACTACTTTTTGAGTATATATTTGAACCCTTTGGGATTTTTTCTGAGTGTATTCTTTGTTCGTCGAAAATCCCCCTGTATGGGGTCACGCCCGCTTAAGCCTTGATGCCCAGCTTGTGCATGCACTCCGTCATGGCCTCGGTGTCCTCGCTCCACAAGGACCCCTTCAGCGTCACCACCCCGTCGCCGAGGGCGGCCAGGACGATCGCGCGGTTCGTGATGCTCTTCGACCCTGGGATGACGATCTCGGCCTTCTCGGCACCGAGCGAGGGGGGAAGTGGGCAAGAGAAGGCCCTCTCAGAAGGCAGGGTAACTTCTCGGAAGGCCGGGTAACTCCCGAGCCTTCTGAGGAGGCCCGCCCTTCATCACTTCCCCCCGGGGCTCGCAGCCGGCCTTCGCCTTCTTGAAGCCGTCCAGCTGGTGAACGTGTTCTTATTCGGCGTTTCGACATTGGGCGGAAGGTAGGGGGCGAGGGGGGGGTATCTGGCTCCGGACCTCTTCTTCGTGCGACTGTCTGCTGCAACAGTGCGTCCTAGGGGGGAGACTCCGCCTGCTCGAAACAGGCGCCAAAACAGCCCAGATCTACTCTACGTGGGGGGGGGAGGGGGGTGTGCGAGGACCCGCGACGATCGGCAAGACAATGAATCAGAAAACGATCGCTTTGTTATCATGAGTCGTTTTCTGACGGTCCCGTGGCCCGGAAGGGCGCCCCGGAGGCCGAGAGTAGCGAAAAACCTCCCGTCGCGATTGTTTCACAACTCGAGAAGGGCGAGGGCGGGGGGGGGGGTGCGAGGGCCCGCGCCGATCGGCCAGACACTGAATAAGAAAACGCCTTCCTGCTCCTCCGAGAAGGGCACCACCTCGACGAGCCGCGGCAGGGGCATGCCGGCGCGGGAGGGGGGGTCCGGGACCCCCCCGCCCCGCCCGGGGTGTCTTCGGGCGCAGCACGCCCCGGGGCCGGAGCCGAAAAACAGGCTGCGGGTGGAGCAGCAGGCGGAGGCGGACCCGAAGACAGGATCGCGTCGTAGAACGAGCACGCGCAGGGCGGCGTCGGCGCCTCGGGCGGCCAGCAGGAGGCAGAGATCCTCGGACATCGACTCCGACGCCGCCCCGTGGTCGAGCGAGTCCGAGCGCCCGCCCACTGCGTCGAGGCGCAGGAGTCGCAGCAGGATCGGGTCGGGCGAAAGGGGGGGATAGCAAAGGGGGGGTTTGAGAATCAGCTCACGTAGCTGATCTTCCGGGCGCCTCCGGGCGCCGGTAGGCGCCCGTGCATCGAGGAATGGGCCCGGCGGCGGGGCCGAAACCAGCTGCATGCAGCAAATTTCGTACCCCCCTTTCCCAATCCCCCGTTTCGTCTGGCCCGACAGGAGCCGCGGTACGGCCAGCGACGCACCTGCGACGGCACGGTCGCCTCTCGGCGACGGCGACGGCAGGACGGGAGGTATCTTTTCGTTGGCCAGCTTCGGCCTCGGGGTGTGCCCTCGCTGGGCCTCGGGACCGTCAAAGAACGACTCGGGAGGAAAGGCCCGTCCCAGGGAAGGGTCGGGACTTCTACTACTACGACTAATACTAATACTAATACTAATAATAATAATAATAATAATAATAATAATAATAAAAACAATACTAAGAATACTAATACGGATACGAATAATAATAATCATCATCATCACAATGGCCAGGGACCCCGAAATCATAGAAAACATCAGGGCGTCGCATGCCTGGGGATGATGGCCGTCTGCCTGCTGTTCATCCCTCTCGTGGTCTCCGAGGCGTGATGAGGACTGGGGAGTGGGCGCTGCTCTCCCTATCGCCCATCCAGGCGCTTGTATCTTGCCTTCCCGTGCATGGCCGGTGCGCGGGCGCCCTGACGCTGCAGGCGACCATTCGCTCCCACAGCGTGCCAAAGAAGAGGTGGTGGAGGATGCGGGGGAGCGCGCGCAGCTGGTGAGGGCACGCGGCAGCTCAGCCGCTCGCTCCGATGGCCACATTGGTGGCGCGAGAGACCGCAGAGGGGTCGAGCAGGGGAGCTCCCCGTGCTCCGCCTTCGGCTTCTGGTGAACGTGAGATCCAGGGGCGTTCAATCGATGGGCTGCGACGCGGGACACCGAGGCGTCACGGCCCGAATTATCGCCGAGGCCGAGGCGGATGATGAGGAGGAGAATGAACATGGTAATGTTCAGTCGGGCGTGTCCGTCTACAGGAGGAATATTCAAAAATAATCCAAAAATAGTCTGCGAACTATTTTTGAACCATCTATGACTCACGTTGGCTATTTTCACACTGATTGCATTTTTTCAAAATCCGCCTGTAGGAGGACAAGCCCGACCTAACGGTTATGTCAGATCACCAAATGGGGACCGTGGGTTGAAAAAGGGGGGCGGGGATCAGCGGGGTGTCGTGCCTGCTGGCCCTCTCTCGGCCTTGCCCAACCCCTTGGCCACGATCCCCCGGCGGAGCCGACTGACACGTTCTTCCACAAGTCGCCATCGCTGTAAGGGGGCATCTGGGCATCGCTCGGACGTCCATTCCCTGTGTTTTTTGTTCGGTTTCGTGCATGGTTTTTTCGCCAAATGATCAAGGATGCTCCTCGATGGTCCTCGCCGAAAGAAAAATGCACACGTCCGAGCGATGCCAAGGCATGGGGCCACGAGGTGTGCAGAAGAAGACAACACGCCATGAGCAGAAACTTTTGGCGCTTCGCGGGGATTTCTCGGATCTGCGTCGGACCTCCCTCCCTGGCGCGTGGAGCGCGCCAGTGGCGGCGCCGGAGGCGCCGCTGGGGGAGCCCAGCGCGGATCCAAGAAATCCGCGCGGAGCGCCAAAAGTTCATGTTTATGGCGTTGTTCCATCTTCGAGTGTGGGCCATGTGATCAGAGTAGGAGGAGGAGGGGACGGAGGGCATGAGAAGACTGATGGGAAGCTCAAGGAGAAGCGACAGCATCAGCAGGGAGAACGATGCGAGGACGCCGGGCAGCATGAAGCAACATACGCTCACGGTCGGGAGCGTTTGCTTATCTCGTGTCGCGGCGGAAGCCCCAACAACACATTATGCCCCGCGAGCTTATGGCGCGCCACTCCGTTTCGCGGGGCAGAAGGCTGGGACAGGTTCGGGACGTTGCCGCTAGGAAAGGGGAAACGGGTAAGCGTGTCGCGCCGAAACGTGGTGGGCCAGAACGGTCGGTGCGACCCGCCAAGCCAAATATCCGGATCATCACTAGAGAAGGGAAGCGACCCTCCTCCCATGGGTCTCAGGCCTGATCAGACAGCAACGGGAAGCGCTGAGTTTATCCAGTGGGCTCGCAGGGGGGTAAAAGAAGAAAATGATAATGGCGAGGGCAAGGCGGCGGATGACGAGGATGACAGCGTGGATGACAGGGGAGGGCGGCGAGGGGAGCAGGAGGACGACGAGCAGGACGACAAGCACGAGGACGAACACGAGGAGGAACGCAGCGGAAGAGAAGAAAGACGAGGACGACGACGAGAGAGACCGGTAAGGGGCCCGAAGAACAAGACGTCGAAGACTCTTTGTTGAGGCTATCCGGGGAGGGCTGCTGGGGCCGTCTGGGGCTGTCGCCCCCCACATCGTCCCAGACAGGCGGCGTCCCGATGCTGTTCCATACGGGGTCCCCGGGAGTCCCGCCCCCTCGCCCCGGGACGGATTTTTCCCTCCCGAGTCCTTCCTGGACGGCCCCGAGGCCCGGCGAGGGCCCCCCGAGGCCGACACGTGGGCCAAAAACCTCCCGCCCCGCTTTCTTTTACGACGCGCTCATGCCTGGGATCGTCGCCTCCGAATCCAGGAGGCCTGGATCTGTAGATGGCCCAGCCGCGCCCGGCGCGGTCGGACGAGGCTTAGGTCGGGCACGTCCCCCTACAGGCGGATTTTGGACGAAGAACCACAACTATTCAAAACATAATCGAAAATAGTAAAAACATCTTCCCCAGACTATTTTTTCTACTATTTTTGAACATTCCTCCTGTAGAGGGACGTGCCCGACCCAAGACGGGGCGCCAAGGGACCGTGCGCGCCGGCCGCGCAGGGGATCGCAGCGGGCCCTCTCCGCGCTGGCCGCGCGGGGGCGCGCCGCGCTCGGCGGGGCGCCGCGGCGCTCGGGGGCGGGGGATCCGTGGAGTCGGCCACCCAGGCATGATGAACTACAGTACTTAGGTGGGCCACCTCTTCCTCCTCCTCGTCCTCCTCCTCCTTCTCCTCCCCCTCCTCCTCCTCCTCCTCCTCCTCCTCCTCCTCCTCCTCCTCCTCCTCCTCTCCTCCTCCTCACTCTCCTTCTCCTCCTCCTCCACCTATTCCTCCTCCCCCTTTTCCTCCTCCTCCTCCTTCTCCTCCCCTCCTCCTCCTCCCTTCTCCTCCTCCTCCTCCCTCCTCCTCTCTCCTCCTCCTCCTCCTCCTCCTCCTCCCCCTCCCCCTCCTCCTCCTCCTCCTCCTCCTCCTCTCCTCCTCCTCCACCACTCCACCTCCTCCCTCCTCCTCCTCCTCCTCCTCCTCCCTCTCCTCCTCCTCCTCCTCCTCCTCCTCCTCCCTCTCCTCCTCCTCCTCCTCCTCTTCTTCTTCTTCTTCTTCTCCTCCTCCTCCTCCTCCTCCTCCTCCTCCTCCTCCTCCTCCTCCTCCTCCTCCTCCTCCTCAGGTATGAACGAGAGTAGATGGGGATGGACGTAACCCACTTTAGCAAACCGTGGTTTCGCGAAAACGACCTCGGGCCCAAACCTGGCGTGAGCAAGCCCGGAAAATGACGACCGCGGCGCCCTCTCGAGAACCGCAAACGATGCAAAGGCGACGTCGGCGATGCATCGGCGACGTCGGCGTGGCGAAATCGGGCCAGGCATCGAGCCGCATCGCCGATGCATCGCCGATGCGGCGAGATCCTCCGACACCTTCTGCTCCGACCCTATCCAAGGGCATACAATGATCGAGTCGATCTAAGATCAGGACGCGATTTGAGTTGGCCAATTTCGGCCTCGGGGGCCCTCGCCGGGCCTCGGGACCGTCAAAAAACGACGCACGACGAGAAATCGGTCCCAGGGAACGGTTCGGGACTTCCAGGGACCCGTTCCTGAAAAAATCAAGACGTCGCACGTCTGGAAACAGAACCTCATTTAGTAAACGTGGTTGAGTGAAAACGACCTGAGGCCCAAACCTGGAGGGCGCAAGCCTGGAAAATGACGGCCGCGGCGCCCTCTCGAGAACCGAAAACGGACAGTTCACTAATCGACGTGCTAGAATGGGGGTTCTGTCCACGGGGTCGGAGGATTGCTCGGGGTCGCCGAGGCATCGGCGATGCGTCGGCGATGCATCGACGATGCAAATGCGACGTCGGCGATGCATCGGCGAGGTCGGCGTGGCGAAATCGGGCTCTGCATCGAGCCGCATCGCCGATGCATCGGCGATGCGGCGAGATCGCCCCCCCCTGCTCCGACCCCATCTACGAGGCCTAAACTGATCGCGTCGTTAAAAACATCAGGACGGGAATTTGGTTGCCTAATTTCGGCCTCGGGGTGGCCCTCGCTGGGCCTCGGGACCCTCAAAAAACGACTCGGGAGGCAAAACCAGCCCCGGCTGCCAGTGACCGCGCGCTGGAAAAGTCAGGGCGTCGCATGTCTGAGCAGACCCTGAGATCCTGGCGATGCAGTTTTTGCACCCCGGGCGTTTCCGCCCACCTTCGGGCCCCGGAGCCCTCACAGATCGATGCGGCTCGAAAGCCGACCAGCCATAACTGGGAGAGCTGTGGTCCTTACCCCCCTGGGGGAACCCATCGCATCGACGATCTCTCGAGAGGGGTGTCGAAATCGATGGGTCCCCCAGGGGGGTAAGGACCACAGCTCCCCCAGTTGTGGCTGGCCTGGAAAGTTGACGCAGAGACTCGGGGCCCACAGCTCTAATCGTGGCTTTTCACGGTGTTCCAGCTTGTTCGGGAACGCGCAAGAGTGACGCCCCGGGCAGGAGTGACCGTTGGTGCGCGGCGTTTGGGGGGCGGGGGGGGGGAGCAAACACAGGGGCGCAAGACGCTACAGTTGGGGCGTTGCCCCAAGGAACCCTGAAGAAGGAACGAGGTCCCTTTTTCCCATACAGTCGGGGCGTTGACCTAAGGAACCCTAAATAAGGAACGAGGCCCCTCTTTTCCATAAGTTAACCTTCGGTTTCCTGTCGAAAACAGAAGGAAAGCCTGAGGCAAGCTGTGAAACACTTAAGGAACGCGGAGCCCCTCCCCAACCAGGGAGGGCTCCGCGTTCTTCTCAGGAACACCCAACAAGGAGCACTGCAAAACAACTAAGGAACTCGGAGCCCCTCCCAAACGAAAAAGGCTCCTTCTTCAGCGCCCCGACTGTAGCACCGCATCGCGCTCGGCGGTCGGGGGTCCTCACTGGGCCCGCGCCACAGGCCACTCTTGCGCAGGGTTGCTCTTACGTGCAACCGATTTTTGCTCGCAGCGCCGGGTCCCCGGGGGCGGTCCCCGGGCCTTCGGGGGAGGAGGCACGCTGGCCACGACCAAGATGTCAAAGGGAGCTTGGCGGGCCCGGTCTCGGTCACGGTGCCCACGGGCCGTCGCCGATTCGCGAGGATGATATATAGGCTTAGGTCGGGCACGTCCTCCTACAAGCGGATTCTGGACGGCAAATGGAACATAGTCCAAACATGCTCATATATATATATATATATATATATATATACATATACATATATATATATATATATATATGTACATATCTATGTATATCCAAACAGATTCAAGAAATCGTCCCGGGACTATTCTGTGGCTATGTTCGAATATTCCTCCTGCAGAGGGACAAGCCCGATTTAGATGTAGGGGTTGACGCTGCGAGGTGGACGTTGGCCAAGATGGGCATGACGTTTCCGCGCTCAGTCTTGGTCTTGCTCCCTGTTCTCGCCATCGCTCGGACGTCCATTTCCCGTGCATTTTTCGGTTTCGTGCGTGTTTTTTTTGCTCGATGGTCCAGGATCGTCCTCAATGGTTCTCGCCGAGAAAAAATGCACACGTCGGAGCGATGCCAGGTGATTTCTTCCCCGAAGTCCGTGCGCCCAGGCCTCAGACGATCTGGCCCGGCCTGGATCGGCAGCGCGACGTTCGCGTTTTTGTTCGGGCGCTCCCCTCGACTCCTCGACCTTCTCCTGCCTCGGAGCACTTCTTCCAGCAGCGGCGCATCGCAACGAGAGCGTCCTGCGGGTGCCTGGATCCTCCAGAACGGCCGCCGGAATCGGGGGTCTGCTGACCCGGGTCAAGCCAGGCCCGGATCAGTCATGCTCTGCAGGATCCTGCAAGATCCTGCCGGAGCCCAGAGGATCCTGCAGGATCCCTCACCCAGGCCCTGGTCATTGCAACCCTGGCTCTGCAAGATCCTGTGCAAGGTCTGGCGCTCTGACTGGCCCCCGTTTGCATTGACCCCCGTCCATTGATTCAGAGGACCGAACTGGGTACGTAAAACAAGGTACAATGCCCAACAACAACTGTTGTCCCAAACCCACAGCGGCCGCTGTTGGGCAGGCCGCCTGTTGTCTGCAATGCACAACGTCCGCGGCGGCGCGGACAGCGAGTCCTGTTCAAGCTTTCGGTCTTTGTACCCATTCTTTCCGTACCCATCTCGATTGTCCCGACTTGAGCCCCGATGGATGGCCGAGTCCGGCGCTCCAGCGGCACGATCTGCTCCATCGGCGCAATTTCCCCGACTTTTCGGCCCTCGCGGGCCGTTCTCGGGCCTGGGGCCATCCCCGATTTTTCGGCCCTCGGGGGCCGATCTCGGGCCTGGGGCCATCAAGTCTGGACACGGGACGACAGGCTGCCGCGCAGGAGCGAAGGATTGCAAAAAAAGAATTGCAAAAAAACCCGAAGGATTGCAAAAAAACCCTTCGAAGGATTGCAAAAAAAAACCCTCGTTCAAGGGTTTTTTTGCAATCCTTCGTTCAAGGGTTTTTTTGCAATCCTTCGTTCAGGCTGCCGCGCAGGAGTGGGTCGGGACCTTTGGGGCCGCGTCTTGGCAGAACTGCATCGTCGGGTGTCGAGGGGTGCAGTCCGGCCGACGATCGCGTGGACCTGTCTGGTGGTCCTGGAGCGCAGTGGCGCTGGGTCCCAGCGCTGCAGCGGATGAGCCAGGGGCGGGGGAGGAGGGTGGGAGAGCAGAGGATGGAGGAACATGATCCTTGCGTCTGATCCCGGACATCCAACGTATCGAACGTAGGAACTTTTCACATGTCTCGTCCTCTGGGAGCCCTCGCCGGGCCCCAGGACCGTTAGAAAACAACTCGCGACGGAACACTGGCCCTGGGAAAAGAAAGGGTCGAGATTTCCGAGAGCCCCGCATCGAACACAATCAAGGCAGCGGATCCCTGGGGGGATGAAGGAGCAACGGGATGAGCGAAGAGGAGGGAGTGGCAAGCAGGCGTGTGCGGGGTGGAGAGCAGGAAGCAGGGCGAGGGGTAGCGGGAAGCAGGGTGGGGAGGGGTGGGGAAGGGAGGGAAGGGAACTCCATGGGCGGCCATCGTGACCTCTGGGAGAGGAGCAGACGCCAGTCTTCAGGGGCGGGGCAGGACCCACCAAGCAGCCCCTCCAGATGCCCAGACGAACGCCAAGCGGCAGCTGATTTTCGACTGCCTGGCTCCGGACTTTCTGCTTGCAGTAGTGCGTCCTTTGGGGTATACTCTACCTGCTCGAAACAGGCGCCCCAAATGGCCAAGACCTGCTCCATGGGGGGGGGGAGGGGGGGGGAGTGCGAAGGCCCACGCCGATCGGCTACATAACGAAAAAGAAAATGCTCGCTTTGGCCGCTGGAGGGCTCTGTTGGGCTGCTCCTGAATCCCCTGGCCCTCCGGGCCATCAACGGACCGCGCCCCCAGATCTCCGGGCGCGCCGCGGCAGTACCCCCCTCAGCTGCTGGAGCTCGATCTTCTGCGCCGCCGCCTTGGCGGGGAGCGGCCTTGCCTTCCCTTCCCCGTCTGCTACTCCCTCCCCTGTCAAGAGGAGGGCACCATCTGCTTGGTATCCGTCGCCGTGGCGACGGCTCTGCGTGTGGTATCGCTTTCAAAGCGGGCCGGGTCATTTTCAAAGCGAACATCTCGCCTACATGACAGGCCCACGGGGCGTTCATCTCTCTAGCCCTCCTCCTTCCCCCCCCTCGCCACCCATACACCGAACCTCTGGGGGGGGTTCTTTGATCATCCTTTTGCTGCTTGAAGGAGAAGGATGATGATGATGAGAAAGAAGAGGAGGAGGACGAGGAAGAGGAACATTGGTGCTGCTGGGAGCAGGCTCCCGTGCGGACGCCGAGGCGCGCGCTGACGGGGCCAACAATCAACTTGGGTGATTTAGGGCAACATATTGAAGCCCGAATCGGCAACGTCGAAGTTGGAGACGTGGTCGTCTGAACTCTGGATATGGTTGGGCCAGCTGCCCTGGCAAATCATGGAGCTCACGCTGAGGAAAGTAACCTCATGGAACACGGAGACCGATACGCCTTCGTTCTCGTGGTAGTCAACGGGCAGGTTGCGCTCATGTTGGGGACACTGACGCTCACGTGGGGCAAGCCACGGTGCCACGAACGTCGCCCAGCTGTGACTTCACGCCGATGGGGCGGACGCAACTCATAGGGTCACCAAGGCGATCCAATGCAGCACCCCATCGTGCCAAGGTGGCGCTGGTAATCGCACTGGTTCTTGTGGCCGCTCTTGACCCCAAGCCGATCATTCAGCCGAGGCACAGACGACGGACAATCATCCGCTACGAATTCTCTCCCTCGCGCGGGCGGCCCCCGCCAGGGCCCAGGGAGGACGCGCCATGCGTGGCAAGTGCGAGCGCCCAAAGCAAGGGGTGCCGCCGCGAGGTCCCCAGGCGCAGCCCATGACGCAATGGGAGCGACCAGGATGCACGTGCGCACGGGTGAGGGGGTGTGCCAGCCACTCCGAACGCACTCGGCGAAGTCCTCGTAGTCGGGCCTGGCGCAAGGAGGCCCAGCGCTCAAGGCTATAGGCAAACGCGCCTTCCTCGCCGCGCCAGCTCGCCCGCCCCTTCCGCGCCGTGGCATAGAACGTGTCATGCATCCACTGCTAGGTCAAAACCTCGATGTAGCAGCGCTGTGCGCTGGGCTTCGTGCTGTCGGCAGTCGCGCCGCGGACCAGGTCTTTCGCGAGTGCCCCGCCCCCCGCCCAGTCACGATGCCGTGCTGGCGGCGCCACTTCGTTTTCCCAGTGGGCACCCCCGTGCACGCGCTGAACAATCGCCGCGGGCGCGCGCCAGAAGGGTGGGAGAGCAAGCTTTCGCCGCCAATTAAGCAAGACCGCGCGCATGGACTGCGACGTCCAGGGACGCCTGGCACATCACCTTCCACTTGGTCAGCGCGCAGCTAACCGCGCGCCGCATGGCGCCAATGCCGTTGGCGATGGGCGGCTTAAGGAACGGGCTCGGCACCCGCGTAGGTACTGCGCAAATTTCGAAAAGCCTGCGCGTACTCGGAGGCATCCAAAAAGCTTCGTGTAGTGCAAGGATTTCTCTGCTGTTTAGGACAAGCAGGGACATGAGTCAAGCGCCCGAAGACAGTGATCACCGACGTTGGATAGAGGCGCGCGTTCGCGTCGATGGGCGCCGTTGTCTGCCCTGGGGGCAACGACCCGTTGCCGCCGTGTTGCCGCTGCCGCGCGCCATGGGAGATCGGCGGAAGTTTCTGCCCCACGCCCGCGCCAAAGTGAAGGTCGTCGCACGCAAGTTTGCAGAGCGCCCCGTCGGGCACATGACGGTGCGGAAAGGTCCTCGGCCGCCCGAGCTCGCTGCGAAAAACGGATCGCCCACCTTCTCCCCCAAGCGGAATGACAACGCATGTCTTGACGTTGACCGCAGGTTGCCGTGGATCCCGGCATGGTGGAAAATGTCATGTAGTGGCCGCAACAAGCGCAGGCAGTGCAAGTGCAGTCCATGGGAATCAACGCAGGCTCCAACAAACCACTTCTCGGTCGTTTGGGAGAACCTCGGCGATCGCGCGAATGATGGCGTCTATGGCAATGGCCCATATGGCGCCAGACAAAGGGCGCCCTGTCCCGCGCCCGAGTCGAAGGGGGAGATCACGATGCACTTGCCGTTTGGAATGGTGGCCCCGCTCGCTTCGTCGCAGCGGAATCGGCGCAGGGTCTCCAACGGCCAATGTCGCCCCAGCGATGGCGAGGCCGCAACGAGTCCGAAGGGAGCCTGGGTCGGTGCTTCAGGATCACCTCGGGGAAGCCACCCAGAATTCGTCTCATGGTGCCGACCATAACTATATTGCGGCAGAAATTGCGCATGCGAATGAATGCTTCGCGCGGGGGCCTCCACCTGCGTCAGCAGCTGCAATTTCGAAGCCGCTGCGAAGACCCCGCGGCCGATGCCGGCCTCGAAATAGGGCGCTACCTTCTCGCCTCGCGCGCGCAAGATCCGTTGTCCGCCCCATTGGCCCCGTTGACCATGAAAGAGAATGTGGGGTCGCTAAACGGCAACTGGCGCACGCCCACGCTAAAGAAGGCCAGGCGAGCTCCTCCAAGATGCCTAGACAACCCAACGGTCTCCCAAGCCCAGCGCAGAGGTCGGTCAGGCCCAGGCGCCGACGAGCGCGCGCGAAAAAGCGACGGCCATCATGGTGACAAGAGGGCGCGGACGATGGTGTCGACATGCGGAGGCGCATGGTGGTCAACGAACTTCTTTGACCCCCGCGTTGGCGACCTGCTTGCTGGCGAATATCGGCAGCCGGTGGGCTTGAAGCGCCCAGGACTGTTCTTCAGGGCTCTGAGCGATGACCATGGAGTCATGGGCGCGGATGTGATCTGCCGCAGTGGCCGTCTCCTGGCGCCGTCGTGCGCTGGCGCGGTGCTTTTGGAAAGCGTCCTCCGCGAAGGCACCCTCGCCGGGGAGGGCAGGGTGGGGTGCGATGCTGCCGCCCTCCGCAAAATGGAGAGCTGCCTGTCCGAGAGCAGCGGTCGCGCGCGGCGCGCGCGCCAATTCGCTGTCCTGCCCCCGGACGGCGCGCGAGACAGAACGCCGCGTTAGCGGGCGATCTCCGCGCGAAGATTGCGCGTGTCGGCCGCGAAAAAGGCGCATCAGGCGGTCGCGGGTGGGCCGCGCGGCCTCCGCATGGTTGCGCTTCGCATTGCACCGTTGGTTTTCCGCGGTGACATCTCGCGCGCGCGTGATCCGTGAGTTGGTGGAAGAATTTCTGATTAGGAAGTGGCCTTGAAAACGACGTCGTGCATTGGCTACGTGTCCTTCTCCGTGGGAATGGCTGGCGTAGCGCGGGGCGCCGACGCGGCGCGGTCGCTAAGTCGCTGGTCGCTGAGCTCTGCGGGGCGCCGGGAGAATTGAGAACGCGCGATCGGCCCTAGTCAGCCTGGGCGAGTGCACAGCGAGCGCGGCAGCCCCCCCACTGCTCAACTCCATTAACTGCGAAATGAGCCTTCGCCGAACAAATTGTCGCAATTGGGCGTCTCCCGCCCGAGCGGGCGAGGGCGGTTGATGCGCGGCCGATGCGCGGCCGCGGGCGCCGAAGATTCGTCGGGCATGTCGATGTCGGCAAGCGCCGAGGAGATCCGATGCATAGGCGCAAGCTTAGACTGGCCAACGCACTTCGCCCAGTGCCCCTTCGGAATCTGCCTGCGCGACGGCCGAGGTCGCAGTCGCGAGCGTTGAGGGCGGCCGCGTCGCAAGCCGCGCCGGCGCAGTGTTCAACGGCCTGCGTTCGGCAAGGCACAAGCGGGCGGCGGGGGACAAGACGGCGCCCGCCCTCTCGAGTAACGCAGCAGCGCGACGGGGCGGGTATGGGGCCCAGGACGCAGGCATCAGCGGAGAGGGCGGCCCATGCGTCAGGGGGCGAGGAGTCAGAACCTCCCGCGGCCCCCCAGTCGAGGTCGTCGGCAGGCTTAGCGCCGAACTTCTCGCAAGAGGAAGAATGATCAACAGTGGCGCCAGTCTCGCGAGTGCATCGTCATCTCGCGAAGGAGTGCCGCGGGGGGCGCGAGAGAGTCCGCCGCGGGCAAACGGAGGTCGTGATCATCAGGATGTGCACTTGAAGAAGAAGAGCTTGAGGTCGATCTTGGGGCGGCCGAGCCTGGGGATCTTGTAGGTCGAACTTGTAGACGTCGAAATTGAAGGAATATTGGCTTCCGAGCGGGGCCCACGGCTGCGCCGGGGGCGCGCAGCCGACCCGCTGCTGGCCATCTTCGACATCGAAAACATCTCGGTCCAGAAGATCTGTGAGAAGAACAGCGGCTCCTCCAACTTTGGACTCGCTAGATCCACGCTGGAACAAGAACAGTAGCACGCGGGGCCCGGCAAAAAAAAACATGGCAGGCGAAATAGCTTGCCGTGGAGTGATCGCGGCAGGATGCTGCGGCACCGCCGCGTCAGCGGGCGAAAGACCGCCAATTTTTCCCAGCGCCGTCGAGGATTGACAGCGAGCGGCCCTCCCCCACCCTCAGATTTCATAAGGCGATGCGCGGCTGAATGGCGCGGCCAAGCGGCTGCTGAATGCGCCCCCATTGTCTGCCGCGGAACTCCTCGAAGAAGTCGTGGAAGGCGCGGGCGATGCTCTCTGCGTCGATGTCGCGCACGGTGGCCCGAGCTCGATTTCATCCCAATTCGGTCTCGACTTGAGCAGCGCTGCTCGCGTCAGCCCGTGCCGGAGCGCGCCCCGTGAACCCCCGCGGCCTTTCAAGATGTGCATATTCACCTCCGGGAAGACGCTGTAGCCGCCAAGTTTGAATCTCTCCCCGAAGCAGTCGAAGACTGCAGTCGGTGCTGGCGCGCAGGTTGGCGGGTTCATCCGTGGCCGCAGTGGCAGAGAAAAGACGACATCCACCTCCTTGATGTCTAAGTCCTCTGTCCAGTGCCGTGGCCCTTGGCGTGGCGACGTGTGGTCCTCCGAAAATTCGAGCGGCAAGCCCCTGTGCTGGCGCCAAGTCCGCGCTAGAATCCTGACGCCACCGATGGAGCCATTGCTGCACCTTTCGGAGGTGCCATTAGGTCCGCGCATCCAATCGAGAACGCTGCAGGGCCGGGTCGGCCGTCAAGATCGGCTTCAATAGCAAGCTATTGGGTTGAAATGTGGGCCTCAACGAACGACAAGACTCGATCGATCTCCGCAGTAGCTTGGTGATGTTCAATGTGCTGCCGCTCTGTGTCTGATATGCGACGGCGCAAATCGGCAATCTCGCCGTCAGCCGAATGAGTTTTCTCAAAGCGGCCTGCTGAAATTTGTGGACCACTCATGCGATGGAGCCTGTGTGTGCCCTGTTGTGCGTACTCTCGGGGGTCTGGCCGCTGCGCGAATGTGGGGGCTGCAATCCCATCGCTACACCACCAGTCTTTTGCACTTTACATCGTGCGACGCTTGGCGCTGCTGTTCTTTCGGCCAAGGCCGTCTGAGATCAGCACTTAAATTTGCTGCCCGCGCCTGAAGTTATTCTGCGCCGTCGACTCAAAAGTGTGTGCGTGCGACTTGAACTCTGCTATAGTAGTGGCCACGAGCGCCGCGAGCAACTGGCGCACGTTGCTAAAAAACTTCCAGTGGCCCAGGTATTGGCGGAGGTTGATGGGGGGGGCTTGCAGCATTTTCAGAACAGGCTGGGCGGCACGGGTTGCCGATGCCGAGGCGGCGGAAGCAGCAGTCTGCTAAGGCTCAGCCTGGTGCAGGGGATCAGCTGGCCGCGCTTCTCGTGAGGGGAACGTGACGGCTGCATCCATAGTTTCCAAGGCTTCGCGGTGATGTGATCCCTCAAGCATGGGAGCAGACGCTCCACCTGCGCGCGGCATCGAAGATCCACCAACACGACCATAGTTACGATTGTCACGTCCACGTGGTTACTGTATTGGCGGTTTCGGTCCCGTTGTCGGCGGTCGCTTGTTCACAAAATTGCCGATGGGGCTGATCGTCATGCCAAAGTCGGATAGACCAGCGCTCTTCTCCCAATCTTGAAACATTGCGCACGGCCTCACAACAACAACTGTCGATGTCCTCGCCGCTGTTTGGCATGTCGGAAAAAAAGGAGCCGGTGTGGAAGAAGAGACACATGGAATTCGGAGCTGGAGGACGCCGAAAAGCATTTGTAGCACAATGAACCCCCACTTCGAAGCAACGGAACATGAGTTGCGGCAGCTCTCTGGTGACTGTGGTTGCACAGGGAACATCAGCACAACACTGTTGTGTGGAAGGGGGCCTGCCCCGCTGAGGCGATGGAGGGTGAAACATATTGGCCTTGAGCACGTAAGCGTACGGTGGAGGAACAGGAGGAGGGGAACGAGGAACAGGTGGAGGGGGAATGACGAAAAAGGAAGGCGGAGAACGAAGAGGGTGTGCTGGTCCTTGCTCCATTCTTGGTCCAATGCGACCGTCGTGCTACCAGAATGGACTACAAAAACAGTACTCATGTTTCCTGGCCAAGACCCGCTTGGGCCACGAGTGGGTTTCCCGACCCTTCTCTAACAAAAGCCCCGGTAGCCCCCTTGAACCCGAAGTGATCCTCGCTTCAGCATCTGGACAATTTCGCTGATGAAAATGCATGCGGCCAGGCGCCCAGCGTCACCAAACTATGAGCGGAATCCGTGCGAGCCGAAACGTGGTGGAAACTGGGATGGCGCCTTCGCCCCAAACCCAGGGTTACCACGCCACTTTCTGGCCCAAGGTGTCTGTCGGGTTTTTCCCCGCATGTTCGGGCCCCGGAGGCCACGACAAGGGTGCTTTGGAGGACATTAGGGTGTCCTCGGAAATCCTGTGGGCAACTTTCTGGTCAGACGACAAACGGGGATAACAAATGGTTGCGCGAATCAACTCACGAAACACCTGGCGTTTCCCCCCCCCCCCGAAACCAGAAAAGCAAATATTACCGGGGAGCGCGCCCGGCGACGGAGCCGAAACCAGCTGCGCGCAAAAGATATTGTACCTCCCCCCTTTTCGTCCGACCCAGACATCCGACGAAATGGGCCCGTGCCCGGACATCCGGTGAGTTTTTTCGGCAGCCCCTCCCAAGATATATGTTTTTTCCGTCACACGTTGGCTATTGATGGCCATCGGGCCCGATAGCGATAGCGGGCCCTGAAGCCGAAATCGACGAACAATGCCCGGCGTTCGAAAGATCATCTCGTCGAAGATCTGGGGGGGGGGCATTTTTTCTGCAGCGGCCCACAAGCTGGGCTCGTGGCCAGACGCGCCCGGCCACCTGAGCAGGCTTGGCCAAGGCCCTGGCAAGCGCAGGCCCCCGACGTCATGATTTTTTCGTGGCCCGACGGGCCATGGGCCTGCAAGCCCGCAGGCCAAGCGCGCAGCAACGCCCAGCCGACTGCCGCACATCGGTTCCTGCGCGAGCACCCTGCGCTTCGGCAGCGGCCGGAACACGAGCGGCAGCCGTGCGGCGTTCGATGTGGCTTTGACAAGTAATATGAACATGGTCCACATTCATTATTGTTGGTAATGCTACCGCATGCTGCGTCAGGCTCAGAAATTTCCGTGATGGGGCTATGTGAACGCCTACCGCAATCGCGGCGCCATCGGATCTGTCATCGACGCCAAGGGCCACGGAGTCGCCTTCCGCCGGCTTCCGCCAACGGGGCCGCCCCCTTTTTGCTTGCGGTGGCCTTCCCTCGCCTTCCGTCGAAGACTAAATGCCGCATGTCTATGTTTAGCCGTGTTTGGGGTCGTCGGATTACCGTTTCTGGCCAGGGATCGCTGAAACGTCGGCGCCAATGATGTGATGACGGCGACACCAAATTATGCGATTGATTATCACGTTCTCTTCTTTTCGCCACCTGGGGGCTACTCAACTGGGCGCGCACACTGCACCGGTTGCGCGTGAGCCTGCGTGCTGGGGTCGCGGCTACCTACAGCCGAAAAGATGTTCAATCAACTGTCCAGTAAGAAAGCTGAGCCAACTTCCCTGGAGCTTCTGAACAGAAGCCTGGGGCCCGAAGGCCACGACAGGAGTGCGTTGGAGGACAACTGGGTGCCCCGGGACGTGGGGACACCCTTTTGGTCGGATGACAAAATAACAAAAGGAGGGTTCGCAAAAGATGGTGTTGCTCGCCCCGCGTAGGTTTTTGATGGGCCCGAAACCCGATAACGATAGCGGGCCCCGAAGCCGAAATCGAGGAACAATGCCCGGCGTTCGAAAGATCGTGTCGTCGAGTATCAGGGGAGGCCACAACTTTGGCAGCAACCCACATGCCGGGCTCGTGGCCAGACGCGCTCAACCACCTGAACAGGCTTGGCCACGGCCCTGGCAGGCGCACAACCTCGACGTCATGTTTGCCCGAGGGGTTCACAGCCTGCAGGCCCACAGGCCGAGCGCGCAGCAACGCCCGGCCGACTGCCGCGCGTCGGCTCCTGCGGCAACCGTGCGGCGCGCGATGGGTTTTGACAGGTCATAGGTCAGCATGAAAACAGCATTCGGCTCGGGACGTTGGTTGCACGACCCCGTGTTGCGCCAGGCTCTGGGATTTTCGTGAGGGGCGATCTGAAAGCCTACCGCACCCGCGGCGCCATCGGATCTGTCATCGACGCGAAAGACCACGGAGTCGCCTTCCGCCGGCAACCACAAGCGGAGCCGCAGCCGTTTTGCTTCTGCTAGTCTTGTGGCGCTTTCTGTCGGCGACTAGATGCCGCCTTCACTTTTTAACGGTGTCGGGGGTCGTCGGGCCAACGTTGGCCAGGGATCGCTGAAACGTCGGCACCAATGATGTGATGACGGCGACACCAAACTGCGCGATTTCTTATGACGTTCTCTTCGGCTCGCTGTCTGGGGGCTACTCAACTGGGCGCGCACTGCGCGTGATTGGTGGTGGTGCGGTTACCCCCAACCGAAAACATGTGCAATAAAGAGTCGTGTAAAAAACCAGGGCAAACCTCCCTGGCATTTCTGAAAACAAACCTGGGCCCCGAAGGCCACGACTGGAGTGCGTTGGAGGACAGCTGGGTGTCTCGGAGAATCCTGGGTGCGCCCTTCTGGTCGGATGAAAGCAGAGCGTAACAAAAGGAGGGTCCGCGAACCAGCTCATGCATGACCTGGCGCGCCCAGCCCCTCCCGAAACCAGGGGCGCAACTTGTCAGCGCAAGCGCCCGGCGGCGGAGCCGAAACCAGCTGCGCGCAAAAGATGTTTTGCTACCTTTTCCACCCAACGTTTCGTCCAACCCCTACATCTGGCAAGATTGGGTCGCGCCCGTGCCCGGACATCCGACGATGATTTTTCGTGCGGCATCTTTCCTGGGAGATGAGTTCTTTCGCCCCGCATCAGTTCTTGATGGCCCCAGGGCCCAATGGCGATAGCGGGCCCCGGAGCCGAAATCGAGGAAAAATCTGATAAGCTCGAAAGATCATGTCATCGAACTGGGCTCGTGACCCGACGCGCCTGGCCACCTGGGCAGGTTCGGCCATGGCCGTGGCTGGCGCGGGCCCCCGACGTCATGTTTTTTTCTTGGCCCGGGGGCTCCGAGCCTGCAGGCCCGCAGGCCGAGCGCGCAGCAGCGCTCAGCCGATTGCTGCGCCTCGGCTCCAGCGCGAGCACCCTGCGCCTCGGCAGCGGCCGGAGCACGAGCGGCAGCCGTGCTGCGAGAGACGTTGCTCTGACAAAGACATAACCCACCTCTGCCCCAAACTCTTCCGGGACGTGGACGCAAACTGCCCTGTGTGTTGGTCGCACGACCCCTGGACTATCTCGTATCGTAAAAGGCTACATCAAAGCTTACACCTCTGCCGCGGCGCCATCGGATCTGTCACCGACGCGAGAGACCACGTAGACGCCTTCCGCCCGCTTCCGCCGGCAGAGCCGCCCCCGTTTTGCTTCCGCTGGCCTTCCGTCGCCTTCCGTCGAAGAATATATGCCGCCTTCATCTTTCTAACGGTTTTGGTGGTTATCGAGCTAACAGCTTTGGCCAGGGATTGCCGAAACATCGACGCCAGCCTGCGCCAGCGATGTGATGACAGTGGCACCAAAACGTGCGATTGGTTATCACGCTCTACTCGGCTCGCCGACTGGGGGCTACTCCAGTGGGCGCGAAGACCGCTGTGGCTACGCCCGTGACTGCTGGGGCGCGGGTTACCTAGAGCCAGAAATCTGTTCCATAAAATGTCGTGTAAGAAAACTGAGCAAATTCCCTGTGAAATGGCCGAGAAAGTAACACGGACCCATATCTGTCGTGGACGCGGACGTGGCGAACGCACTGAACGCAGGCGCGCCAGGTTTCTGGCACGCTTGTTCAGGGACGCTGGCCCAGCTTGTCGGGAGGAGGTTTCTTTACCCAGACATGTGACGTTTTGATGTTTTCAATGCGGGGTCCCGGGAAGTCCCGAGCCTTTCCCCAGGACAGTTTTTTTATCCTGAGTCGTCTTTTGACGACCGCGAATCCCGGCGAGGGCCTCCCGGGGCCGAGAATTGCCCCCCCCCCCCCCCCCTTCCAAGTTTGAAGTATCCCGGCAAAGCAGCCTAACAACGATGTGTATAAGCATATGTCTGGAAGCATTCCCCTCAACATTCAGGTGAGAATCCAGTTGTAGAATTCTGCTGTTCTCGCAGTCGCAGTCGCATTCGCAATGACAGTCGCAGCGGCAACGGCCTTAGGATCCAATGGAATCCTAAGGATTCCTAGAAAGTCCTAAGGCATCCTTAAGCATCCTTAGGAATCCATCGGAATCCTTAGGAAACCTTAGGGGTCCTGATTCCTGTGGATTCCTAGGGATTCCGAAGGATTCCTGAGGAATCCTAAGGATTCCTCAGGAATCCTGAGGATGCTTGACTATGCCTACGGATTCCTAAGGGTGCCTACCGATTCCTACTGAGGATTCCTCTGGATTCCTAAGGATTCCTATGGATTCCTACGGATGCCTCAGCCTGCCTCGGTTTCAGCCTCAGCCTCAGCCTGCCTCGGCCTGCCTCGGCCTGCCTCGGCCTGCCTCAGCCTGCCTCGGCCTCAGCCTCAGCCTGCATCAGCCTCAGCCTCAGCCTCAGCCTCAGCCTGCCTCGGCCTCAGCCTGCGTCAGCCTCAGCCTCAGCCTGCCTCAGCCTCAGCCTGCCTCGGCCTCAGCCTGTCTCGGCCTCAGCCTGCCTCAACCTCCCCTCCTCCCCCCCTTCCCCACCCCCCCCATTCAGCCTCACCTTGTCTCAGCTTCGGCCTGCCTCGGCCTCATCCTCAGCCTCAGCCTCAGCCTCAGTCTCAGCCTCAGCCTGCCTCGGCCTGAGCCGCCTCGGCCTCAGCCTCAGCCTGCCTCCGCCTCAGCCTGCCTCAGCCTCAGCCTCAGCCTGTCTCAGCCTCAGCCTGCCTCAGCATCAGCCTCAGCCTCAGCCTCAGCCTGCCTCGGCTTGCCTCGGCCTCGGCCTCAGCCTGCCTCGGCCTCAGCCTCAGCCTCAGCCTGCCTCAGCCTCAGCCTCAGCCTGCCTCAGCCTCAGCCTTCATCAGCCTCAGCCTCAGCCTGCCTCGGCCGCAGCCTGCCTCAGCCTCAGCCACAGCCTCAGCCTCAGCCTCAGCCTCAGCCTCAGCCTGCCTCAGCCTCAGCCTCAGCCTCAGCCTGCCTCAGCCTCAGCCTCTCAGCCTCTCAGCCTCAGCCTGCATCAGCCTCAGCCTCAGCCTCAGCCTCAGCCTGCCTCAGCCTCAGACTCAGCCTGCCTCAGCCTCAGCCTGCCTCAGCCTCAGCCTCAGCCTGCCTCAGCCTTAGCCTGCGTCAGCCTCAGCCTCAGCCTGCCTCAGCCTCAGCCTGCCTCGGCGTGCCTCAGCCTCAGCCTCAGCCTGCCTCTGCCTCAGCCTGCCTCGGCCTCAGCCTGCCTCAGCTCGGGCATTCAGAATATGGTACAGGACTTGTGTTGCGGGAGCACGAAAATCACGAAGTGGCGCACAGTTGGCTCCGGGCAATCAAAATATTGTACAACAATGGTGTTTTGGGAACACGAAGAGCACGAAGTGGCCCACAGTTGGCTCCGGGCATTCAAAGTGTGGCCTGCGAATGGCGTTCTGGGAGCACGAAGAACACGAAGTGGCCTACAGTTGGCCCCGGGCATTCAAAATGTGGCCTGGGAATGGTGTTCTGGGAGCACGAAGAACACGAAGTGGCCTACAGCTGGCTCCGGGCATTCAAAATGTGGCCTGGGAATGGTGTTCTGGGAACACGAAGAACACGAAGTGGCTTACAATTGGCTCTGGGCATTCAAAATGTGGCCTGGGAATGGTGTTCTGTTGGCTCCGGGCAGTCAACATGTGGCCTGGCATAAAGTTCTGGGCAGTCCCCGGTTTTCCCCGGCATCCCCCGGATTCTGCCCAGACCCCCCTGGGGAATCAGGATGCTCTCTGTTGACCCCACTAGAAACCTATCAGTCTTCGCTGTTAGGTAAAAAAGACGCAATCATGTCTGGGTAGTCAGCTGCTCGACTGTACTGAAGGGGCCCTGGGACACACAAGTAAATAGACACAAGTAACAGGATTCCCCTATATTTTCCTGGGGCATCGACGAAGAGTTGTGTCTGTGTGTGTATGTGTTTTCCCCTCCTTCTGTACACTGGCCAGGGATCGCTCAAACATCAGCCACAGGGCCCCTCAGAGACACCATTTTGGACACCCGAAATGGGTACCGAAAGAATGGGGACAATGCCCAACAACAAATGTTGTCCCAAACCAACAGCGGCCGCTGTTGGGCAGGTGGCCTTCTGTCTCAAGTGGACACAGACCGCGGCGGCGCAGAGAGCGAGTCCTGTTCAAAATGAACAGGAACTGCTGTTGGGCATTGTACCCATTCTGTCCGTACCCATTTCGGGCGTCCAGAACCATGCCAATTGCCTCTTCAACCCACGCCCGGTCGCGCGGCCATGGCAGAGCCCCCCCCAAGAGGGCTCTAGCAACCGACGCGCGCGCCCGGGCCGAGGATAGTTTCGGCGGCGCCACGCTCTCCCTTCGGCCTCCCCCTCCTTCTCCTCTTCCTCCTCCTCCTCCTCCTCCTCCTCCTCCTCCTCCTACTCCCCCTCCTCCTCCTCCTCCTCCTCCTCCTCTTCTTCCCTCCTCCTCCTCCTCCTCCTCCTCCTCTTCTTCCCTCCTCCTCCTCCTCCTCCTCCTCCTCCTCCTCCTCCTCCTCCTCCTCCTCCTCCTCCTCCTCCTCCTCCTCCTCCTCCTCATCATCATCATCATCATCATCATCATCATCATCATCATTCTACTCCTCCTCCCCTGGCCCCTGGCCCCGCCCTGGGAACAGCGGATGTCCGCGAACGACCCGCGTCCGCACCGGGAGCAGCGGGGGAAACCTCACGTGCTCGCGCGGCGGGGGCGCACAGCCAAAAGTGCTCCAATGCTCCAAAAACAAAAGCAATGCCCTTTGAGCATCAGCCCGATGCGCCAAGCCAAGCCAGTCTCGGCCAGACACGTTCTGAGAACATCTCGTGCAGACCACGCAAGGATCTCAGCACGTTCTTTGGTGGGCCTATATCGGGGGCGCGCAAACATGGATTGGCGATCCATGGATTTGGCGCGCGGTCGCCTAGTCCATGGATCGGGGGAGGTGCCCTCCCCCAAATGCGGCTGCTGCTGCCTCGCCCGGCGGCGGAAATCCGCGATTCACCCTGGAAACGGCTCCCGTCGTTAATCCACGCTCCCTTCATCCATGTTTGCGATCGCCTGAACGCGGCGGTTTCCAGCAACCCTGGACCCCCCGAAAACTGCCATCCCTGGGGGCGCAGCTTGTACTTCCATTCAAACCAACGCAACACTCTAGAAGAGTCGATCGGATGTTTGGCGTCGGGCCCGTCAAAACACCTGGCGTGAACACGGCGCAACCCCGAGAAAGCACAGAGCAGCGAGGCAGAGGGCCAGAGGAGCGAGCACGCACGCGGAACCTGTGGCCCCGCGCTCGAGCACCCCCTCCCCGAAGACTGCCACCCCCTGGGGGCGAGGCCTTGTACTTCCGCGGGCTTCCGCCGGCGGAGCCCGCCCCCGACCTGCTTCCGCCGCCCTCCGCCGAGGAGGAGGAGGAGGAGGAGGAGGAGGAGGAGGAGGAGGAGGAGGAGGAGGAGGGGGAGGAGGAGGAGGAGGAGGAGGAGGAGGAGGAGGAGGAGGAGGAGGAGGAGGAGGAGGAGGAGGAGGAGGGGCGCGAGGGGCCGTGGAACTGCCGACGGGCCCGCCCCCTCCTCCTCCGCCCGCCCTCCGCCAACTCCCTCGGGGGGGCATCGGCGGCGAGGCCCCCCGCCGGAGCGCCCCGCGCAGCAGCGAGCGGGCGAGCCCGCGGGCGCAGCGGGCGCGACGGGCCGTGGGCCGCGCGGGCGTGCCGCGCGATCCCCCCCCCCCCCGCCGCCCGATCTCCTCCTCCTTCTCCTCTCCTCCTCCTCCTCCTCCTCCTCCTCCTCCTCCTCCTCCTCCCTCCTCCCTCTCCTCCCTCCTCCCCCTCCCCCGTGCCGAATTTCCGCCGCCAAGGACAGCGATCACGCAAAGGCCGCGAACGCCAGCCGCTCCTGCTTCTCTGCGCGGGCCCTCCAACTTCGGGGGGGGGCTTCTGGAGGAGGAAGAGGAGGAGGAGGACGAGGAGGAGGAGGAAGAGGAAAGGGAGGATGAGGAAGAGGAGGAGGAGGAGGAGCAGAAGGAGCGAGGAGGAGGAGGAGGAGGACGAGTGGGGAGGAGGAGGAGGAGGAGGAGGAGGAGGAGGAGAGGAGGAGGAGGAGGAGGAAGATGAGGATGAGGGAAAAGGAGGAGGAGGAGGATGAGGAGGGAGGAGGGAGTCCCCGAAAGCTTGCGGCGGCCATTCTGGTGGGGGGCCGAGGCTGGAAGCAACCACAGCGTCAAGATCAGCTTGCCAGGACGCCCCGACATCGCCGCCACGTGCATGCAAGGACCGATGACGACTAGCTGTCCAAGCAGACACCAGAGCTTGAGGAACACACAATTGCATAAGCATGACTCCTGGAAGGTCCGCGCTGATTTCTTGCATCGGCGCGACCGCGGTAGCGCCGGAGGCGCCGCCAGGGGCGCCTGGCGCCGATCCAAGAAATCCGCGCGGAACTCCGAGAAATGATTGTTTTCTTGCGCTTCGAATGCCGGCCAGCTTTTCAAGACGCTGCCCATCCTCGGACAAACTGGACCCGGGCCCCACCAACTCGGCAAGGTCTGGCGCGATCGGTGCAAGCCCACCAAGATGGCCTAGGGGGCCCCACGAGGGGCCCAGGATAGCCCGAAGACGGCCCCAAGAGCGCTTCAAGACCCACGAGGCCCCCAGCAGGCCCCCAAGATGCCACTTTCAGGCCCAGGCGGGGGGGGCCTACTTGAGTACCACCCCCCTTCTTTGACCTATGGCTTCCAAGACGGCCCCAATAGGCCCCCAAAGCCCCCAAGAGAGCTCCAAATCGGCCCCAAGAGGGCCCTAAGTAACCCCCGAGAGGGCCCACTAGGCCTCCGAGGCGCTTCCAAAGCGACGCGGGCACGGTGAGCAACGGCAGGCAGCCACTCTACCAAGGCGACCCTGGGCACGCACGACGTCATACAGGCACCGCAGGCGACGACAGGCAACCACTCAACCAAGACAGCCACGAGGAGCCGCGAAGCACATGCAACGACGCGGACGCGGTTCACTGCTGGGTCGCACGGTGCTGCACATCCCTGACCACGGCAACTCGCCCGGCGGCTCCAAGGACGATTCCAGAGAGCGGGTCGAGCAAGCTTGGGGCGGCGCAAGTGGGGATACGCGAATCGTCAAGAATTTCTGCCTGCGTTGCGCTCCACGCTGCATGCATGCATGCAAACAACAACAAACTGACGCATGCAAGCAGACAAAAACGGAAACGCTCGATCGATACTGCACGCAAGCAGGCGTGCGCGCACGCATATGCAATCCAACTAGCACGCGGTCAAAAACGCAACACGCAGACATGCAAACACAAAAGGGCACGCACGTAGGCAACCGTGCAAACTAGCAGTCCGTGGCGCCGCCAGATTACATATTATACTCAGGTCGTGCATGTCCTCCCACAGGCGGATTTTGAAGAAAATGACACTAGCAAAAATATACTCCCCCAAATGAATCAATATTCGATGAACCGTCCCCCGACTATTGTTTGACTATTACTTTTTGAACATTCCTCCTGTAATGAGACATGCCCGACTTAATAGTGTATGGATCGCCGAACAAAATACAATAATCGCTACAATCAGTGCCAAGCAAGGTCCAGTAAACCAAGCCGTTGACCGCCATGGCCGCTGCCGCCAGTCTCAATCGCGGCGTCATGTGGCATGGGTCGAGCGCGCGCAGGCAGCCGCACGACGTTCGTGTGGATTCCGAATCGGTGCGCGGACGCGGCAAATTATTCGGCGGCGAGCGAAGGGGGGGGGGAAATGAGAACGCCAAGGCCCTTTCAGAAGGCGGCGAGGCTTCTCAGAAATCATCGCGCCTTCTGAGAAGTTGTTTGCGTTCTCGGGGAAGGCTTAGAAAACCTCTCAGAAGGCCGGGGGACTTCCGAGCCTTCGGGAAAAAAGGCCCGGCCCTTCTCACTTCCCCCCTCGCTCGCGGCCCGTCCCGGCATTCCTATAGCCCTACCACGACATGTTCTTAGAACCCAGAACTGTTCAGAAAACAAAAAACAATTCTCTTCGAACATGAACCCAATGTGATAGAACAAGACAGCCCCAGCCAAACATGTTCTGAGAACCTTTCGTGAAGGCGGCTGCCTCGTCCGCCGATGCTCGCAGGCCCTCCGCCCGCGGAGCTGCCCTCGTGTGCTGCCGCCGGCCGCCGCCCCGGCCTTCCGCCGAGGAGGCGATGTCAACTTCTCGGGTCCTGGCCGGCGAGGCCCTTTAAGGAACGCCCCGTAGCAGCGCTCGGCTACCTGTAGAGTGGCACTCGCCAGGCGACCACGGCAGCCGTCCGACGCGCGACTACGAATACGCTTGCGACGGATGCCTTCATCGGCTCCAGCGGTGCTCGTTGCATTGGCACAGCGACCGTGGCCACGGCAACCGTGACACGCACGACTGAACACTGGCAGCGCACTTTTTTTGTCGCGGCGCTGGCGATCGCGCAGCGCGAGGGGGCCTAGAGGTCGGGGCGACAGCTCGATGGATTCGGACGCTGTTGGGGCATGGGTAGGAGGGCCACGCTTGCGGATGTGGGGGGGGCCTGGGGAGGAGAGCGATCGGGACGGGAACCTCCTCGGGGCGCCCCGCGGCTAAAGGCCGCTCGAGATCGGCCCCAAAAGCGGCGTGGACGCACACGGGGTGGGTGCGACCATCGTCTTCTGGGGGAAAGCTGTTACCCACGAGTGTTTCGCGCCCGCGAGTGGGCTCCCCAAACACGGCGCCTGCACCAAGAGCTTCTTAGTTCGTTTCTGAATATTTGCACGGGTTTCCCGCCCGTTGCAGACGCGTGTGCTGACTGGGCCTTGTGGGTTTTCGCTCAGTCGCCGCCTCCTGGGCCGCCTTGTGTGCTTGCTCGGTTTTCCAAATGTTCGCCAACTCGCCGCCCCTTGCCGCTCACGACTGCTAGAACAACAGCGACAAAAAGAACTGCAACAACAATAACATCAACTAAGTACTACAACTACAACTACAACGACGCCTACTACTACTACTACTACTACTACTACTACTACTACTACTACTACTACTACTACTACTACTACTACTACTACTACTACTACTACTACTACGACTACTACTACTACTACTACTACTACTACTACGACTACTACTACTACTACTACTACTACTACTACTACTACTACTACTACTACTACTACTACTACTACTACTACTACTACTACTACTACTACTACTACGCCTACTACTACTACTACTACCACTACTGCTACTACTACTACTACTACTACTACTACTACTACTACTACTACTAGTACTACTACTACTACTACTACTACTACTACTACTACTACTACTACTACTAGTAATAGTAGTACTACTACTACTACTACTACGACTACGGCTACGACTACGACTACAACTACTACGACGACGACGACGACGACTACTACTACGACGACTACTACTGCTACTACTACTACTACTACTACTACGACGACTACCACTATTACGACGACCGCTACGACTACAACTATTGCTACTACCACCACTGCGCTTACTACTACGCCTACTACCGCTGCGACGACACCGACTACTACGACTGCTGAGACTTGTAATGCAACTACGACTGCGACAACGATTATAACTGCGACTATTGCTACTACCACTACTGCTGCTGCTTCTGTTACTATATACAACTAAGGTACTTGTACGACAACGATGACGACTACTACTGCTAATGCTAGAACTCGCGACGCCAAATATATTGGCAGCATTGCGTGTACTACGCCTGCTGCTACTACTGCTGCAACTTCTGTTGATACTGCCACTACTAATGCTACTACTAGTGGTATTGCGACTGGTGCTACTACTACGAATGATACGGCCGCCACTACTACTACCAACACCACTACCACTACTGCGACAATTGAGCCTGCTACTATGCCTATGACTCCGGTTACTACCACTACTACTGCAACGGCACCTACAACACCACCAACAACTACTACTACTGCTACGAATAGTACTAAACACTTCTACTGCGATGTCGGTTACGACTACTATTATTGCGACTATAAACTACTCATACTACGACTAGTACGACTGCCACTACTACTTCTACTAGCACTACTCCTACGACGACGACTACTACTACTACTACTACTACTACTACTACTAACATTACTACTACCACTACCACTACCACTTGCACTCACACAACTACTGTACTATTACCTACTACTACAACGACGACCACGACCACTGTCACTACTACTAATACTGATCCTGCTATTACTTCTACTACTACTACTACTACTACTTGCTCTACTTCTACTTGACCTTCAACTTCTACCAATACCTCTACTGCAACAACAACTACTAGTCCTACTTCTACTCCGTCCTCGTCGATTAATACTACTATTACTACTACCACTTCTACTACGACTACTGCTACCGCTACGGCTACTACTACTACTACTACTACTACTACTACTACTGCTACTACTGCTACTACGATTACTACTAATACGGCGACGACGACGCCAACGACTACTACTACTTCTACTATTTTGACTACTACCACTTGTTGTACTTCTACATCTACTATTACTACCACTACTCCTGTTACTACTACGACTACTACGACTACTACTACGTTTACTACTACTACTACTACTGCTACTACCATTACTACCAGTACTTATTCTTCTTCTACTACAAAAGACGACTGCTATTATTACTACTACTACTACTACTACTACTACTACTACTACTACTACTACTACTTCTACAACAACAACTACTACGACAACTACTACCACTACTTCTTCTACTTCTACTACTACTACTACAACAACAACTACTACTACTACCGCGATTACTACCATTAATCTGATTACTACTACGATTGAGGCTGCTACTACTTACGCGACTACGACTAGTACCACTGCGACAGGTTCTGCCATTACCATTCCACTACCACTACCACAACTATGCCCACCAATACTACTACACTTACTATGGCCACTTGTGCTAAGCATGCGGCCAGTGGTGCTACATCCACGACAGCAACAATTCATACGGCCACTGGTGCTACCCAACACTGCCCTCAACCAAGGTCGGAATTATCCGCTCCCCAGTTGGTGTTGTCTCATTCTGTGCTTATTCGGCGTGCCCGTTCAGCGTGAAAATCATAACACACCATGCCAAAGGATCCTGTACTGCCCCGGTTCATCCCTGACAAATGGTACAATGTGGTGTGCACGCGATGATATCACAAAGGCGACCATCGCAATCCTTATGCAACAATGCAAGGTGAACCACATGCGCGTGACCATGTCAAACTCTTTCCAAAACCATGTGCTTCCACTGAATGTTGATGTCCTTGTTAAAACAACATGTCAGCATTAGGTGCGCATGCGTTCGAAGAAGTGACGCCAGTGTAGAATTTCATGGTGGACATTTTGAAGCCATATAAACAATTCTGGCTGCACGCGCGCGCGTGCTGAAATCGGCCAACAATCACCGCGCACCCGCCAACTATTTCGAATGACGCCATGCGGGCCACACGCTCACGTTTCCCTGCTGGCCTCACGTATCCCTGCCCAAATCATTGGCTCTCTAAACTCAACACATGACTACTCAACACAACCAGTGTTCAGGATATGGAATTCGGGACTTTTGCACCCGCGGGCAGACCCCAGCGCGGATCCAAGAAATCCGCGCGGAACGCCAAAACTTCATGTGTAGGGCATGTCTTCTCTTCTTCGAACATGGGCTGCTTCGACCACATGGCGCCGGAGCGCCGGAGGAGGGGCCTGGGCTTAGGTCGGGCGTGTCCTCCTACAGGCGGATTTTGGACGAAGAATAAATCATTACCAACAAATGCTCCAAACAAATAAGAAATATCAGAACAATCGTCCCGAAACAATTTTTTATACTATTTTTGGATATTCCTCCAGTAGAGGGACATGCCCTGCTTAAGCCTGGGCCCGCAGGACGCTCTGCGCAGTGCCGCCCAGGCTGACCGACGGCCCGCCGCGGCGGAAAGGAGGCGGATCGAGGACTCCTCGCCTGGCTCGCGGTGCTCCGGCGGGAGGCCCCTGGATCTCAGGTGCGGCCGGCGTGAGGCCGCCGAGGAGTACACCCAGACGTGGCCGCGTTGTAAAGGAATCCTCGAACTCACTCTCTCCACTGCTGGGGAGGGGGCGCCGTGGAGGTGCGGAGGCTGCGATAAGCACGTGGTCCTCCAGAAGCCCGACGGGGTGTCGCACGAGAAGTGGCTCCATTTGGCCAAGGATGCGTGGCGCACGGTACGATCGCGTCGTTAAAAATCATGGCGGGAGGTTTTTGGCAATTTTCGGCCTCGGCGGGCCCTCGCCGGGCCTCGGGACCGTCCAAAGACGACTTCGGATGAAAAACGGGTCCTCGGGAAAGGTCGGGACCTCCAAGGACCCCATACTGAAAAAATCAGGACGGCGCATATCTGGGCAGTCAACCCGTATTGGAAGGATGCGCCATAAGGATGCAAGGGCCTTGGAAGCCCATCTCGAAGCTGTTCGAGCGGGGCGCGGCCAACAAAAGTGGCCAGGGATGGACCGAGGAGGCAAGGATGAAAGGGTATCCTCGGGAGGAATGCCCATCCTTACACACAATGCGGGTTGACTGTCGCAGCCGAGTTCCCTTCGTTGGGTCTTTCCTTTTCTTCTCCCTGGCTTTCGCCCAGGAGGCCGGCGTCCGTTTCGACATGATCAGGCGTTTCTTCCCCATCATTGGGTTGTTTTACTTCTTCTTCTTCTTCTTCTTCTTCTGGGCTTTCGCACTTTGGGCCGGCGTCAGCTTCGCATATGCAGGCGCTTCTTCATATCCATCGTGACGTTGTTCTTCTTCGTGGATTCGTCCACAAGGTCTGCGTCAATTTCAACGTGGACAGGCGCTTCGTCATCATTACATGTTTCTTCCTTTCTGGCGTACGTCCTGAGGGCCTTGGTCAATTTCAGGTTCTCTCCCCCCCCAAAGGCCGCCGTCATGGAAACGTCTGCTATAACCAGAAGCCCACGGGAAAGGAGGAACATGGGAGGCGAGGAATAGGGGGGAACACGTCAGCGAGGCCAAGTCGTGCGTTCCTTCTGTACGCCTCCGCTTTTGAGGCGGAGGAGGACTTGGAGGAGGAGGAGGAGGAGGAGGAGCAGGAGGAGGTGACCCTTGGTGCGCGGCTCTGGAGGGCCGCGAGGGGGCCAGACCCGAGCACGCAGGCCGCTGCCGCGGCTCCGCGCTCGGCGATCGGGGAGCCCCGATGAACGAAAGGTCCCTCTTACTTTGGGTGACCCAAGATCGGGCCGGGCGAAAGGGGGGGATAGCAAAAGGTGGGGTTGAGAATCAGCTCACGTAGCTGATTTTCCCGGTGCCTCCTGGCGCTGGAGGCGGCTATGTATCGAGGAATGGGCCCCTCGGTGGGGCCGAAACCAGCTGCATGCAGCAGATTTCGTAAACCCCCCTTTCCCAGTCCCCCCCTTTCGTCCAGCCCGACAAAAGGGGGTCCAGCTGAAATGGGGTGGTGTTGTGCAATAGGTTTGGGGCAACTGCATTGCAAGTGTACTGCGCCAGAGAACTGTATTCCAGTGTATATATCAGGTAATGCATTGCGCGCGAAAGTACAGCAATACCTTTGCGCCCCGAAGTGTATTGCACGGCCCAGATGTATTGCAACCCCACAAATCTATTGCACCAGATCTATTGCACCACCCCCTTCTCGCCGGACCCCCTCTTGGGCCGACCCGACTTACGCCCCGTCGATTCCAGAGTGGCTTCCCGAACGGAGGGTGACACCCCGGTGCTGGTATTAAGTCGGGCGTGTCCCCCTACAGGGGGATCTTTGACGAAAAATAAAAAAACCCAATCAATACAAACGTACAGAAATGCTAAAAAATAGTAAACAAAAATAATCCCCAGACTATTTGTTCACTATTTTTGAAGATCCCCTCTGTAGCTGGCCATCGCTCGGACGTCAATTCCCTCTGCTTTTTTCGGTTTCGTGCGTGGTTTTTACCTAACAGCGAAGACTGATAGGGTTCTAGTAGGGTCAAAAGAGAGCATCATGACTCTACAGGGGGGTCCGGGCGGCATCCGGGGAGCTGGGTCCGAACTCGTTTTTCGCAAACAGTCACACACTTCGTGCTCTTCGACCTCCCAGAACTCCATTCCCGGGCCACATTCTGAATGCCCATTCCCGGGCCACATTTTGAATGCCCGGAGCCAACTGTAGGCCACTTCGTGCTCTTCGACTTCCCAGAACTCTATTCCCGGGCCACATTTTGAATGCCCGGAGCCAACTGTAGGCCACTTCGTGCTCTTCGACCTCCCAGAACTCCATTCCCGGGCCACACTCTGAATGCCCGGAGCCAACTGTAGGCCACTTCGTGCTCTTCCACTTCCCAGAACTCCACTCCCGGGCCACTCAACTACTACTTCACTGTTACCACTACTACCATCACAATTACTTCTGCTGCTGCTGTTGCTGCTGCTAGTGTAGCTATTGCTACTGCAACTACTGGCAGTGCCACTGCGACTGCCGCTGATGTTGCCACTGCGACTGCCACTGCGAATCCGAATGCGACTGCGAGAAAACCAGAATTCTACAACAGCACTCTTACATGAATACCACAGGCAATGTTTCCAGCTATGCTTCTATACATCGCTGTTAGGTTGCTTTGCCGGGATAATTTCGCCAAATGATCAAGGATGCTCCTCGATGGTCCTCGCCGGAAAAAAAAATCACATGTCCGAGCGATGCCAAGGTAGAGGGACAGGCCCGACCTAGTGCTGGCACTGAGGCTGCCTGGCCCGTCGTGCGGCCTCCGCGGGCCCCCGCGCTGCGGCGCTGCCGCGCCCCCCTCCGCTGCGGCCGGCCGGGCTCGGCCCCGCCCCTCCCGGGGCGGGCCCGCCCGGTGGTCGGGCAGGGGCCCGGCGGGCCAGGCCCCCCTGGGCAGGCGGCCCCGCTGTGAGGGCACGGCTCCTGGAGCACCCTTCGCCGTCCACCTCCTCCTCCGCCGTCCACCTCCTCCTCCTCCTCCTCCTCCTCCTCCGCCGTCCACCTCCTCCTCCGCCGTCCACCTCCTCCTCCCCCTCCCCCTCCTCCTCCTCCTCCTCCTCCTCCTCCTCCTCCTCCGCCTCCTCCTCCTCCTCCTCCTCCTCCTCTTCCTCCTCCTCCTCCTCCTCCTCCTCCTCCTCCTCCTCCTCCTCCTCGTCCTTTTTGGCCAGTCATGCCCCACATACGGCTTGTTTTTCCTGCAGTGGCGGTCTTCTTGAGGAAGGAGATGGGGTGCGCTGCTGCGGGGCGCTTTTCTCCGTGTCGGAGGGCTCGTTGCATTGCGTCGTCGTCCTACGTTGCGGTGTTTTGCGCAGGGCACTACAATTCACGCGTCAAGAGTACGTGGCTTGGTGGGCTTCAGCAACCCTGTGATGGGAGAGTGCCGTTTGTGAATTGGAAGCCTCGTTCTGCGGTTGTTAGCTGTGCGGGAGAATGGACGCACGGGCGCCAACAGGGTGAGTATCACATTGAACGTTAACTGCGGGCGCATCCATACGCCTCTCCTATCTGTTGTCGTGGGCGGCACGGTTGGGCAACCTCACAGAGCCACTGCCTCCATGTCTTCTACGTCCAGGTGCTGTGGGGGCTCAACAAGTTGCATGTGATTGAGTTCGCGGCTCGGGGCTTCGGCCCCGCAGATGTATTCTGCCCCGGTAGTGGCAGGGAGGTGGAGGCCCGCCCTGTTTCTCGGGCTGGCTCGCGACCTCATGAGCCTGCGCAGCGTGCGCGGGAGGGGGGGGCGCGGCGGCTGAGTCGACCGCGTTGCCCTTAGTTCTCGAGTCCTCGAGTCCTCCTCCTCCTCCTCCTCCTCCTCCTCCTCCTCCTCCTCCTCCTCCTCCTCCTCTCCTCCCTCTGACTACGCAGTCCCCCTCCTCGAGCGCGGGGGAGGGGGGAGGATGTGCGGGTGGGGTGCGACGGCGGGAAGGGCGCAGTGCAAGGGGACGAGCGAGGCATTCGGGGGAGGCGTCCCCGCTCCTAGCTGCGGTTTTATGTAGTCACAGGGGCCCAGGGACACACACACACACAGACACACACACACACAGACGCACAGACGCACAGACACAGACACAGACCCAGAGACAGACACAGACACAGACACAGAGACAGACGCAGACACAGACACAGACACAGACACAGACACAGACACAGACACAGACACAGACACAGACACAGACACAGACACAGACACAGACACAGACACAGACACAGACACACACACACACTCTCTCTCACACACAAACTCTCTCTCTCTCTCTCTCTCTCCCACACACAGACACACACCATACACACACATACACACAGACACATACATACACACATACACACACATACACACATACACACATACGCAACCACGCACGCAAGAACAGACACAAATCCAGGATCCCTGTATTCCCAAATAGGTCTTCCGGGTTTTCTCGTCCTCCGCCCCCCTCCCATTCCCAGAATCATTCGTCCCCCTCTGTTCCTGAAAATCCAAGGTGACTTGTGTCTGTGTGCTTTTCCCCCTTCCTGGCCACCCAGACCCCAGACCCCCGCACCACGTCGTGATTTTTGTTCACAATGTCGACCCCAGTGGTCTGGACCCTTTCCCGGGAACTGGCCCTTCACCCCGAGTCGTTTTCGGACGCTCCCGAGGCCCAGGAAGGGCCCTCGAAGGCCGAACATCGTGCGACTCTTTTTGTCGATGTGTGTCGTGACTTCTCCGGCGCGAACAGAGCCGGAACGCCCCCCCCCCCCCCCCCCCCCCCCCCGAATGCAACCCCCCCCCGCTGGGATGCTTCTCGCCGCGCGAGGCGGGCTCTGGCCATGGTGCCCCGCCCGCCGCGCTGCCGCCCCCTCTCCCCGCCAGGGCCGGACCGGAACGCTGTGTGGTTCGTGCTGCTTTCGCTCCGTCTTTCGTTTCGCTCGACCTGCTTCCCTGCACCCCCCTGCCAGGGCTGGACATGAACGTCGTGTGTTTCGTGCTGTTTTCGCTCCGTCCTTCGTTTCGCTCGACCTGCTTCCCTGCACCCCCTGCCAGAACGGCAAGCAGAACACGGCCCGAAGTCCCGCAAAACGGGCGCTCAGGTCCAGCCCTGCTCCCCGCAGCGGGGGGCGCCCCGCCTGGACCGGCTCCGCTTGCGCTCGCCCCGCTTCAGCATGGCCTCTCTCGGGGCGGGGGGGGGGGCGCTGGGCCCCCCCGAAGGCGCGCCGCGCCGCGCGGCCGCGGGCGCCGGCGGAGGCCCAGCGCAGCAGAGCGGGGAGGCCGCGGCTGAAAATCCCCCCCACCCTTGCCCCTCCCCCCACCCTTGGAGGCCTCCCCCCCTTGCCCCTCCCCCCCCCCTTGCTCTCCCCCCCCCCCCTCCCCCCACCCTTGGGTGCCTAGAGGTTGGCACCAGCACCAGCATCGGCGGTGGGCCTCCGCCGAGGAGGGAGGAATGCCCCGATCTCGGGGGTGGTGGCACCAATGCTGGCTTCCTGGGCGGCCGGAGGATTGCCACCAGCACCGTGATCTATAGGATCCTCTTCCCCCGGGGGGAGCCTGTGCTCAGGCGAGGCTGCAGCACCGCTCAACGATGTGCTGTTTAACCGAACCTGCAGGGTGGGCCCTCTCCCGAATCCGTGCTTCGGTGCGGATCGTCTGCGCGCCTCGTCTCCGTCGTCGTCGTCGTCGTCGTTGTCGTCGGCGTCGTCGTTGTCGTGGTGCGTGTTGCTCTGCTCGGGACTTGTTTCCCTTATGCTGTGACCACCCACCCCCTCTTCTCCTTGTGGAGGCAACCCTTTCCATTTACAGCCTCCAGCCCGCCTGCGTAAATTCCCGTAGTGCGCACAGAGGCATGCCAGTGCCATAGATGTCCTCCTCGGAGGCGCGCGTCCGACCCGAACATCTAGTGTCACGGTCTTGTAGTCTATCGCCTCCCGAGCGGTGTGGCAAGAGAGCGCCCGCCAGAGAGCTTATGCTATAAGACTTCTCGGCGCGCGCGTCGCCCCTGCAGGGGCGACGCACCATCGTGTGAGTATGTTGGGGAGACGCCGATCCTAAGCGAGTCGTGCTTTAGAGAAGCTGACATGCAGCAGGGTGCTCAAGGGCCCGGCGCGTGGCATTCTCAACAGGGCGAGCAACTTTCCTGCGTGCGTGAGCAGCTTGGGCTTCGGCGCGCCGGATTGTCGCGCGTGCTGGTCTGCTCTTAGCGCAGCCAACGCGAGCTTCAATCCGATTCGACTGCGGATTGCTGCGAGCGCCATCGCTTGAGCATGCATTGCGCGAGCTTCAGCACCTGGCGCTTTCCAGTTGTCGCTGTCATGATGCGTGCGCCCCGACGCGGGCGCCTGCGTCTGCTCTGGCCGATCGCGTGGGCACTGCGCGATGTTGCAGGTTTAGGGGTCCCTCGTGCTCTTCGTCGGCGCGGTCTTGTTGCGACCTTCGCGCTGTCGGGCGTCTAGCAGGATCGCCCGTAAGATGCTCAGGTGGCGCGCGCCCTTCCTCTGCCATCTTTTTCTTTGGGGGGGGGGGGCGCGAGGGTGCGGCCCGACCCATCCCAACGCGAGCAAGCACAAGAGACAAGGCTCAGATTCTTTCCCTCGCCCGCGCCTGCTGGCCCCCCTTCCCGTGGCACTCCCTGCCCCAGAAGACTGGTCCCACTGTGCCTCTGCATGGTGGGAGTCTTCTGTGAGATCCTGCTCTCTCGGGGGCTTTCGGGGCTCTCGTTGGTCGGCTCGGGAGGCCGTTGAGAACTGCGGCGCGATCGATGGGCTCCTCCGTCGTAGGCAGCCTGGTTGCTTTTTGAAGCTTTCTTGGGGTTCTCTCGGAGCGCGCCCGGTGGCTTTGGAGGTAGTGCCGGCGCTGATTTCTGGGCCCGTCGCGGATCTCTCTCGGGCCGTTTCGGGCCATGTTGATTCCTCATGCTCCAGTCATCCTGCCCCTCTTCTTCCTCCTCGCCCTCCGTTTCCTCATCGCCATCCATCTCCCTGAACGTACTTTTCCAATCGAGCCTTGGCTGCTTTGTCACTTCCGCGAGGAAGCCGGTGGATTGTCAGGGAAGCGTGCCCAAACCTCCAGCGGATGTGTGTTTCGATCCCGGCGTTTTGCTACAATTTCGGTCTCGGGGGGCCTCCTCCCTCCTGGTGTCTGCCTCCTCCGCGTGTTTGTCTGCTCAGGTCTGTTTCGTCCACGTAGCCCATCCTTTTCTTTTCGTTTTCCCTCCTCCCTCCTCCTTCCTTTTCCCTCCTTCCTTTTCCCTCCTCCCTTCTTCCTTTTCCCTCCTTCCTTTTCCCTCCCTGCTTCCCTTTCTTTTCGTTTTCCCTCCTTCCTTTTCCCTCCTCCCTCGTCCCTCCGTCTTCGGCCCCTGATTTTGCCTCGACTTGGCTCCGGCTGTCCCGTGGCTGTCCCGCGACTGTCCCGCGGCGGTCCCGCGGTTGTCCCGTGGCTGTCCTGAGACTTTGCCGGGGCGTCCCGCGACTTTGCCACCCAACGGCCCGCTTTGCTTCGGCTGTCCCAAGGTTGTTCCGCGGCTGTCCCGC